>JAJJWW010008912.1:0-99002 GCA_023531295.1 Papaver armeniacum
AAATTCAAAATGTTGAAGGTGACCTCCCCTTATCCGACTGCAGAGTCCCTTTAGAAACAGGGGTGTAAATAGTAACATCTAGGGTGTGCGAATTAAAATTTCTGCGTTCCTTTAGTAATTTTTCTCGGAGGTCCAAATGCCACTTTTCGAGCAACTTTCTTCACAAAAGCTTATTCTTCCGAAAACACATACAAATACATAAAAACCATAATAAGTACAACAATTGAGCACTAACAAGATATAGAATCAAGACAAATCAGACACAAAAATGTGTCTATCAAATACCCCCAAACTTATTATTTGCTAGTCCTCGAGCAAATCTAATTCAGAAAATAAAATCCTAACTCACTGTCGCAAGCATCACGATTGCACTTAGCGTGTGCAACAAGCCTTTAAACCCCTAGGTGGCCCTAGTGGCCGAGTTATAGTCTCGGGAGGATTTACCAGAGATATACCCACAAAACCTTTACTCCAGGCCCTAGCTATCTACGCAGAACCTTGGAATAGCACTAAAGAATCTCCTTGGTTGGCATACTCTCATCGACTACATGAGGAAGTACCCTGATGCGAAATTCCAATTGTTGTACACGAGTTTGCACTCAAGCATACTAAAATTAATATATAAGTGAAAAAGCTCTACTCAGATAGTCGCACTATGGACATCAATATTCGGAGTCAACAAATCACATGGATAGATTAAGAAGATGGATATAGAGAAAAACGTAGATGATTCTGATGTTGACTAAGGTGAACGGTGTTTCCCATATCTGTCTGAAGGCCACTTCCAAGATGAATCTATCCTAATGGATTGAGATACTGGTCTGACTAATATCAACGCAACTGGCATATACAAGGGAACCAGTGGTCGACAATCCTAATTTTAGATCAACTCGTCCGACATATACAAGGGAACCAGCGGTCAATTTATTCACTGAACATTAACAATAATAATTTTTTTAACAACATGATTAGCTCTTGTGGAACCAAGTGCATGCTTCTTGTCATCAGATTACATGGTAATTCTTGTGGATCCTGCGTTTCACGCTTGTTTAGGCGACAGTGACAGGGAGAACACACACATATTGCTATCCAAGTGTTAATTTTTATTTATTTTTATTTTTGAGAATTAATCCGTTTGGTCGGATTGGTTTGTTTTTTTTTTTTAAATAGTAACGCAATCACTCTATTTCATCCCAGCGGTATAACAACTCGATGTGTGGGCCACACCAAATCACTTAGAAATATATTTTAAAAGAAAAGAAAATAAAAAAAAGAAGTGAAAAGGACTCAACGAGATATGGCGAAACTACCATGTTATTTCTAACACCTGAGCTACGTGCTTTTATGAATAGACTCTTTAGATGTTTCCATATAATCAGATTGGTTCCTCAACTCCAAGATGCTTCCATCCACTTAGATTGGTTAGTGCCATCCTTAATAGGCATAAATTTCTAGGCTATGGAGTTCATTTATTGCAACCAAAAACTACCAAAAAGTTTCTTTTCACCCCCAAACTTAAATCTAACATTGTCCTCAATGTTTCTAATTAAAGAGAAATACCAAAAGTATGAGTAAAAAGAGGATTCAGTAAAGAGAGAAGTCAGAAAGATAGTACTTGGGTGAAGCGTAACAATCCTTCCACGGAGAATAAGGAGAAAAAAAAAAAAAAAAACCTAAACACAAATATACAACATACAAATATCAAATACCTTGGTGGTCAATCAAGGTAAACAGGGTCCTCCCGAGGGACCTCCTCAACATCACTTGTAGGAAAAGGTTCTAAAAAGGGCTTCAATCTCTGACTGTTAACCTTAGAAGAACTATTACCATCTAGTGTCTCAATTTCAACAGCGCCATGAGGAAAAACAGTATGGACCACAAAAGGACCGGTCCACCGAGAGCGCAACTTCCCGGGGAATAGATGCAAACGAGTATCATATAAAAGAACTTTTTGACCTGGAGAAAATGACTTTCTTAAAATATACTTATCATGCACAAGTTTCATTTTGTTCTTATACTCCTTAGCACTATCGTATGCATCTCTATGAATCTCGTCCAACTCATCAAGCTGGAGTTTTCTGTGAGCTCCTGCTTTGTCAAGTGAAAAGTTTAGCTGCTTAACAACCCAATATGCTCTATGTTTTAACTCAACAGGTAAGTGACATGCCTTTCCAAATACTAGACGATAAGGGGACATTCCAATGGGGTTTTTAAACGCAGTGTGGTAAGCCTCGACGACCATTCTTTCCGATTAGGATTAACAGTTTTCTCTATAATACGTTTTATCTCCCTATTAAAAACCTCTACCCGACCACTAGTCTGTGGGTTGTATGGGGTAGCTACTTTGTGAGTAATACCATATTGTTTCATTAAAAGTGCAAATGGTTTATTGCGAAAGTGTGTTCCTCCATCACTAATTATAGCACGTGTACCAAAACATGTAAGTATATTATCTTTCAAAAACTGGAGTACGACCTTGTGGTCATTTGATTTACACAGAACCGCCTCAACCCACTTAGACACATAGTCGACAACGACAAGTATGTAAAGATAACCAAAAGAATTAGGGAATGGACCCATAAAATCAATGCCCCACACATCAAAGACCTCAATCACTAAAATAGGGTTCAAAGGCATCATATTTCTACGAGAAATGGTCCCTAACTTCCGGCAATTCTTACAAGAAGCACAATGACTATGGGAGTCCTTAAACAACGAAGGCCAGTAAAATCCACACTGCAATATCTTAGAAGTTGTCTTCTTAGTACTAAAGTTACCCCCACATGCATGTTCATGACAAAAGGAGATAATACTAAACTGGTCATTCTCAGGTACACATCTTCTAATAATCTGGTCTGGACAATATTTAAACAAATAAGGATCGTCCCAAAAGAAATGCTTAACCTCGGCTAAAAACCTAGAACGATCTTGTTTACCCCAGTGTTGAGGCATTCAACCAGTAACAAGATAATTCACTATATTTGCATACCAAGGTGATTGGGAAACAAAGAACAATTGTTCATCAGGAAAGTTATCCCTAACGGGAGTGAAATCGTCAGGGGAATCCACAACAAGCCTAGACAAGTGATTTGTTACTACATTTTCAGCACCCTTTTTGTCTCTAATATCTAACTTGAATTCTTGTAACAAGAGGATCCATCTAATCAATCTAGGTTTGGAATCCTTTTTAGACAATAGATATTTCAAAGCAGCATGATCAGTAAAAATTATGACCTTAGAACCTAATAGGTAGGATCTAAACTTATCCAAGGCAAAAACGATAGCTAACAGTTCCTTTTAGGTAGTTGTATAGTTCAGTTGGGCATCATTTAGAGTTTTGCTAGCATAGTAAATCACATGAAGTAATTTGTTTTCTCTCTGACCTAACACAATTCCTATGGCATAATCTGATGCATCACACATAATTTCAAAGGGTAGGTTCCAGTTAGGTGCCTGGACTATGGGAGCGATAGTGAGTAATGTCTTAAGCTTCTCAAAAGCCTCTAAACAAGCATCATCAAAGACAAACTTAACATATTTCACAAGTAAATTGCAAAGAGGTCTAGAAATCAAGCTAAAGTCCTTAATGAATCGGCGATAAAATCCTGCATGCCCTAAGAATGACCTAATCTGTTTTACGGTTTTTGGGGCCTGTAAAGTTTTAATAAGGTCAACTTTGTCTTTGTCTACCTATATACCCTTTGAAGATACGATATGCCCTAACACAATTCCTGATTTAACCATGAAATGGCATTTTTCCCAATTAAGCACTAAATTATTTTCCTTACACCTAGTCAACACTAGAGTCAAATGATGCAAGCACTCGTCAAAAGATGAACCAAACACTGAAAAGTCATCCATAAAGACCTCTAAGAACCGTTCTACCATGTAAAAAAATATGCTCATCATACACCTCTGGAAAGTGGCAGGTGCATTACATAACCCGAAAGGCATGCGTCTATAGGCAAAGGTACCAAAGGGACATGTAAAAGTAGTTTCTCTTGTCTTTTGGGGCAATAACGATCTGATTATAGCCCGAGTAGCCATCTAAGAAGCAATAATGACTATGTCCAGCTAATCTTTCTAGCATTTGGTCGATGAAAGGAAGGGGAAAGTGATCCTTACTTATGACCTTGTTCAATTTCCTATAGTCAATACAGACACGCCATCCTGTGGTCATTCGGGTTGGGATTAATTTATTGTTATCATTCTGGACTACAGTGATACCTGATTTCTTGGGAACAACCTGAATGGGGCTGACCCACTTACTGTCTAAAATGGAGTAGATAATACTCGCATCTAACAACTTAAGCACTTCGGTTCGAACTATTTCTTTCATATTAGGGTTCAGTCGACGTTGCATCTCCCTAGAGGGTTTAGTGCCATCTTTTAAATGAATCTGATGCATACAAACAGTAGGACTTATACCCTTAATGTCTACTATGGTCCACCCTAAAGCTTCCTTATTGTCTTAAAGTACGGTGACTAGCCTACTTTCCTGATCACTATCCAAGTCGAAAGAAACAATCACAGGTAAAGTCTCAGATGGGCCTAAAAACACATATTTCAGGGTATCTGATAATGGTTTAAGGTCCAACTTAGGGGGGTCTTCTAAAGAAGGAATTAAGGTAGATTTAGAAACTGGTAGTGGTTCGAACTTAGGTATCCATCCATTACTAGTGTCTATTAAAGGGGCGGCATCTAGCAAAGCATTCACCTCATTAATCACACTATTTTCATCAAAGTCAAACCCAAAGTGGGCTAGGCATTTCCCTAATGGATCTTCTAGCAAAGTGTTTGGTAATGACTCCTGAACCAAGGTTCCTATCATGTTTACCTCCTTAAAGGAAGATTCATCTAACTCAGAGGGTTGCTTACAAATATTGAAAATATTAAGCTCAATAGTCATATTACCAAAAGACGAAAGAAAATATGGGGTTCATGATACCATTTATGTTCCATACACCACCAACACAAAATCCATCCCGATGTCTTTTCAACGTCGTATTTTCATTTTGGTGGTGCAACTTAAAATAAAAACATGCATTTAATGGTTGTTGATGATCGCATTGGATGTAGCTAAGAATGGGCGACCTAAAATCACGATGTGACTCGCACACGCACAAATATCAAGTGTTACGACCAAAGTGTGACCAAGCGTGTGGATCGGCACGCCTATAAAAATTTTGATGATCGGTTTTCAAAAGACGGGTTCATGATACCATTTCGACAGCTTGATGATCATTGGATGTAGCTTTAAAATCATTGTGTATCCGGTTTTCCTGTGCAGGACAGGTTGAGTATCTAGGATAACAAAATCCACTGGATATATAAACTTGTCGACCTCAATTAGAACATCTTCTATAACTCCTTGAGGAATTTTCACAGACCTATCAGCTAACTAGAGTGTTATCTTGGTAGGTTTAATTTCACCAATCCCTAGCTCGAGGTACACATGGTACGGAAGTAAGTTCACACTAGATCCTAAGTCAAGTAAAGCTTTTTTTACCCGGTAATTACCTATCGTGCATGAAATGGTAGGGGAACTCGGGTCTTTGTATTTAGGAGTAGTGGTATTTTGGATAACCGAACTTACATGAGTAGCTAAAAAGGCTTTCTTAGGGACATTTAGCTTTCTCTTTCTTGTACACATATCCTTAAGGAACTCAGCGTAAGCAGGAAGTTGCCTAATTGCATCTAATAAAGGAAGGTTTATGGTAACTTGCTTAAAAACCTCCAATATGTCATTAAAATTGGATTCCTTTTTAGTTTGTACTATTAGTTATGGGAATGGGGCTTTAGGCACAGAATCAGACCTCTCAAGAACCGAATTGGCATCATCAGGTAACTTTATCAGTCTCCTCAGCTACTGGTGGTCCTGAGGGGTGAACTACAGTATGTTCACTATCGGGCATGGTTACCTGATTGTCTACTACTCTACCACTCCTAAGGGTTCTAATTGCATTCATTCCTTTGGGATTTGGATTGGGCTGACTAGGGAACCTTCCATTCTCTCTTTCACTTAGAGTCTTAGCTATTTGACCTACTTGATGTTCTAACTTAGAAAGAGTGAGCATTATTTTGTAAACTCTGCCTGGTTTCTTGTTGAAACCTAGAGTGATTGTTTGATAATATTTCATGATTCTTTGCTACCATAATAAGAGTTTCCTCTAAGCTAGATATTTTATTCTCAGAAGGGTTTTTAGATTTGGTTGAACCCGAAAGATTCTTAGTATAACCACAACCTGGGGGTGCCTGAGAATTACTAATCTGACCTTGATTCTGACCCTGAGACCATGAAAAATTAAGATGTTTTTTCCAACCGGGGTTATAGGTCTCTGAATATGGGTCAAATTTTTGACGGTTTTCAAATCAAGAGTTGTTATAAAAAGCATGGGCTTGCTCTTCACTAATCTGTCCTTCCCAAAATGAGTTATTGGGCTCTATTCCACAACTAGAGACTTGAGAAGTTCTAAGCCTATCATCAGTTTCAACAAAATACTTATGTTTAGACTGACTTAATTCTAAAGCTTCTAAGCGTTTAGATAAGGCATCAAACTTAGCATCTGACTCAAAGCTTGAGTCTGCCATATTGGTGTTATTTCTATTTACCAAAAGTCTTTTAGGGGGCTCTACACATGATTCCCATTATTGGGATTTGTCAGCTACTTATTCTAAAAAGGAATATGCTTGATCAGCAATTTTATTTAAGAACCCTCCAGCACATAATGACTCAACCGAGGATTTGGTCGAGTAGTCTAGCCCGTCAAAAAGAATTTTCACTAATTTCATTTTTCTCAAACCCATGATGCGGACACTGCGCCAAGAGATCATTGAATCTTTCTAAAAACCTATAAAGAGAC
Source organism: Papaver armeniacum (assembly GCA_023531295.1). Taxonomy (NCBI): domain Eukaryota; kingdom Viridiplantae; phylum Streptophyta; class Magnoliopsida; order Ranunculales; family Papaveraceae; genus Papaver; species Papaver armeniacum. Next base: position 6,864 of record JAJJWW010008912.1, read on the forward strand.
TCTCCTTCTTGTTGCATACTGGTGCTAATTTTCTGCTTAATAAACGAGGTTTTATGTTTTTGGTAAAACTTCTGGAAGAACACAGAAGTGAGTTCATCCCATGTTGTTATGGAATCAGATGGTAAATTATTTAGCCAAGATTTATCTTTATCTCTTAAGAAAAGAGGAAACAATCTAAGTTTTAAAACTTCATCACTAAGGTCTTTAATCTTAACTCTTCCACAAATTTCCTCAAAGTCCCTTACATGAAAGTATGGGGTCTCATAATCTTTCCCTAAGAATACAGGGATCATCTGAATAGTACTAGGTTTCAACTCATAATTAGCCGAAGAGGCTGGTAATCTTATGCACGATGGTCGGGTGGACCTAGTTGGGTACATGTAATCTCTTACAGTTGTCATTTCTTAAACTATCAGAGTACTATGGATACTTTCCTCACTAAAATTAGGACATTCAAATATAGGACTCTCTATATTAAGGTAATCAAAACTCTTATTTCCTAAAATATCATTTCTAGGTTTTTCATGCATAAACCGTCCTAGAGCGTCTCTCTTACGTTCAGGCATACAAAAGTTCAGCAAAAATCTGTGCACATGCAAATGCTGGGCTAACCAATTTAGGTAAGCTTATTTTGTTAGAGTATTGCTCGGTCGAACTCGCATGCGTTGCTATCTCAAGCATGTTTGTCAATGTTAGTGATCAAAACTATAAGTCTTGATTTCTAGCCTATTTATAGATGTCTCGGACTAGGACATAGATTGTGTAGTTGAGCTTAGTTTTCACGGAGTTCGTCATTTGAAGACGAAGAACTACTAAGGGGAGCTTGTGGAACTTCTTCGACAAAAGGTATGTGGAGACTTGAACTCATCTATCACTTGGAAAATCTATTTTTATTATCTCCTATATTGAGACATAAGTCGTGTTACGATATAGTTGTTAGAGCATTGCTCGGTTGGAACTACTAGCGTTGGTATTTCAAGTTAGTTGTCAATTTTAGTTGCCAAAATGCATTCTTGATTTAGTAACTAAAGATAGTTTCGGACTAGATTAGGTCTAAGAAGAACTACTCTTAAGGATGAAGACTGAAGATTACAAGAAGACATCAACAAGGACTTCATCAACAAAGGTATGTGGTAATTGATTTCATTTGGATTCTTGTTCAATGCTACCTTTCTAATCTATCGAAACAAATGCTCACTCTATGGAACATTTCCGATGACGGTTAATGTACATTTTACATTTATGTACATATACTCAAGGTTATTTAAGCCACGTCTTTTGTGACAATAACCTTTATCCCTGGAAAGGTTCTCATGTTATAGTGAATGAGCTTACGAATTCAACGAGCCAAGAATCACTCAATTCCGAGTTATAACGATGAAGTTATGAGTGATTTATTAAAGTAACAATTATAAGTGTTGCGTAATTGTAACAGTTCGTTAGTAGGAAACATTCCATAGACTGTTTGTAACGGTTCACGGACTTGGGCCCAATTACGTGACTAAAAGGCATTTTTGGTCAAGTTGGTGATGTTTCCTTATCTAGGCAAGATGGCTATTAATCCAAACATATTTGATTACCATATTAAAGTGTTTGTGATAACTTTTAATTCCTGCCTAAGTTAAAATGTGATTTATTCACATAAATACAATATTTGCTAATTAATAATTATTTTGGCAAGAGTTGTAACTTAGGAAAGATTCCCAAAATTAGGAGAGTCTTGAAAAAGGAAAATAGCTATGCTTAGCTTTCAAGCTACCTTTCACTATAAATAAAGGGTTCGTGAGTGCTACACGTTTTCATCTCCTTTGCAAAATTGGTGTAAGCTCATAAGGTTGTTTTCCATGTCTTCTGTTCTTCGTGAACAAGAGTGAGATAAAAGTCTTTGTATTGGGGATCACAAAGCCGAGTTGGATTAGTCTTCGTGATTGATTATACAACTTGTAATCTAGGTTTTTCACCTCTTGTCTATTCTAAGGTTTCCTCTTCTGATATAAAACCATTCAAGAGTTGTTGATCATAAACCCTAGGTTTTGATAGATTTCAGTTTCCGATCGTATACCAACACTTGTTAGTCGAAATCGGAAGTTAGAAAGAAAAATTCGATTAAGGTATATCGTAAAATCCTTAAGAAGTTTTAAACAAGATATCTCTAGATTTATTCTAGTTGTTCTTGTTGTAGAATAATTAGGTTTCTCTTCCATTATTGAAGAGTGTAATAATCCCTAATCTACAAGTTTGTTTTGATATTACTTTTACCTAGTAATTGTTTTTATCCAAATAAACACAACTTTTCCAAAACCTTGATTCACATCTAAAGGGAAATCAAACCGGTGTTTTGTGCAAACAAAATATCGAATCGTATCAATTGTGTTGTTGTATCTTCTAAAGAGAGCCTTGGGTTCTGCTAGAAGATTTACGAGAAGAATTCCTAAAGACAATCGGTGTTGTGCTAGGAGTTTTATTTGTGCTGAAGGAGTTATTACATCTAGTCCGAATAGGTAGTAGGAATTTGGTGTAACACCTTATAATCAGTGTGTGTTTATTCTAGACTAGGTCCCAGGGGTTTTCTGCATTTGCGGTTTCCTCGTTAACAAAATTTCTGGTGACTGTGTTATTTCTTTTCCGCATTATATAGTTTATCTTTATAATTGAAATATCACAGGTTGTGCGTAAGTTCAATCAATTGGGAATCCAGCCTTTGGTTGTTGATTAAATTGATTGACACTTGGATATTGGTTTTTGATACCGTCCAAGTTATTTCTTATATTCAATCGGGCTCGCAAATTCCTATTTGTTTGATTGCGGATTGAATTGAGAAATAGAGATATAACTCTTTGATATACTTTTCTCAAGATTGAGTCTGACTGTCTAGTTGATTCTCTTGAAAGTATAATAGAGTAAGTCCTCTCAGATTGCCAAACGAATTGTTGGGTGTGGTTGTTAGACCCCCGCATTTTCAAGAGTTTTCTCTATACACATTTGAGATTTCGAGCTTAGTATATCTCGCTTACATATTTCTCGAAATATGTGGTTGTAAGCTTTCGCTTCGACGAAGTTCATCTTATAGCATGAGAAAATTGACGAGTAACATCTTACATGGTTTGTGTGATACAATCATTTGATGTAGGCTTGAAATGTTTCGATAATGATTATTTCAATATCTTGAAAATTACTTTGATGCTTATAGTGTGTGAAAACGGCTATTATCATTATAGAAGAATGTTTCAATGATTGAAATAAGGAGTTTAGAATCTTGTAACCATCTTTGGATATAAGCATAGTGTGTTCGCACATTAGTGTATAAGTCCGAAACCGGGAACCTAAAGTATGCATACTTGTGTGTATACAAAAAGGTTGTAGGAGACTGGGTAAGTATGCTTACATGTACGCATACTGGCGGAAGTTCACGTCCGTGAATTTCTGCTGAGTTTGAAAACTAAAACCAAACTCATCCGGTTACCTAAAGTACGCGTACCCGTACGTGTACTAGCGGAAAGTTCACGTCCGTTAATTTCTGCTGAGTTTGAAAACTAAAACAAACTCAAATCTTGTTACTTAAGAACGCATACCCGTACACATACTTCAGTGTGTTACTTTTCTAAAATCGGTTGTACGTGAACCTAAACATTTATCAATAAGGAATGCAATCTTTGCAAACCGTGGCTATAATGTTCATGTATTGATTCGAGTGAATCAAACCGATTTTGCTTCAATTGTGTTCTTGTATAATCCATGAGAATATAGCAATTGAACAACTCTTTAACTAGTTTCATTTGAGTCATTTGAACTAGTTATGGTTAAGATGAATAAGGTTGATATGAGAGTAATCATATGTCTAACCTCGGTTAACTATTTGTGAACCAACATGGTGTACACGTTTAGGTACGGTTATATAAACCTAAATGAGGGTATATTTCATTTGTGTGTAACAAGCTAAGTTCGATCTAACGGTTGAAAGATATTATCTTGGGAGAATCAAGTTTTTCATCTAACGGTGAATATTGAATGCTTTGTTACCAAGGTAACTTAGATTGCAAACCCTGATTTGAAAACTATATAAAGGATAACTCTAGCAACTGGGAAACCTAATCCCCACACCTCATGTGTGTTACTAGTTGCATAACTAGAGTTGATTCTCCTTTAACCTTAGGTTTCTTCTCGAGACCCTGTAGGTTAATGACTTAAAGACTTCATTGGGATTGTGAAGCCAGACCCAACTATTATCTTGTAGTTGCATGATCTGATCTTGTTGTTTCTATCATGTTGAGTACAATTGGAATAATTGACTCGAGATTTTATATCTCCGATAGGCAAGATGGAAAAGTAATCACAAACAACTTCGTCTCATCGTTTGTGATTCCACAACATCTTCTTTCGTTAGTCGATTAAGATTATTGTGAGGTGATTGATAATTCTAGGCTGTTCTTCGGGAATATAAGTCCGGGTTATCGATTGGTTCCTGTTCACCTTGATTTATCAAAAGACGGAAAAAAACTCGTAGGTATTTCTGTGGGAGACAGATTTATCTATTACCGTAGACTTTTCTGTGTGATACAAATTTGTTTATTAAAGTCTTCGACTTTGGGTCGTAGCGACTCTTAGTTGTGAGTGAGATCAGCTAAGGGAATCAAGTGCGTAGTATCCTGCTGGCATCAGAGACGTAAGGAGCGCAACTGTACCTTGAATCAGTGTGAGATTGATTAGGGTTCAACTACAGTCCAGTCCGAAGTTAATTTGTAGTAGGCTAGTGTCTGTAGCAGCTTAATACAGTGTGGTGTTCAATATGGACTAGGTCCCGGGGTTTTTTTGCATTTGCGGTTTCCTCGTTAACAAAATTCTGGTGTCTATGTTATTTCTTTTCCACATTATATTTTTCTATATAATTGAAATATCACAGGTTTTGCGTTAAGATCAATCAATTAGAATATCCAACCTTTGGTTGTTGATTTACATTGATTGACACTTGAACATTGGTCTTTGGTACCGTTCAAGTTATTCCTCTTATATTCAATCAGGCTCGCAGATTTCTATTTGTTGATTGCGGATTGAATTAAGAGTTAGAGATATTAAAACTCTTTGATACACTTTATTCTAGATTGAGTCTGACTGTCTAGTTGATTCTCTAGAAAGTGCATTGGAGTAAGTCCTCTCAGATTGCCAAACGAATTGTTGTGTGTGGTTGTTAGACCCCCCGCATTTTCAGGGTTACCTACAGCGAAATATACCCAAAGGTACGAGGCTGAGGTTTGTGGACTTTCAGCTGGTAACTCCCATAAGGCCCAAGGCACGGGTTCAACTTACTAATCCACGAGTTTTCCTAAACTCGATAGTCTGACGGAGATACAATTGGTGTGTGCAGTGTTCCTTTTTTCTTTTCTTTTTTAATAAATAAAATACTAAAAATAAACACAAACAAATAAAAGAAAATTACAAGTCCAAAAATAAATAAAAACTACCAAAAATAAAAATTCTTAAAATTAAAATCTTCAGCTTACTCCTTTTATGGCAAGTCCAACTTTTCACCTTTCGTTTCAAGCAAAACCTTCACAACAAAAGAAAAAAAAAATACCCAAAGTAAAATCAAAGAAAATAAAAATAAAAATAAAAATAAAAATCTAAAACCTACACCTAAAGAAAATTCCGCGTCGGCGGCGCCAAAAATTGAGGTGATTTTTTTATGGTTGTAGAAAAAGGTTCGTTTAAGACTTGTGAAAGTTCGATTCTAGATATAAATTATAGAACTAAAACAACAAATTAAATTGCTTTCAAGATTGTAAAAATACTGAGACTTAGATTCCACTATTTTCCAATTTTATGTGATTCAATTAATAATAATCATGCAACTCATATATCAAGTGATTCTAATATATTGCAATAATTAGATTTTTAGAAATAACAACTATTTATCAAAAGCATAGAACATCAGTAAATCATTTTTTTAACCAAAATTGTTTAAAAATCAGTAAATCAATTTTTTTGTTAAGGCAATTAATCATAAAAAGAATTGCAATAATTAACTAAGTAAAAATTACCACACAAATACTGGAAAAATAGCTTCCTCCGTCGCCTCAACAAAGGGGTTTAGCTCCTCATGTTGGAAAGATGCTCAAAAGTTGATTTCATTGATCAAAAGGTGTTCACAAGGAAGAAAAGGTATAAAGCAGTGTGTTCGTAACTTTTATAATTGTTACAGAACCCACTGTTACAGAGAAACGCTAACTGAGGTGTTGCGAACTCGAGATAAATGTGACAAAAATTGTTACAAAAGTAACAGATTTGAAAGCTAAGGTAACGGTTTTTGCGACTGTTTTGTAGTGCAGTTTCGTACCTTCTTCTTCCTCGTTGTGCAACTTCTCTGAACTATTTTCTTTCTGCTCTGTTTTGTTCCTAAGCTTCTCCCAAAGTCTACGTACCCCCTCCTCTGATTCTACACTCCTATTTATATAGCAGAAGCAACCCTAAACCTCCTTCAAATCTTCCAAAAATAATATTTTCTTTGTTGTCAAGTCCGAGAGTTTTTCTTCTCTTTTCTTGCACGCAACTTCCCTCTTTAATCGAAATACTCTATAGATATGATAGAGGAAAATCTTCTAAGAATATTCTTCCTTTAATTCCACGAAACTCCCAAATACAGCATCCCGAGACATAACTTACTCCATGTTTGATCGAGAACGGATGATCCATCCCAATTTGATTAAAAATAATTACCATATCATCCCTGTTTAGGTTAAAGGAGTCCATCCCAATTGATTTCGGTGATTGAATCTCCTCAGAACATCTCAAATATCCAAACAAACCCGAGAAGAGTTATCATTCCTTGTTTCACATCAGTCCAAGTTCTAGTCAATTTGGGTCCAACTTCACGACCTTGCCAAGCCTGTTTAGGCCTAAGAAGTAAACCCAATCAATTTCAGCAATTTAGTCTTCATGGAATTCGATCAAAATCCCAGCCCTAATTCTGCCGGAGAAGAACACACTTTCCCGCCAAAATTATAAATTCAAAATGTTGAAGGTGACCTCCCCTTATCCGCATGCAGAGTCCCTTTAGCAACTAGGGTGGAAATAGTAACTTCTGGGTGTGCGAATTGAATTTTCTGCATTCCTTTAGTAATTTCTGTCGGAGGTCCAAATGCCACTTTTCGAGCAACTTTCTTCACAAAAGCTTATTCTTCTTAAAACACCTACAAAGACATAAAAACCATAATATGTACAACAATTGAGCACTAACAAGATTTAGAATCGAGACAAATCAGACACAAAAATGTGTCTATCAGTGGTGGCGGTTGTGGTTGTTGTTTTTGATGGTGGATGCTGGAAGTCAGTGGTGGTTGTTGTTGGTGGCGGTGTTGTGTGGTGGTGGTGGTAGCGGTGGTGGTTGTTGGTGGTGGAAAAACATATCATGCTTTGATTAAAAAAATCAACAAAAAAAAAAGAAAAAAATTGTCCATAAGAATCCATGAAACTCTTGTGGTCCGGGATGAGATTAATATGAGATAATAACTAAAGCTGGCAAACGGGCGGGCCGAGGCTGGCTTGTTACGAGTCACACGGGTTACGGGTTAAACTGGCCCAAGCTTGCGGGTTGTTATTCTTCACGGGTGGTCATTTCTACAACCCGCGCCTGTTACGGGTAATTCTTGCGAGCCCACGGGTTAGCCCGTAAAATTGATGTTTAAAATTAAAACTTAATTAACTTAATTTGTGACAAATTACAAGAACTTCATGTGCAATTTTCTTGTTGATTCCAACAAGAATTTGTTCATCTTTCTAACATAAATTCTCCTTCCCTGCATGTTCTCAACCATTCAAGTTCCCTCGTTCACAATAACTCGTTCAGAAACACATAATTGAAGCTAACAAATTCACCAAACCATCTCAAGTTCTCAACCAACATTCATCTCCTTGTTGTTCCAATCATCATCAACAATTCAACAATTTCATCTGTTATCCCCTTCTTTGCGTCTCTAACTCAATCACATAATTGAAGCTAGCAGATTCCAGCCCAGCCTTCTTTGTACGCTTAGTCTACAATCTGCATAATCCTGCATCCTACCATACATCTAAGTGATGTGATTTTAACAAGTTGTAGAAAGTGGTAGTAAAAGTTCGTTCAACTCGGACTTGATGAGATTGGTTTAAGACTTAAAAATAAAAACAAAGAAAATATATACAAGATTGTCACGAATACGAGAGGTACTGAGACTTAGGATTCCACCAAACTTCACAATCAATTGGTTCATACAATGATTCATAACAATTTTAGCTCTTTTGTAGACTCTATTTCTTTGCCAAAAGTAGATTTTGCAGAAGATTAATTGTAAATCATAAGCATAACGCATCAAAAGCTCTAAGTCTAAGCATACGTCATCAGACAAAATCACAACTAATTAATAAAAATCATAAAACAATTAAAACAGGTGCAAAAGTCATAAAGAATCAAATATAGTTACCAAACAATTGTGAAATAAGGCTTCCTCCGTCGTCCCAGTGTTGGAGTTTAGCTCTTCATGGTGAAAACATGCTCAAAATATTTATTCATGGCTCCAAAGTGTTTGAAGAGAGTGAAAATACAAGAAAAAGATAAAACAGATCAACTGCAACGTTTATAAGTGTTACAGACTGACTGTTACAAAAGACTACAGAGAATATAAGACTGCCTCCTAATCGATACTTCTTTGCTGCAGTAAATAAACAACACCTCTCTGCGACTGACTTATGACGTCAGTTCTTCTTCTTCTTTCTCCCCTTCCCTGAAAGTGCAGAAACGACTCTGCAACTTTCTTTCTCCGAGCTAAGATCTCTGTTGGCTCTCCCGTTCCTCTGTAACTTCCCCCCAACTCTCCACCCCACCTCTGTGGCTCTCATCACTCTATATATATACCACATGGTTCATATAACTCGATTAAATCCGAGTTTATCTCTCATTTTCTTCTCGGCCAAGTCCCGGCATAATTATTCCCTATTCTTTCTCCCCTACGTGGCTTGTGTTTGCTGTGAAACTCTTGTAAAGGTGGAACTAAATCTTCAGCGTAGATTCTCTCCTATTTATCCACGGAACTTCCTTTCCAGCTCAAGTACGCGGTATCTCTTATTTCTTTGTATGTATCATTTGAGATAATTATGGGAACTTGCTTTTTTTTCTTTTTGCCGATGATAATGCATCTTCCCTTCTTGTTTAATCCGAAACCGTGTAAATCTTCGAACAAATCTCCTCCCAAAAATAGAACAGACTCCCGAGAAACTCTCACTTATCTCGGTCCTCTATTTTACTCCAAACCGGAAATAACCTCCTCTATTTTCGGTTCAAATAGTGTTACCAACCCTGTTTTGTCGTACAAGATTGATGCTAGTTAATATCCAATACAAACTCCTCAAAAATCTCGTCCAAATATCGATCCAGAGAACTACGCAGGTGGTGAAGAATTTTCCCGCCAAAATACCTCCTCAAACCGTGGAAAGGATGCCCCCTATCCTCTGATGGGGTGTAAATAGCAGTTGGGCTACCCCTTAGCAAATGAGGTGCCCCTTATCCAAATCTTGGGTCCATTTAGCACTTTTCGAACCAATTTTTCCACACATGTTTATTTCTCCGAAAACACCTACAAAGACACAAAAAGCCATAATAAATACAAAATCGAGCGCTAAGAATATATACAATTGAGATTAAATCAGACACAAAAATGTGTCTATCAAATACCCCCAAACTTATTATTTGCTAGTCCTCGAGAAAATCAAATGTAGAAAATAAAATCCTAACTCACTGTCGCAGGCATCGTCGATTGCATTTAGCGTATGCAATAAGCCTTTAAACCCCTAGGTGGCCCTAGTGGCCGAGTTATAGTCTTGGGAGGGTTTACCAGAGGTGTACCCACAAAACCATTACTCCAGACCCTAACTATCTACGCAGAACCTTGGAAGGCACTAAAAGTTTCCTTGGTTGGCATACTTATTGATTACAGGAGGAAGTACCCTGATGTGAAATTCCAATTGATGTACACGAGTTTGCACTCAAGCATACTAAAATTCATATATAAGTCACAAAGATCTACTCAGATAGTCACACTATGGACATCAATACCCGGAGTCAAAACTAATCACATGGATAGATCAAGAAGATGGATATAGAAGAAAAACATAGATGGTTTTGATGTTTACTAAGTGAACGGTGTTTCTCATATCTGTCTGAAGGCCTCCGCCAAAATGAACCTATCCTAATGGACTGAGATACTAGTCTGACTAATATCAACACGAATGGCATATACAAGGGAACCAGTGGTCAATAATCCTAACTCTAGGTCAACACAATGGCATATACAAGGGTTCCGGTGGTCGACTTTATTGAATTTACTCTGGTTGGTCTGATGGTCTGGTCTCAATTTCTCTCTTCTTCTTTTTTTTTTTTTTAGGTATCTCAATCACTCTAATTCACCCTAGCATTGGTAACAACTTGATTCGTGAGCCCCACCTAATCACTTAGAGAAATATAATTTAAAAACAAAACAAAATAAAAAACAGAAGTGAAAAGGACTCAACGAGATATGGTGAAACTATCATGTTATTTCTAAAACCTGAGCTCTGTGCTTTTATGAATAGACTCTTTACATGTTTCCATCTAATCAGATTGGTTCCTCAACTCCTACAACTAAAATGCTTCCATCCACTTAGATTGATTAGTGCCCTCCTTAATAAGCATAAATTTCTAGGCTCTGGAGTTTAACAATGAAACTAAAATGTTTCTCTCATAACCCCAAACTTAAATCTAACATTGTCCTCAATGTTCTAAAGATGAAATTAAAAGCATGAACAAGGAGAAACTGTTACTCTTTGAAGTAAAAGAGTTAAGGAAAGATATTACCGTGTCGCATGAATGTTGGGTTACCTCCCAAGAAGTGCTAAGTTTAAAGTCTTCAGCCAGACTAAGAAAGGATTAGTCACCTTATAATATCATAAAGTAATAGCCGAAATATCTGTGGGTCATCAAAACCAAATAGAGCTATCACAAATAAAAGGAATCTCCAACCTGCCAAGAAAATTAACAAATGAAGCAAACCCTTGTCTAGTTTCCTGTTTAAGACAACTACATCTAGTCGTGGTTCGGAGTTCGGGCTTTATAATCGGGTCGAGATAAAATATTTTCATGTCTTTGGAATTCCTCAAAGCTAAGATCCGGTTCAGGTTGTAAAGTCTGTAAAAACTCAAATAAGAACTTAGAAGCACATAATAATAACCTGAATAATTGCGGATCCTTAAAGTCAATCAGTTTTGACTCACACAATTGACCACGATCAAACTTGCGATCAATCAAAAGAAAATGTGTCGATACTAATTTCCTAAAGTACTTAGGCTCAGTCTCAAAACTTAATAATTGACACATCTGAAACTTATACGTTCCCACAATTGGTTGAAAACTATTAGGTGGGAAAACAATGTCAATCTGGGTATCATAGCCTGAATAAACCACATCAACCAGAGGATGGGTTTCTAACAACTGAACTTCCCCATGAACATCACTGGGTTCAGGAAAATGTGTATGAAGATAATCTTGTAAAATGGTTGAGGCACATATGTCAAGTCCCAAGTGAGGGACCTTTCTAAGAGTTAAAGCACATGGAGAATGATAATCACCCCCAAACTTAGAGTTTTCAGTGTCTCTAGAAAGACTAGTCACAACTTCCCTAATTTCAAGGTCCTCAGATTCCTGAAAATGGTCAATTGATTCTTCTAAGCCAGGTTCATCCTCACTCATCTCTACGAGTTCATTTTCTTTGTCTAAGTCTAATGTTTCTATATCGCTTGACTCTAAAACAATATTCTCAGAATAAACTCGTTCCTCAAAACTATCGTCGGCTTCGTAATCATAAGGGAATAATACATCGTCTAAAACGGTGGTATCTCTAGTCAAATCCTCGTCCTTTTGAATAGGTGAATAATTATTAAAATTATTTGGAATTGAACTAGAAATAATATTATCATTGTAAATCTCAATTGGAGTAACAAATTCCTGATCACTATGCCTACTTATTTCAAATTCTTCATCAACACTATCCTCATCATAATTATAATAACATGAAAATGGTTGAACCTCATCTAAACAAGTAGTGTTACCAAGTTTAACCTCGTCATCTTGATTATGTGAATAACTATCTTCATTTTCAAAGGTACTATTGGAAACACTATATTGGAAATTAAGACTATCTTGAGCAGTTCTTTCCTGGGTCTCTAACAACATTTTCTGAGTCGACTCACATGACTTCTTGATTTTATCTAGGAAAGAATGTTCACACGTTGCATTGCTTTTGTCCAAAACTAAGTTATTCATCTCAGCTGAACTATGTGTCGACTCAAGTAACTTTTGTGCTGACTCAGCTAACTTACGTGCGGACTCTAGTAGAGAGGAATTTTGCTCGTATGACCGGTGGGCGTATGGATAGTAATTGGGCTCACCATGGTATGGACCATAACCTTCAAAAGGCTGATGTTCCCAACCACTATTCACACTGTGGTCATAAAAAGAATAATGTCCATTTTGGAAATCAGTCGGATATTCATTGTATTGGCTATTGTAATACCAGTTCGACATTATATTGTGCACGTGCAAATGAAAGGTTGACTAAAATGGGTAAGCTCGGGTTACCTACAGCAAAATATACCCAAAGGTACGAGGCTGAGGTTTGTGAACTTTCAGCTGGTACTCCCATAAGGCCCAAGGCACGGGTTCAACTTACTAATCCACGAGTTTTCCTAAATTCGGTAGCTTGACGATGGAATTGGTGTTTGCACGTTTTTTTTTTTTTTAATAAAAAGAATTAAATGGATTCTTTTTATTAATGCATGTGTAAATATTTTTTATTTTTATTTTAAACACACCAGAGATTTAAGTTGGCAGCCGAGCGACAAGCTGAGCGCCAACTCCCTTCTGAATAGCAACACCTAATCTATGAAAAACAAATCTTCCTACACCGCTACCAGCATCATTACTAGATAAGCAATTTTTCAAACGCAAAAATAAATAAAATACTAAAAATAAATAAACAATATATACGAGTCCAAAAGAAATAGAGAAAAACTAACAAAAATAATATCTCCAGTTTTCTCCTTTTTTGGCAAGTTCGACTTTCCACTTTTAGCTTCGAGTCAATCCTGCACAACAAAAACAAAAATACCAAAGACGTAAAAAAGAACAAAAATATATACAAAAATACCAAAGACGTAAAAAAGAACAAAAATTGATGTGATTTTAACAAGTTGTAGAAAGTGGTAGTAAAAGTTCGTTCAACTCGAGCTTGTAAAGGTTTGATTTAAGAAAACACTAAAAACAAAGAAAATATATATACAAGGTTTTTCACAATTTCGAGAGATACTGAGACTCGGGATTCCACCATAAACTCATTCATGCGATTCATATATTTATTCCAAACAATTATAGCTCAAATAAAATATTGACTCTGTTTCTTTGCCAAGGTAGATTTTTGAAAAGCAACGACTGTATATCTAAAGCATGGGATATCAAAAGACTTAACCTAAGTATAACCCATCAATTGAAATCACAACCATTCAATAAAAACCATAAAACAATTAACAATTCATGCAAAAAGTCATGAAAGAATTAAATATAATTACCACACGCATGAAATATGGCTTCCTCCGTTATCCCAGTGTTGGGGTTTAGCTCCTCATATTATTCACGTGCTCAAAATAATTGTTCATAGCTCAAATAGGTGAAAAACAAGAGAAAACTAATAAAACAGACAGTTTGCAACGCTGTAGCGGTGTTACAAACAGCTCTTACAACGGGTGGTGAACTGTTACAGAGAAAAGATGACAAGCTTATGATATATGTGATCTAATATTGTTGAACAACGATACTTCTTTTGTGTTGTTTGAATACGACTGCCTCTGCGACTGTCCTCATCTGTCCAATGTTCTTCACCTTCGTCTTCTTCCCTGAAAGTGCAGAACTCGTCTGAAATTTCTTTCTTCGCTCTGCAACCTCCCTTTAGGCCCCCAAAACTCTCGACTCCACCTCTGTGGCTCTCAACACTCTATATATATACCACATGGTTCATATAACTCGATTAAATCCAAGTTTATCTCTCCTTTTCTTCTCGGCCAAGTCCCGGCATAATTATTCCCTATTCTTTCTCCCCTACGTGGCTTGTGTTTGCTGTGAAACTCTTGTAAAGGTGGAACTAAATCTTCAGCGTAGATTCTCTCCTATTTATCCACAGAACTTCCTTTCCATCTCAAGTACGCGATATCTCTTATTTCTTTGTATGTATCATTTGAGATAATTATGGGAACTTGCTTTTTTTTTTCTTTTTGCCGATGATAATGCATCTTCCCTTCTTGTTTAATCCGAAACCGTGTAAATCTTCGAACAAATATCCTCCCAAAAATAGAACAGACTCCCGAGAAACTCTCACTTATCTCGGTCCTCTGTTTTACTCCAAACCGGCAATAACCTCCTCTATTTTCGGTTCAAATAGTGTTACCAACCCTGTTTTATCGTACAAGATTGATGCCAGTTAATATCCAATACAAACTCCTCAAAAATCTCGGCCAAATATCGATCCAGAGAACTACGCAGGTGGTGAAGAATTTTCCCGCCAAAATACCTCCTCAAACCGTGGAAAGGATGCCCCCTATCCTCTGATGGGGTGTAAATAGCAGTTGGGCTACCCCTTAGCAAATGAGGTGCCCCTTATCCAAATCTTGGGTCCATTTAGCACTTTTCGAACCAATTTTTCCACACATGTTTATTTCTCCGAAAACACCTACAAAGACACAAAAAGCCATAATAAATACAAAATCGAGCGCTAACAATATATACAATTGAGATTAAATCGGACACAAAAATGTGTCTATCACTAAGCATTCAACATTTGCAGCACAACACCAGCATCTTAGTGTTGTCAATGAACAGCTTCATCAATCACTCCCTACTCAATCTCAGATCAAACACATCTCTCTAAAATCGATGACAAAACCATCTTCTAATTGTTCTCACCAACTCCACTATAATCTCATTCTCAATTTCAATCTTCATAGACCGAACCCATCAGCACCATCTTCTATTTCTTCGTCTGATTTTAACAGAAATAGCAAACCCTAACTCCATTTCTCGTTCTGATTTCTTCAATTGAGTGATACATGATACAACCACAAAACCCCTAATTAATTTCATCTTCTCTTCATCAACTATCTCGATTTCAACAGATTCACTTTCTTCAAATCTAATTTCTCGATCTGATTGAACCATAGTAGCAGAAAGGAACCCATCTTCTTCTCTGAATCTTCTATAACAAATCAAACAACACACTCTCCACCTCTGGGATCGACAACTCCATCATCATCTTCAAACTCTCAGCTTTTGCACTACAAATATCCACAAGAATCCTTATATATCTTGAACCTCAACTATAGTAAGAAATCATAAATGAATTGAATACCTAGGAATTTTTGGAATCTAAATAAATCCTATTTGAATACCTCAAGAAGAAACACTTATCATTTTGTCTACCTCCATTATCATTTGTTCCTGTTGACGGTTGGCGTTTTGGGGCCTTGTCATTCCCCTTGCTTCATGTACCACTTGTTCAGGTCTACTTAGAAAAGAATTGGATTTCACTTGCAATTGTGGTTGTTGTTATTGGGAAAAGCGGTTGGTTTTTTATTAGGATCATTTGGATTCATTATCTTTCAATTTTAACTTTCCTTGCATTATCAAAATAGGCTGTGTAAAGGAAATTCTCTCCACACATTCCCCAGTTGCCAAACTGAGGTACATGTGAACGATTTGATAGCACAATGCATTTCCACTTTGACTAGAACCATTTTAACAAATGTGAACTAGAGCTAAGTTGATAACAGACAAATAGGTAAACCAAGTAAGTATACGGTTTACTTAGGCGACTGTCACGGTTGATTTTCTAATTTGTGCTTGAATTCAATTATTTGTCACTTACCCAAAACATAACAAGGAGTAATAAGTGTTGGAATTATGAGGTATAATTCCGATCGGTTGAATAGAATTTGGGTAGAGGAACTATGGGTGTATATGTTTATACATGGATCAGGCCTGACCAGGTTCCTATCTATAACAGGCATAGCTAGTGAAGAGCAAAGATTGCACGTTACAGCATTGCCGACCAAGTCAGTATTCAGCCAAGATGGCGCTACACTGCATACACTGTTAGCACTAAGATAACGAGACCCTACGGGGATAGTGAAGTGCAAGGATGGCGCTACACTGTAGAGTCAGTGTCCAATTAATGAAGCTTGTTAGTCGACTCAATAAAGCTTCATTGAAGAAGACAAGACAAGGACAAGTTGAAAAATGCAACATACGATGTTGGCATTGATGGTATCCATGGAATTGAGTTGACCCAAACTCAAGGATGATGCAAGAGTGTAGAGTAATCCAAGAGTTGGCCCATGCATTATTCCAAGGCTATCCAAAGCTTGGACAGTGCACACAAGCTAGTGATGCAAGTGTATGCATCACTATTGTCGAGAAATTGGCTAAGTAAAGCAAGAATAACGTATATGAGCATATGACGCATTTGGCATTAGTTGGAAACCATGTTTTCATGAATCTATCTTAGCTAAAGAGTACTAGAAAGTTCAGATCAAGGCTATACTCCAGTGATGTGTAAAAGTGGCGTAAAGGTGGCGCATTATAACTGAAGTGCTGGTAATTGGATTTTTGAGCATGCCAATGAGGTGAGACGAGTTGGAACGATTATAAAGTGAGTTTATAACCTTATTAGGGTGTCCACAACCATTCGGGACAAGTGCAATATCAATTGGTTGGATAACACAAAAGTTAGAAGTGGAAAAGCATTGTAGGCAGTTATGGAAACTACCCCTTGGACACTTGGTTGTCCAAGGCTTGTGAAAACGGTTGCACACAAGTTTTGGCCTGATCCTGGTAGTATAAATAATTTAGGAATCAATAATGTTGGTGTTGTTCGTTTTGAGAAAAGAACCATTGATGTAGAGAGAGTTAGGCATTCACCAAAGAGGGTGAATGTCATGTTTAGTCCATGAGATGGAATATGTTATGTATTCTTTCTTTAGTGAAATAAAATGGGTTTGATGAAGTATGTATTTGTTTTCTTATGTTGTTGATTTGTGTGAGAATTGTTTAAGTATATGGAAAACCTCTTATGTTTATGGGGGCATAAATAGTTAGAGAGAAAAGAAGATGAAGACTTTTGTTTCGTAAAGCCCTTAGAGTGAAGGCATATGCATACTTTGATGCAAGTGTGCAAGGCTGAGTACTTGTGGGTGAAGTTGATTCACTGGACCATAGAGTATTTCCGGTCATGTCCCGTGGAAAATTTTAGGCCGCGAAATGGCATGTGAAAGCATGTATCAGATCTGTGTTTGGGGACACAGTTCTTGATTTTTCTCTCTTATACTCGAGTTGGTGTCATTTTGTATGTCGAATTCAGTGAAAAATTGTTTGGATTTCATTAGTATGGAGACTAGAAGAAGTTGGTCTTGTCTGGAAAGATCAATTGGAACGAACTTTGAAGCTTGAGGTAGCAACGGGCCATGAAAGTTTATGACAAAGGTGTCAAAATTCCAGCCCAAAATGTTAGACGAACAAGCGAGAAGCATTGAAAACCAGGTTTTCAAGTGATTGTGTGACAAAACTAAGGAGTATGCTGACTTTTATGGTGCAAGTCAGAAGTTAGGAATGCATATATTCGTAGTGTTATAAGTAGCGAGTACATTACATGTTGTAATGGGAATTTTGTAAAAATTCCTGAACTCAAAGATGTTGTTGGCCTTTGCAGTGGCAAAGATAATTGAGATCCTTTCTATGTGATATAATTGAAGGTGTCTCATTGTAGCCAGTTTGATAGAAGATTAAAGTTATCTCTCTTAAATGCATGTACCTTGGTGGTAATGTAAAGTTTGGTTCTGAACCAGCATTTTTGTGGCGATGTGATGCCATAAAAGAAGAATTGGATGGCCAATTCTTATGTAGCATAAATCTTATGAAAAGTCTGAAGAAAGAAACGTAAGTTAGGGAAAAACCGATACACCACGGTCTTGTGTTTGCAAATTTTTCTTCATTGATGCTAGATGCGCACAAGGAGTGTGTTTGTACTTGGTTTCTGAAAGTGGAATTGATATGCGTGGACAAGGGTGTCCAAAGACCTGCATTCGATCATAACCACAAGCATATGTTCTTGTCAATTACAAATCAGTATTGATACTAAGTTGATTTTGGAGAATGGTAAAGATAAGACTAACCAATTGTGCATGGACTAGTAAAAATGAGTTCTAAGTTTGAAGTAGAAGGCGATATTCATGCTTCAAGGAACGTAGGAAGTGGATGCCTCATTTGCAAGGATTATGGCCTTGTTAATATTTTCCAAGAGAATTATACGCGAAATTCATTGAGTAATATGACTTGGTGAGCTCTATGGTGATGCTCAGAATCACCAAGTTAAGTTTGTTCCAGTTGTGCAAAGGCTTACAAGTCTGTGTCAAGAATTTGGGTGTTAACTAGCATGACAGATATGCAACATTTGCATGTGCCAAATAGGATTTGGGCATGGCCAATATGCATAATGCGTTTAGAGATGCAAGTTAGGCCGAGTTATAGATGCGTGGAGAAGGAATGATAGAGTAGTGGTGATGCATAAGGGTGGTATGAGGTCATTCTTGAAGAAATCTTCATGAAAGCTAAAGCAACATGATAGCCTCGGTTTGAATGAGTATTCAACTAAGTGTCAATTATATTGTTCTTCGTTATGGGAGTTGCATAAGAACGCTGATAATTTGACGAATGCATGTGGCAAAGTGAATTGCTACATTGGGGGAAATAGGTTCTGTGTCGCTTCCTTGTTTGTTGCTTAGAAGTGAAGATGCAGTCAGTATTGCAAGGCTTGTTAGGTCTTACAAGTTGCAATCAGTTGGTGCACGTATTTGCTCAAGTTTGAGTATACTTTCAGTTTGGGTCGAGTGGACCTTGGTGTTAGGAATTGTCTCTTTATGTAAGGTAGTATCGGATGAGGGTATTTGAGACGAGCGTTCTTGTCTCTTTCGTTGAAAGGAAATCTAGTTCGCGTGGAAGATGCTACATATAACATATTAATCTAAAATATGCAATAGAAGACGTTGAAAGTGAAAGATGTAAATATAGGAGCCGGTTTCATAGACGAGTTTGTTGTTCAGAGAGTTACGTGGAAATGCGACAGCATATTGGCAGCGACAGCGAGTAATACAGCAAGAATGTAGAAGTAATCCCACCAATTAAAATGAGTTAAGATTTACTCATGGATTTGAGGAAAAAAAAATTCCATTACATTAAAGCGTAGTAGTTTGAAGGAACGGTGAGGCATGTTATTTTCAAAGGCGCGTGAAAGGACACCTTGTCCAAGGTGACGGTGGGATGTCCCGGGTAGACCTAAGTCATGACTATACCAAATCCATGCATTTCACTCAAGATGTTGTGATAATGCAAGCAAATAATAACAAGGTATTGGTTCTTTGGCATGCGAATAGCGTAGGCGCAACATGGTTGAAGAATTAAGGCCAAGTCTTGTATAAGTCATGTTATGTTGTGTGGTGCAACTAAAGTCAGAGAATGAAGAAATAAGACTATGGAAATTATCATTGTGATCAGTTAGAGAGAATCATTACTTGTGTACACTTAGGAACAAATGATTCATGCGAAGTTCAAGCTTAATTCAAGGAATTGGCTAAGAGGAATTTGAGTTTGCATTTGAGTATTGATATACGATTTTAAGTCGAGTTAGAACGTATGCGCAACGCAACAACAAAGTTCAAATATTAGGATCAATGGAAAGGCAGTAAAGCTAAGTGATGTTGATGCTAAAGCATGGAAGTTGGATAAGTGATGCTGATGCAAAAGCCAACAAAGATTGCTGAATTTCGGAAATGGTTCTGAGAATGCACGCATCAAAGTAAAGACAAGTATAGAGTTTATGCTTGGTTGCGTTCAACGCGGACGTTGAAAATATTAGGTGGGGGGAGGCCTATAACAGGCATGTCTAGTGAAACACAAAGATTGCGCGTTACAGCATTTCCGGCCAAGTCACTGTTCAGCCATTATTATAAATATATGGATAAGTGGATTTTATTTTTACTTCATAATAATCTAGTAAAGGTTTGAGGATTGGTCCCCTCAAATTTTGCATGGTGGCCCAAAATATCGTTCTTATGAAAGCAAAGAATTTTTAATGTCAAACCCCAAAACCTATGGATTCACATAGTGAAAAAGCGAGGGTCTAACAACCACACCCAATATTTCGCTTAGCAATCTGTATGGACAAACTCCAATATAATTCAAAGAGAATTAACTAGACAGTGAGACTCAATCAATGGAAATATATCCAAGAGTTTGTATCTCTGTTTCACAATGTAATCAGCAAATCAAACAGATAGAAATCTGCGAGCCTGATAATTATGTGAAACAACTTGAACGGTACCAAAGACCAATGTTCAAGTGTCAATAAATATAATCAACAACCAAAGGTTGGGTTCTCAATTGATTGAACTTATGCACAACCTGTGATATTTCAAATATATAAACAAATATAATGCGGAAAAGAAATAACACAGACACCAGAAGTTTTGTTAACGAGGAACCGCAAATACAGAAAAACCTCGGGACCTAGTTCAGATTTGAATACCACACTGTATTAAGACGCTACAGACACTAGCCTACTCCAAGTTAACTTCGGACTAGAATGTAGTTGAGCCCTAACCAATCTCACATTGATCAAGGTACAGTTGCCCTCCTTACATCTCTGAATCCAAGCAGGACTCTACACACTTGATTCCCTTAGCTGATCTGCTACGACCCTCAGTTGAAGAGTTGATAAACAAATTTGTCTCACACAGAAAAGTCTATTGTATAGATAAATCTGTCTCCCACAGATAAACCTATGAGTTTTGTTCTGTCTTTTGATAAATCAAGGTGAACATGAACCAATTGATATACCGGACTTATATTCCCGAAGAATTGTCTAGAAATATCAATCACCTCACAATAATCTTAATTGTATGGTGGCAAAACAATATATTATGGAATCACAAACGATGAGACGAAGATGTTTGTAACAATTTTTTGTCTTGCTTATCGGAGAATCAATCTCGAGCAAATCTTAGAGAAGATAGTACTCAATACGAGAAAATAGGGCAAGATCAGAACACGCAACTACAGAGAAAATAGTTGGGTCTGGCTTCACAATCCCAATGAAGTCTTTAAGTCGTTAACCTACATGGTTTCGTGAAAAACCTAAGGTTATTGGAGAATCGACTCTAGTCGCAACTAATATCACACATGAGGTGTGGGGATTAGGTTTCCCAGTTGCTAGAGTTCTCCTTTATATAGTCTTCAAATCAGGGTTTGCAATCAATGTTACCTTGGTAACAAACCATTCAATATTCACCGTTAGATGAAAACCTGATTAGACTCAAGCTAATACCTTTCAACCGTTAGATCGAACTTAGCTTGTTACATACAAATAAAAAGTGACTTCATTTAGATATGAGTCACGGTGCCTAAACGTGTGCACCTTGTTGGCTCAACAATAGTTAACCGAAGTTATCCATATGAACACTTGTATTTCAACCTTATTCATCTTAACCATAACTAGTTCACATGACTCAAAAGAAACTAGTTCTAGAGTTGTTGAATTGTTTATATTCTCATAGAAGTATACAAGACACAATTGAAGCAAAATCGATTTTGATTCACTCGAATCAAGTCATGAACAATATAGCCACGGTTTGCAAAAGATTGCATTCCTTATTATATAAATATATTATTTCATGAACAAACCGATTTTAGAACATTATCCACTTAGGTATGCAAACGTGTACGCATACCATAGTGGCCGGACTAAGTTTGGGTTTCACTAGTATGCGAACTGGTACGTATACCTTCCAAACTCAGCACAAATTCCTGGAACTGAACCTCACGCTAGTACGCCTACATGTATGCGTACAAGGTTCCCGGCCTTCCATAAAACCAACCAGTACGCATACGGGTATGCATACCATGGTTCCCGGACTTGGATTACAAATATGAAAGTACGCATACTATGCTTATATCCAATTGTTCTAAACTCCATTTCAATCATTGAAACATTCTCGGAAGATGACAATAGATGTATCACACAAACTATTACCTTCAAAGCAATTTTCAAGTGATCTAATGATCAATACGAAACATTCTGTGTCTACATCAAATGACTGTCTCACACAAATAATGTAAGATGTTACCAGGCGATTTTCACATGATCATCTTTTGAATTTCGTCAAGAATATAAGATGAACTTGGTTAAAGCGAAAGCTTACCAACATATTTCGAGAAATATGTAAGCGAGTTAAGATCAGCTCGAAATATTAAATGTGTATAATTGAAGTCTATATAGCTATACGACTTTTGTCTCAAATAGGATATAGAGTAGATAGACTTTTGAGTGATAGATGAGTTCAAGTCTCCACATAACTTTTGTTGATGAAGTTCCACAAGCTCCCTTAGTAGTTCTTCATCTTCAATCGATGAACGCCGTGAAGTCTAATTCTCAACTACACTTTCGATCCTAATCCGAGACTTAGCTATAAGTAGACTAGAAATCAAGACTTATAGTTTTGACAACTAAACTTGACAACAAGCTTGAGATATCAACGCTTGCGAGTTCGACCGAGTAGTGCTCTAACACATATGAGAAACTAGGTATCCAACACGGGATGGGCTTGACGAAATTTTACCATGGATTAAGCCTAAATTCTAAGCTTGAATTTTCGTAACATAAAACTGATTTAAAAAATGCTTTTGTGGCCTTTCGAGAGGAGTTTGAGCCTGGGTAAGCCAGACACTAGTTCCGCGTTGGATATACAGGACAAAAATTAGTAAGATGCCCAAGAATATTCTTAAATAGATAAAACCCACATAGACCTGAAAAGTTTTATTCTTTTACCAACCCAAAATCAAAACAACAACATGTTAGCATGAGTTAACTTATTCCATAAAACATAAATCAGTTACATTCTCGAGTTTTAATTGCATCAATTAAATTCAAACACAATTCAATTAACAAAACCACAAAAAACACCATTTTCCTCAGTTTCTTATCATCACCATCAACAAATCATTCTCCTACTCAAAGAATTTCCACAAGCACCTCAAATATGATCAGAAAATATCACGCTCTATCAAAAGATAGAAAACAAATAGCCCAGGAACCTCTTAAAATCAATCAGTTTGCGTATAGACCAGATCAATCTGTGTACTTGAGGATTTAAAAGTGTCTAGGAATATAAGAAAATCAACCAATTTGCAAACTAACCTAATCAGTGCGTGTACGCGAGTTAATTAGAGAATAATTCATCAAGTCTTATTATTTATAAGTTCCAACCTCGTTTACTGAGAAAATCAGTTCGTGAACATAAAACCTAATTTGACGACCCCTTATGAACTAACTACACAACTATCCTATGTTGAATAATAAATTGCTCTCAACCTATTATCCGATAAGTTCTATATTGTTTGATTTTATGATTCAAGTTTTACCAAGTACTAGCTTGGACTCAAGATTATTCTTTGCAATAATCATCATAATACTAAAGTCATATGACATTGTATCAATAGATAGAAATTGTTGAAAATATGAGTAAATAGGATAATCATTCTTTACATACCTTTGTTGATGAAATCGACCGGTGAATTCTAATATTCAACTACCATGCTCTATTCCAAGCCCGAGACTAACTATAAATCAAGATATAATTTTGATCAACTAAATTTGACAACAAGCTTGATATACCAAAACTTATGTTCGACCGAGCGATGCTCTAACAACATTATTCCACTTATTTATACAACAAGTTGAGAATTATTTCAAGAACTATAGATGATTATGATTCTAGTTTATATTAATCATCACTTGCATTATTGTAGGACTGATTTCATATCCTTATATTCTTTGTTTTTCTTGTAATTCTCTTTTAAATAATGACAATGAAGGAGAAGAAGAGTAATAAAAATCGGTGATCAAGGTCGTGGTTTCTTTGTCTACAGGATCCAAAGTTATGTTCGACAATAACACAGCGGATTAAGAGAAACCTAACTTTTCAAAATGCGGGTACATTAGTCCGTTGTTGAAAAAAATCAATTTTACTAAAAGCAAGAGCTATGTAATAGAGTGTTTTAACAATCCATCCCTTTTTAAAATGAAGAGTAGATCCGAAAAAGCGAATATCCAGCTATGGATAGGAGAAAATACTAGGAAGACACAAACGAAGAGGTAAATAAAATAAAACTAAACGAAATAACAATATTATTTTTTTTTGGAAAAGGGGAGCGGCACATGTTTAGCCGCCCAAGTTAAAAAAATTTAAGTAAAGCGGTTAAAGATATGTCGCTTTACATTTAAGCGACTGAAGATGTGCCTCTTGGTCCCCACTTTCATACACAATTTTTGGTTGTTTGGTAGGGTTTGGAAAGTGAGTCTTTCCCCTACACATAGTGGCACCAAATTAGCCCGATTAGCACAAACTTCTTCATTTTGAATGAGAACACTCATTCCATAGCCCTTGATCTAACAAATAAATTTTTGAGTTTAATGATTTAGAATATTTAAACGAAATCTTCTTAATTCCAGGATATTAGAAAATTGGTTTTTTTAAGCTTATTTATATGAGCCAAAAAAAAAAATCCAGAATTATTTAAGAGGGAGGATCCCCTCACACTCTCATATTTACACTATCTCACACTTTGAGCGACATTTTTCTCAATAAGCTTCAACGGTGACGAATTTGAAGCTAATATTTTGAGGTTATGTTTCTCTTACAAATCTCTACATATCTACTAAAAATGAGCGCGTTCCGAAATACCAAACCTCACTATCTATCAATCTTAATTTAAACGGTTGAGAATTCGCTGAGTTTTGACGGCTAATGTTCAATGTAGTAGATGGTAATGTTAATGTCTCGGAACGTGCTCATTTTTGGTAGGAATATAGATCTTTTTAAGAGAAACATATCGTGAAAAATATTATTTTCAAATTCGCTACGGTTTAGGTTTTATTAAGATAATTGTCTCCTAAAATGTGATATAGTGTGAATATAGACATGTGAGTGGATCCTTTCTCATTTTTTAAATAGTTTTATTATTTAGTAAATAATTACAGAAGGATCATCGTACTAACAGGAGGTCCGAACACAAGCTATGTCTAAATACTGTAATCTTATTATATGGATGTGATAATGTTTTCGTCAGAATCACTGGATCTAAAATTTTTAAGAAACTTCAACGAACATATGTAAAGTCACTCAGTCGAGTTAGAATTTTACTGGAGTCTGTTTGTGAAAGTACATATACGTAATATGATCATTACTTGAATCCATTAGATGACACATAATACACAAAATCTAATTAGCTAACAAATCCAGTTGATTAACTTTTTCAAGGAAACATAGTTACACTAATACAAATCTTGATCTTGAAATATCAAAATATATGAAGAATTTTAAGATAGATGAAGTCTTAGAATTTGAACCTCCATTAATGAACTCCAAACACATATCTTTTTTCCGTTCGATCCATACCGTCTACCTAATAGTTCTCAGTTTATTTTTTAAAACAAAATAATAATACTAGGTGGCACAGAGTCTCCCGCTAGTAGACAACTAGGTACTGTGGATATAATATAACATGTGGAAATTGAATTATTGTCCCTCCTTCTGATGGGCCTTCACAAATATCCCTAAGCCTCTTTACAAATATCCCTGATGGCATAATTGAAATTTTTTCTAAATACCTAATATCCCTAATTCCTTATTTAGCTTTTCTATCTCGTTCTTCTTTTATTATTTCTTCTTCACTTATCATGACAGAGAATAAAAATCGTATCGCCTCCCACAACCATCCTCTCCCAACGATAGCCACCACCACCATCTTCAATCGTCGCCACCACCATTCCAACATCACCAGTTCCACCACCACAACCTAAACATGCGATTTAGGTTTAACAAGTGATTGAAGATGGTGGCGGTGGATATAGGTTTTGATATGGTTTTTGAGTGTGTTGTTGTAGATGATATTGGAAAAGAAGATGATGAAGTTCAGTAGTGTTTACAAAGGATTTGAACAAGAAATCAAGGAAGAGTTTTGTTGTTACAGATTGGGAATAAATTGATGGTAGTTTGAGATCGATTAGGTTTTAACAGGAAGAGGTTTATGAAATTGAAGGATGGGTTTTGGTTCATTTCGAGATTCAGAAGGAATTAATTTCGTTTGTGGAAGTTAGGGTTTCAGATAATTATGGATTTGAAGTGGTTTTGTTGTTTGAAGATTCAGATGGATTTGATTGTAGTTGTTGGTGGTGATGAAGTCGCAAGACCAGTTGTTGCTGCCGTGATGAATGTTGCTGGTGATGAACACCGGAGATGTGTGTTGGGAGTGAGAAGTAAATGGATAGACTTTAGTTTTTATGGATCAACTCCGGTTGTTGATCATATTTATGGATCAACTCTTGTTGTTGACCTAAGTTTTTATGGGATCAACTATTATTGTTGATCTATCTATGGGATCAACTCTTGTTGTTGACCATTGTTGATCCTTTCAACTCCTATTGTTGACAACATTTCCTTGGATAAGTATAATCATGCTTGTAGTTTAAATCATGTAAATTTCTTCCAATGTTGAGCTTGTGGTGCAATGGTAGCATGACTGACTCCATGTCAGATGATGCGTGTTCGACTCACGCCAAGTTCACTCTATTTACATGGATCAACATTCATTGTTGATCCAATTTAGGGGATCAACTACCATTTTTGATCCCCCAAATTGGATCAACTTCTACTATTGATCCTTTTTTTTGGATCAACTACCGTTGTTGATACCCTAAATTGGATAAACTTCTACTGTTGGTTTTATTTTTATTTGGATCAACTATTGTTGTTGATACAAAAATATCTGAACTAGTGGTGGCGGCGACGGTGGCGGTGGTGGCGGCGGCGGATTAGTGGTGGTGGCGGTGACGGACTAGTGGTGGTGGAGGACTGTTGGTGGTGTAATGGTGCTGGTGAAAAAGTGGTGGTGGAATATTAATGGTGGTGGCGGTTGGTAGGTCGTGGTTGTTGAACGGTGGTGGTGGAATGGTAGTTGAACGATGGTGGTGGTGGTGATGGTGGTGGTGAAGTGGTATAGGAAGAAATTTGTTCCGTTTTGAAATAAAGAAAATATTATATAGGTTAGTGATGTGATTTTGAAGTGTTTGTAAAGTGGTAGTAAAAGTTCGTTCAACTCGGGCTTGTAAAGGTTTGATTTAAGAAAATACTAAAAACAAAGAAAATATATATACAAGTTTTGTCACAAATATCGAGAGGTACTGAGACTCTGGATTTCACCATTAGTCACATTCAATTGGTTCGTATATTGATTCATAACACTTCTAGCTCTTTTAAGGACTCTTTTCTTTGCCAAAGATAGATTTTGTAAAAGATTAATTGTAAATCATAAGCATGGTGCATCAAAAGCTCTAAGTCTAAGCATACACCATCAGACAAAATCACAAATAATTAATAAAAATCATAAATCAATTAAATCAATTCAAAAGTCATAGAAAATCAAATATAGTTACCAAACAATTGTGAAATAAGGCTTCCTCCGTCGTCCCAGTGTTGGGGTTTAGCTCCTCATATCAAACACACGCACAAAATAATAATCCATAGCTCAAAAAGGTGTTTTATTGAAGAAATTGTATAACACAGAGATTTGCAACGCTGTAATGGTGTTACAGACGGCATTGTTACGAAAATTATTGCAAGACTGAAGATAATAGTTACTAACGGACTGTTACAAAACTGTTTGAATATAAGACCCTGACTGCGACTGTTCTGTGCAGCTTAATGTTCTTCGGTTTAGGGTTCTTGAGAACGACACTTCTCTAGTGTCGTCTGCAACTCCTTCTCTTCTTCTTCTTCATGTTGCTGCTACAACTCCTCTGCAACCTTTCCTCCTTCCCAGCAGCGTACCCAAACTATCGACCCAAGGTCTTGACACCCCTTCTTGGCCTCTTCCAACTCCTTTTATACAAAACAGGGGCCAAAATACTCGAGATAGTATTCCCTTTATTTCCTCCCAAGTCTCGGCTTTATTTATCTTCCAAACTTCTTTTACGCGTCTCTTCCAGATGTTGAAAGTCTCCAAACTCTTTCCAAAGATATAGTACAATCTAATAGAGGAAATATTCTTCCTTAAATCGTCACGGAACTTCCAAACATAACCGAGAAATACTCGTTGTTCTGTTTTACGAGATTTGGTGATATTCTCGTTTTCTTTCCTATCTGATGCAACTACCAATCCTGTTTAATCGAGACAGGTTCATTCCAGTCCGATCCCGTGAAAAAATCCATGAAAATCTCTCTCAATCTTTCCCAGGAAGCCCGAGAAAACTATCCTCCCCTGTGTTGTCGAGTACTGATTATCCATCCCATTTCAATAGATCCAAACTTTCATAATAATCTTGTATACTCTTGATAAGTCAGCCCATCAAAAATCAGCCATTGAATCTCGTTATTTCTCGTGTAATTCTTGCTCCCAAATTCACGCAGGTGATAGTATAGTTTCCCGCCAAAACCGTGCGTTTAAACCATGAAGATGGTGTCCCCCTAACAATGGATGTGATGCGTTTAGCCATTGGGGTGCATATAGCGGTGAGGTTCCCCTTAGTAATTGAAGTGCCCCTTATCCAAACAGAGAGTCCGAATAGTAATTTTCTCCCACGAGTGCAAATACCACTTTTCGAGCCAATTTTCCCGCGAAAGCTTATTTCTCCAAAAACACCTACAAAAACATAAAAAGCCAAAATAAGTACAAAATGAGCACTAACAAAATAGATAAATGAGATCAAAATAGACACATAAATGTGTCTATCAAATACCCCCAAACTTATTATTTTCTCGTCCTCGAGAAAATCAAATCTAGAAAATAAAATCCTAACTCACTTTCGCAGGCATCGTCGATTGCATTTAGCGTATGCAATAAGCCTTTAAACCCCTAGGTGGCCCTAGTGGCCGAGTTATAGTCTCGGGAAGGTTTACAAGAATTAAACTTTCTTTGTAATTTATCAAAACTTCTTTTGTTTGTAAATTAAGTCTTTGATCAAGTAATCCCCTTATTTTCTCCTTTTTCTTCATGAGCTACTTGAATCTTTTATTAAGTAAAACCATCCCAATTAAGAATTTCGCTTTATTTCTTCTCATTGCGACAAGATCGCAGGCCGCCTTTACATTTTCATGTAATGACTCATTGATTGCCTTATCATTTTGATGGTCTTAGTTTGACCTTCCTATTTAAAAGGTCTTACTCTGCCACCCTTTATTGCGACAAACCCGTCTTACATTTGCATGTAAAAACCCATTGACCTTGTCTTATCATTTTTCAAGTATTTTTGCCTCTGCAAGGAGATTTTGCTTGCGACAATATAGCGGGCCTAAACTTTCTTGCGAAGAAAGTAAAACCCCATGACATTGTCGTCTTACCCGAAATCGTGGGCGTCTTTACACTTGCATGTAAGGACCCATTGATCTCGTCTTACCCTCGCGTTAGTATTATTGCCTCTGCGGGATCATTTGCACAAATATGACAAGCCTAAGTTTCCTTGCAAAACAGCCTCGTGACATTTGCGTCTTTACTTATCGGCTCCCTAATGGAGGGCCGCCCTTATCAAATAAACATCCTACAAGGCTAGCTCCTCCCATCCGGTCTTAACAACAAGCCCTCTTATCCCTTATACCTATAGAGTTTATGGTTACAAGCTGCACCCTAAGTGAGTTTTCTTGGTAGAGTGCGGCATGCGCCAAGACTTGTCAAGAGTGGTAAGAAGTTCCATGCTCCCCGCACTCTTGACTCAACCGTGTACCTCGGCGCCTTGAAACTGGCTGACTCATGAAAGAGACCCTCGGTCATGCCAGTATAACCTACATATATAGTTGGGAATCAAAGGTACCTCCCCTTGAAACAGTAAAAAAAGGTCCCACGATATCTAAACCCCACTTTCCAAAGGCCACACACTTGTGGGAAGAATTTAACGGTGCCCCAGGTGCATGTATTTTCTTCCCATGTCTTTGACAATCTTTGACGCCTTGACATTGCTCTCGCGTCCTCATGCATATATGGCCGGTAATATCCTTGCATTTTTGCTTTATATGCTAAAAGATCTTCACCGCTATGATTTCCGAGCATCTCACTATGCAACATCTTCAATATGATTTCTCCCTCTTCCCTTGTTAAACGAAGTGAAGGTCCATCAAAGATCGCCGATAAAGCACACCATCTCTTAATTCATAATTCGTTGCACGTGCTTTTCAATTTGTGTGCTTCTAATCTATTTCTTGGTACCTCCTTTCATCAAGTAAGCGTGAAGTTACATTCTCCCGGTCTTTATCGTCAGCGACAGTATTCTTCTTAACATTGCATCCGCTTCTTGCTCTTCTTCTTTATTGATTGATGGTGCTAAAAGTGTTTGTATTTTTGATATAAAGTCATCATACTAAAGGCAAAAAGCAACATTATTCTCCTTGATATATGGTGACAATTCTTACGACAAGCCGTATTTTTGCAAAGATGGCTCATTTGTAGAGTGCTAATTGCGAATCTTGGTAATCCTTATATTTTTCTAACTTCATTTCTGTTGTGAATCATGAGCATGTATTATAACTTCATACTCCGTTTCATTATTGGTGGATTCAAACTCCAATCTAAAGAGAAAGCTAATTTAGGAAATCACAACAATTCACTCCATTACCTTCTCCATTTGATGATCCGTGCCAATATTTCCCTTAGTTGGTTAACAAATCATTTGGGTCTCCATGATGCGACTACCGTGACTTGGTTGAAGATAATATTTCATATTTGAGTTTATAATGGCTTATTTGGGCATTCCACCTTTCAACTCTTCCGATCTTTTGCTTGATTGATTGGTACTTTTGTTAAAGACGGTATGTGCTTGAAAATATATCGAAGCTTGAATGTTGCATAGACTAACGCCGAGTTAGTTTTTCAATCTTGAATAATTCCTTTCTGCGGCATTAAAAAAGTCTTACGATATAGTAAAACAGCAATCTTGCGCTTAGCGCGTGCGGCGTTGTCGAAGGTATACCAACAATTCCTACTTTTTTTGCATAATGGATACTTCCATTAGATGTTCTTTAATTCCTTGTAATGCCTTTTCAAATTCTGTCCATTTTAAAGAAATGAATCTTCTAGTGATGCTAATAATCCATTTAGCTTTTGAACATCCTTTAAGTGTTGGCATATGTGGCTTGCTTTCACTTTCTGCAGAGTGAGCTTGTATTCCTTCCTTTGATACTATATAACTTAAAAAATTTTTCGATGCCACAAGAGTCCTTTTTTCCTCATTCGGCTTCCATCTTGGTCCCAAACATCCTGGGCTCTTCTAAGGCATTCACTTCTTTCGTTTGCCTGTAGCGACATAACTAGCTTGCGATTCTCCCATACAGTATCCCTTTTCCTTGGAAGGAGTTTTACAAGAGGTATACCCACAAAACCTTACACTCCAGACCCTAACTATCTACGCAGAACCTTGGAAAGCACTAAAGAATCTCCTTGGTTGGCGTACTTATTGACTACTATCTGGAGGAAGTACCCACGATGCGAAATTCCAATTGTTGTACACGAGTTTGCACTCAAGCATACTAAAATTCATATATAAGTCACTCTCCTAATGAGCTCTACTAGGGTAGTCTCACTATGGACATCAATATAACGGAGTCAAAACTAATCACATGGATAGATCAAGAAGATGGATATAGAGAAAAACATAGATGGTTTTGATGTTTACTAAGTGAACGGTGTTTCCCATATCTGTCTGAAGGCCTCCGCCAAAATGAACCTATCCTAATGGACTGAGATACTAGTATGGACTAATATCAACACACTAGCATATACAAGGGAACCAGTGGTCGATAATCCTAACTCTAGGTCAACACAACTGGCATATACAAGGGTTCCAGTGGTCGACTTTATTGAATTTATTCCGGTTGGTCTGATGGTCTGGTCTCAATTTCTCTTTCTTTCTTTTTTTTTTTTTTTTTTTTTTTTTTTTTTGGTATCTCAATCACTCTAATTCACCCTAGCATTGGTAACAACTTGATTCGTGAGCCCCACCTAATCACTTAGAGAAACATAGTTTAAAAACAAAACAAAATAAAAACAGAAGTGAAAAGGACTCAACGAGATATGGTGAAACTATCATGTTATTTCTAACACCTGAGCTCTGTGCTTTTATGAATAGACTCTTTAGATGTTTCCATCTAATCAGATTGGTTCCTCAACTCATACAACCAAAATGCTTCCATCCACTTAGATTGGTTAGTGCCATCCTTAATAAGCATAACTTTCTAGGCTCTAGAGTTTAACAATGCAACTACAAAGTTTCTCCCATACCCCCAAACTTAAATCTAACATTGTCCTCAATGTTCTAAAGATAAAATTAAAAGCATGAACAAGGAGAAACTGTTACCATTTAAAGCAAATAGATAAGGAAAGATATTACCGTGTCGCATGAATGTTGGGTTACTTCCCAAGAAGTGCTAAATTTAACGTCTTCAGCCAAACTAAGAAAGGATTAGTCACCTTATAAAATCATAAAGTAATATCCGAAATATTTGTGGGTCATCAGAACCAAATAAAGCTACCACAAATAAAAGGAATCTGCAACATGCCAAGAGAATAAACAAATAAAGCATACCCTTGTCTAGTTTCCTGTTTAAGAAAACTACATCTAGTTGTGGTTCAGGTTCAGGTTCTATAACTGGGTCCAAATAAAATATTTTCATGGGTTGGATTTCCTAGTAGCTAAGATCCGGTTCAGATTGTAAAGTCTATAAAAACTCAAATAAGAACTTAGAAGCACTTAATAATAACCTGAATAATTGCGGATTCTTAAAGTCAATCAGTTTTGACTCACACAATTGACCACGATGAAACTGGCGGTCAATTTTAGGCAAATGTGTCGATACTAATTTCCTAAAGTACTTAGGTTTAGTCTCAAAACTAAATAATTGACACATCTGAAACTTATACGTTCCCACAATTGGTTGAAAAATATTTGGTGGGAAAACAAAATCAGTCTGGGTATCATAGCCTGGGCTAACCACATCAACCAAAGGATGGGTTTCTAACAAATGAATTTCGTCCTGGACATCATTAGGTTTGGGAAAACGTGTCTGAAGATAATCTTTTAAAATGGTTGAGGCACATATGTCAAGTCCCAAGTGAGGGACCTTTCTAAGAGTTAAGGCACATGGAGAATGATAATCACCCCCAAACTTAGAGTTTTCAGTGTCTCTAGAAAGACTAGTCACAACTTCCCTAATTTCAATGTCATCTGATTCCTGAAAATGGTCAATTGATTCTTCTAGGTCAGGTTCATCCTCACTCATCTCTACGAGTTCATTTTCTTTTTCTAAGACTAATGTTTCTAAATCGCTAGACTCTAAAACAATATTCTCAGAAGAAACTCGTTCCTCTAAACCATTATTAGCTTCGTAATCAAAAGGAAATAATACATCATCTAAAACAGGGGTATCTCTAGTCAAATCCTCGTCCTTTTGGATAGGTGAATAATTATTAAAATTATTTGGATTTGAACTAGAAACATGCTTAATTGGAGTAACAAATTCCTGATCACTATGCCTACTTATTTCAAATTCTTCATCAACACTATCCTCATCATAATCATTATAATAACATGAAAATGGTTGAACCTCATCCAAACAAGTAGTGTTACCAATTTTATCCTCGTCATCTTGATTATGCAAATAACTATCCTCATTTTCAAAGGTACTATTGGAAACAATATATTGGAAATTAAGACTATCTTGAGCAGTTCTTTCCTGGGCCTCTAACAATATTTTCTGAGTCGACTCACATGACTTCATGATTTTATCTAGGAAAGAAGGTTCACACGTTGCATTGCTTTCGTCCAAAACTAAGTTACGTGTCGACTCAAGTAACTTTTGTGCTGACTCAGCTAACTTACGTGCGAACTCTAGTAGAGAGGAATTTTGCTCGTATGACTCGTGCGTGTGTGGATAGTAATTGGGCTCATCATGGTATGCGCCATAACCTTGAAAAGGCTGATGTTCCCAACTACTATTCACACTATGGTCAAAGTAGTAACGTCCATTTTGAAACTCAGTCCTATGGCAGGGGTGTGAGTTGTCACACAAAATAAAAACCCACTGACAGGGGATTCGTGGGTGGATAGAGTCTTACCTCCCGTACCAGACGGGCGATGAACTGTTGAAGTCGACTCAGGCCACCGACTCCGATGTCAGTGTACGAACCCGAGGGGCCGAGACAGTATCGTAATTGTCTTCCTTCCCTGCAAACAGTTTATATTTAATTTTTAACCCTTCCTTAGGGTTTTAAAAATAATGTCCAGTCCAAAAAAATAAAGTCCAAAAAGTGTCCAAAAATAAAAAGAAAAATTACAACAAAGTAAACCCTAATACAGTTTCCAAGAATAAAAATAAATAAAACAACTATATACAAAATCTTCTTCACTCCTTGGACTTCTCTTTTCTTTCCTTCTTTGGCGATGCTTTCCTTTTATAGCACTTTTTCTATCCTTGTAGCTTCGCTCCAAATCTGAAAAGAATCAAAAAAATACCAAAGGCGTAAAAGAGAACAAAAAATATAAAAATATAAAAATAGAAATAACTCTAAAACCTAAAACCTAAATACAAGTCCGCGTCGGCGGCGCCAAAAATTTGATGTGATTTTGAAGTGTTTGTAAAGTGGTAATAAAAGTTCGTTCAACTCGGGCTTGTAAAGGTTTGATTTAAGAAAATACTAAAAACAAAGAAAATATATATACAAGTTTTGTCATATCGAGAGGTACTGAGACTCAGGATTTCACCATTAATCACATTCAATTGGTTCGTATATTGATTCATAACACTTCTAGCTCTTTTAAGGACTCTATTCTTTGTCAAAGATAGATTTTGTAAAAGATTAATTGTAAATCATAAGCATGGTGCATCAAAAGCTCTAAGTCTAAGCATACACCATCATACAAAATCACAAATAATTAATAAAAATCATAAATCAATTAAATCAATGCAAAAGTCATAGAGAATCAAATATAGTTACCAAACAATTGTGAAATAAGGCTTCCTCCGTCGTCCCAGTGTTGGGGTTTAGCTCCTCATATCAAAAACACGCACAAAATAATAATTCATGGCTCAAAAAGGTGTTTTATTGAAGAAATTGTATAACACAGAGATTTGCAACGTTGTAATGGTGTTACAGACGGCACTGTTACGATAATTGTTGCAAGACTGAAGATAATAGTTTCTAACGGACTGTTACAAAACTGTTTGAATATAAGACCCCGATTGCGATCTGTTATGTGCATCTTAATGTTCTTCAGTTTAGGGTTCTTGAGAACGACACTTCTCTAGTGTCGTCTGCAACTCCTTCTCTTCTTCTTCTTCATGTTGGTGCTACAACTCCTCTGCAACCTTTCCTCCTTCCCAGCAGCGTACCCAAACTATCGACCCAAGGTCTCGACACCCCTTCTTGGCCTCTTCCAACTCCTTTTATACAAAACAGGGGCCAAAATACTCGAGATAGCATTCCCTTTCTTTCCTCCCAAGTCTCGGCTTTATTTATCTTCCAAACTTATTTTACGCGTCTCTTCCAGATGTTGAAAGTCTCCAAACTCTTTCCAAAGATATAGTACAATCTAATGGAGGAAATATTCTTCCTTAAATCGTCACGGAACTTCCAAACATAACCGAGAAATACTCGATGTTCTGTTTTACGAGATTTGGTGATATTCTCGTTTTCTTTCCTATCTGATGCAACTACCAATCCTGTTTAATCGAGACAGGTTCATTCCAATCCGATCCCGTGAAAAAATCCATGAAAATCTCTCTCAATCTTTCCCAGGAAGCCCGAGAAACCTATCCTCCCCTGTGTTGTCGAGAACTGATTATCCATCCCATTTCAATCGATCCAAACTTTCATAATAATCTTGTATACTCTTGATAAGTCAGCCCATCAAAAATCAGCCATTGAATCTCGTTATTTCTCGTGTAATTCTTGCTCCCAAATTCACGCAGGTGATAGTATAGTTTCCCGCCAAAACCGTGCGTTTAAACCATGAAGATGGTGTCCCCCTAACAATGGTTGGGGTGCGTTTAGCCACTGGGGTGCATATAGCAGTGAGGTGCCCCTTAGTAATTGAAGTGCCCCTTATCCAAACTGAGAGTCCGAATAGTAATTTTCTCCCACGAGCGCAAATACCACTTTTTGAGCCAATTTTCCCGCGAAAGCTTATTTCTCCAAAAACACCTACAAAAACATAAAAAGCCAAAATAAGTACAAAATGAGCACTAACAAATTAGATAAATGAGATCAAAATAGACACATAAATGTGTCTATTAGTTAGGGTATTAAGGTAATCTAATTTTAAATGGATAAGGTTATTAAAAAGTAGGGACATATTTATTGTTGTATAAGGATATATTTATTGGGTGTCAAAAATAGGGACATATAAATAATGTACCCATATAACATGTACCTAAATGTACAATAAAAGGAACCATGATAATTTTCATAGATACATCCCATTTGCTACGACCCTTTTTAATGGCTTTGTAGATTGATGTCTCTAGAATTGTATAAGGAATTTGAAAATCGACTTTCATTCCTCTAAGTTTTGAGTTAATCAAAAACTGCGTGTAAGTTAAGTAAAACTGTCTAAAATGTTTGAATCATTAATAATTTATTTAGTCTTTACAAAAATGTGTTGTATAATACTAATATTAATGGAGTTAAACGACGTGTTTCTAAAAAGTGATATTAATTCCTATTAATTAGGAGTTTAATTCTAGTGAAATAGTGTCTCAAAGTTTTAAAATTAACATGAGTGTGTAGGTAGTGTTTAATTGTAAAACCTACTTAAGACTAGTTTTTATAAATAAAAAATTATCAAATTGTTAGCAATGTAACCTGTCTCACTCCTCTTTGTGACATAATCCTACACTTGGTATCAAAGCAGGGGCGGAGAGTTGAGAGAGAGTTACCATGAAATAAGTTGAGAGAGTTATCAAAGATTTAAAAACAAATAGATATATATAAAAAAAAGGCTTTTCGTTTAGTTTGGTGTTTATTAATGTGTAACAAGAAAAAACAAATAGAGGATCCAAACTTCTTGATGAAGAAAAATTTTGGTGAATAAAACCAAAGATTTTGAAAAGAAATAAAAAAAATTGTGATAAAAAAAAATCTTCTAATTAGGTAAGAGAATATGTTGGAAAACAACGGTTTTCATTGAAAAAAGAAGATTTTGAGAAAAAACAAAATTAAGATGAAGAAAATATTTGATGACGGTTTTTGTTAAGAGAAAATTGTTATGAAGAAATCGACGAAGATTTTTTGTTCAAATATGTAGAGGGATTCTAAAATTTCGTTCAAAAAATGGGTTTGAGTTTTTTTTTTTTCTTTTTCTTTTTCTTGCAAGTGTTTGATACTCTTATGGAAAACTAAAACTTTCTGAAAATGCAAATACGATTTGCATAATATGTTAGGGTATTTGAGATGATGTGGAATATTGATTATATAACAATGATGGTGAAGAAGTTCGTTACGATGATGATTGTTATAACAATGATGGTTAATATTGATCATGTATTGGCGGGTTAATGGATCTCTGTCAGTATCGAAGACTATACTGGTAAGTCTGGTTGAACCTTATCTTCCTTTTTTTACATTCCTTAAGGTGGGGATAAAATTCGAGCATTTTCTGCCCAAGGAAGAAAAGATCCTTAAGTTGAGAGTTAGGTAGCCGGGATATAGAGTTATCAATGATTCGGCCGAAGCAAGCCAATTCATTGTATCCTCATTGATCCAAGAAAACCAATGGTTACCTTCAACTAATATTCCGTTTTTTCCAGGTTTAAATGAGACTGAGAGTTAGTGAAGGTTAAGGTGTTATCCTTATCTTTTTTTTTTTAAAAAAAATGATGCCTGCAAATGTTATAAAAAAACCGAGAAACGAAGGTAATTGAGCATTACAGAAACAATGAAGAAAAAACAAACAAATGGAATAATAAGACAAGAACCAAGAGAAGAAGTCATGGGATTTAGAATATAATAAGTATGTGATTATGGATGAGTACAGCAAGGCATGACTTTTATTTATAGTCATTGTGATGCGACTTAATGCTTGACAAATTAATTGGTCGGTTGTCAGCCAAAAAAAATTATCATATTCTTTTTACTTCACAATTATAAATAAGAGTATACCAATAAGAACAAGTTCGATCCACAGAGAGGTATGAGTTGTTAATTATGAAACCTTATGAAAATAGGGTTTCGTTTTTGGTGTTATTTGAAAGCAAATTAAACTAAAAACTAAAATTGAAAATGTTTAAGAAAATATCAGAGGATAAAGCTGGTTAAGAAATTCACCATCCATCACTAGATATGTTACCCAACCAAGCATCAATATCATCATCACTCTCTTATGTTACCACTAACCCTAAAGTATCCCCACTTGGTGTAATACTTCGTTGCGTCTCCTAATGTCAACAAGTACTACATCGCTAATTATTTCCTACCAAATAACCTAAGCATTAAGGTCAGTGAGACGATTTATTCAAAGGTAATACGAACACAATCATGGCATATTCAACCTTTGCTAGCTTTTACTAAGGACTTACTTCACGATTCGCACCGTTAGTGATCACAAATCACTACTTGTTGCTAGGGTTCCTAATAAACTTAGCTAATAACTCTAGCTAGTTATAGATAAGTTATTAAGAAACTACGAAACAACCCATCATATTAAATTAACACTATCAAATAATTATTATATGCAGTAAAACTTGACCAATATACAAGAGAGTGAGTAATGAAACTAATGCATTAATAGAATAATATGTTCATGACATAGGGTTACGTCCTTAACCAATTAGAAAGGTTTAGTTCATCATGGATCTCAAATCCATAAAAAAATACATAAGAAATCAAGCAAGCAAACAACAGAGATCGTGATGGTCAATCGCGACTTCAAGACCTAACTCATTGTTCTACTTGTTGTAAAATGTATTTCTTCTCTGTATGCTGTTTTCTAAGAGTCTAGACGGTTTTTTATATAGTTTCCATGAAATCTAAGTGTCAGAGTCTTTATGCAATCAGATTCATGAGCATTTTTGCGTTTATATGCATGAGCAATCACACGAAAAAAAAATTGCATGTGCTAATTCGTGTGGCTAGTATGTTCGGTGTGTTTAGTAATTATGGATTTAATCTCAGTGTCTCCCTTCAAAAATAAACACTTTTATTGATCAAACTCATTATTTTTGTTAATATACAAATGTGATAATTGTTATTAGATATGAGACTCTTTTATCACATGACTGCATAGGTACAAGCTAAATTGCTTTATTTTCGTATTAATTTGAAGATTCTTCGGTTTTCTTTTACCTCTGGCTTCTCTAAATCTCTATTATATTTTCATCTTTTACAAAGTTTTTTTTCGAAAATTGAGTTTTATAGAATTTCTTTTTTATGTTCATATTGTTTCTTGAATTGTTTCTTGAATAAGAATTCTACTATTTGAATTATAGAATAGATAAGCTTTTATTTTCTTTGATCCACAAAAAATTTGGCACAAAATATAGAATTTCTAGGAATAGCATAAAATATTGTAATTCGAACAAATTGCTACATTTAAATTGATAAAGTGCCTCTCATTGTCTACACTAGTTGTACTAATAACGAGAAAATATTTTAAACTTCCAATTAGTTTTTCTAAATAACAAATAAATAAAGTTTCGAATTAGTGAAGAAACTTGTGAAGGGGAAGGAATAGGGTCGAAACTTGTCGGTTTTCCAAAATCGACCGAATAACGTGAGCTAGTGGGAAAATGGAACCGACCAAAGAAGAAACAGATAATGGGCCTAGACTTGGAACCGTGGAGGAGCCAGGACTCGGGAGAGATTGAGCTGAAGCCTGGATGGGGAGCTTGTCGGTTTTCGGGAACTGACAAGAGGAGGATGGATGAGAAACATGACTGCTATAAGCACCAAAATGTCTATTCTGTCAACATTTTGAACAGGTTAAACCTGTAGAATCCTCACCCTTGGTAGCTTAAAAGTTAGTTCTGAACCATTTTCGGCATTATTACAATACTGAACAGGGGAACTCAGTACAAGGTACTGTTATGAAGAAATGATGTAACCTTGGTTAAACTGAATAAGACATACAGTATATGCTATCTCCAAGTAAAGAGCAACTTTATAAATTACAAACAATTCAAAGAATGAGATTCATTATTGTTTTACTCCTTGTGACAAATATGATCACAATAAAGGAAGAACACGGAGAAAAGACAATTACATACAGGAGAAAGGAGTAGCAAAACAGGGAACTTTTTTCACAAAACTACACATTTATCATCTCCAAGACCAGCCAAGTAAAGATGCATTTCTGGACAGTAACTTGGTTTGGGGACAATCTTCCTTATAGACGAGCCTTTTAGAGAAAGCAACAAGCCATCTGAAGTAAAAAAACAAGACAAAAGAAATGATAAAATTTAGTATAGATCTTAGAGGTACCAAACTGGAAATCCAAAAACTGACAACCAGCAAGCAACTGAAAAAGAAGTATTTTTGTGAACAAATTATACCTTAGCGTCATGTCTAGGCTTTCCACGGATAGGAGCCTCCTCCTGTTGCGGGGTGTTTACGTTTGCAGCAATTTGTTTTTTCTCTTCCCGCACGACATTGAAGATTTGTGTATATCCAGCACCTGCATTGGGGTTCTTCTCATCCCAGTCACCAAATTTTGGTAGCACAGTTGCGGGTCTCTGTTGCTGTCATATAGAAAATGCACAATGTTATTACCAAATCAAGCTTGCACAAACTAGTACTCCCTCCGTCCCACTATTAAGTGACCTAGTTCAAGTTTGCACAATTTTTAAGGCAAACAAGGGGAAAGTATTTTTAAGCACTTTTTACAATTATACTCTTAAATAGTGAAATTTTGAAATGATTTATCTCTCAAACTACACCACGGATGTTCGCAAACTTCGTACCATTGAAAAGCATTTTAAAACACCTACGTAACGAATATAAACATGACTATCAAATTATGCATATTTCTTATATTTCTTATAATCAATTAAAAGGATAATTTTAGAAATATCTCCTTGTTTAGTGAAATAGGTCACTTAATGGTGGGACAAAATCTAAAAGTAACTAGGTCACTTATTAGTGGGACGGAGGGAGTATAAACTTTGAGTTAAGAATAGCTTCCGGAGACAGATTTAGAACTCAAATCACAAATCATAGGCAGGCAGGCTTTCTAAGGTGGCATTTGGTCAATAATTTGAAAGCCTTACTCCCTCAAGCAGATTTTGACATGTATATACAGAAATGTGTATCATAAAAGTAAACAATGCACAAGGATCGGGAAGAAAATTACTGGTCGTCTGTTTGGAGTTGAGCCAGCGTTGTTTCCAGACGGTTTATTTTCCCATGAAGGAGAAGGCGATGCACCTACTCTGCCTCCATTATTAGCCTGATATCCTCCATTGTTTGCCTGATATGCGTGATGCGGAGATTGTTCGATTCTGGCATTGTTTTGTGGAACGGTAGGTCTTCTAGAGTTATCCCTGGAATTTGCACCACGATCATTACTATTCTGTTTATTATATGAATCAGCAGCTGGGGGTCCACGAGCTGCAGGGTTCGGGCGAGGTTGATAATCATTTTGTCTGCCTCCATTATCGTTTGTTCTGGTTGACCGGTTGTCATTTTGGGGCCTTGCTTGTACCACTTGTTCAGGTTTACTTCGAGAAGAATTTGATTTCACTTGCGGTTGTGGTTGTTGTGGTTGAGCAGGAAAAGCCGATGGGTTTTCATTAGGATCATTTGGATTCATTATCTTCCCATTTTTGCCTTTCCTTGCATTATCAAAATAAGCTGTGTAAAGGACATTTTCTCCACCATTTCCCCAGTTGCCAAACTGAGGTACGTGTCCACGATTCTGCAAAAAAATCATCACTGTGAGCTTTTCTTTTGTTACAGCAAGTCATTAAGAAATTGATAGCAAATTGCTTTTCCACTTTAGATAGAACCATTTTGTACATATGTTAAGTAGAGCTAATCTTGATAATACAGACAGGTAAATTGAAATTATGAAAGTACATATACGGTTAACTCGGGCGACTGTCGCAATTGATTCTCTAATTTGTGATTGAACTACTTCAAACATGTCACTTATCCAAAACACAATGAGAGATTGCATCACTTTCACTGCAATCTTAGAAACAACTGGCATGTTCTTTACATTCAAGAAGCGTATTAAAACTCTTTAATCTATAGGTGTTGTTATCACATCATTGTCAATGTAGACTACATTTTATAGCTCTTAGCTTCCAACAATTGTTTGTTTTATACTCTTAGCATACTCTATACTTCTATACGCAAGCCTGAGTTTGGTTTGGTTTATGAAACCAAAGAATGTTTAATGTCAAACTCCGAACCTAGCATCAACGAACGGATTCACCAAAGAAAAACTGGTATAGATTACTTGCCCAAGAAAATTCTTGAACCAATGAAACCCCTACAGACCTGAAATGTTTTTAGAAGCCCAAAATCAAAACAACAGCATGTCAATACCAGCATGAGCTAACTTATCCATAAAACCCGAGTCTTAAATGTTCGATCCTCGAGTTCTAATCGCATCAATTAAAGTCAAACACAATTCAATTAACAAAACCACAGAAAACACCCATTCCTTCAGTTTTCACATCATCATCAAAAGATTTTTCACAAGCACCTCAAATATGAACCAAAGAATGTTATGCATGTTCTACCAAAAGCCAGAAAACAAAGAGGTTCAGACATGAAGAAAGAAAACTCCATCAAAACCAACCCAAATCAGCAAATGAAACAAACAACAACCCAAACCACCTTAATCACATCAACCCACACAAGGAAAAATGAAACCCACAAAACAAATTCATAAAAATTGAGAGAGATAGAGAAACTCACAGCCATTTTAGGTTCAGAAGATATTGAATTTTGCTTATACAATCACCACCAAAAAAATGTTAATAGCTTCTGCTTCTCAATATACCAGCGGTGGTGGTGGAATCAGAAGGAGAAGAAGATGAATGAAAAGACGAATAGAGATTCACCAACTTCTTCTTCTTCTTCTTCTTCAAAAACCTGTTAGAAGAAAACAAAGCATAATACAATGAAAAGA
Source organism: Papaver armeniacum (assembly GCA_023531295.1). Classification (NCBI taxonomy): domain Eukaryota; kingdom Viridiplantae; phylum Streptophyta; class Magnoliopsida; order Ranunculales; family Papaveraceae; genus Papaver; species Papaver armeniacum. The sequence continues at coordinate 50,180 of JAJJWW010008912.1, forward strand.
TATCGTGTAATTCTATCTATATATTGATTCATCAAAAAGTTTGAATTTTTCTTGAAAATGATTAAAGAAATAGAGAAAAAACGAAGAACATTTCATACCCATTGACCTTGAACCACCTTTTGACCTTTCCAACCGTTCTTTGTCTCTTTTAAGCACAATTCCATCTCATTCCTTGAGCCGTATACGTTATCAGCCAACTAACCTGTAACTAACAAACAACTCATTTGTCTAGCTAGTTATTTCCCTGTCACAATTATTCTTATCTGTTGTTTGTTAATGACCCGTGATAGTATGCACGAGTACACCGGGCCTTACAAGTATTTTAGCATCAATCTTTACGGCGGCAAGAAATGGTAGAGGGGCGGCAACATAATAAGACAAAAAAGGTCATTACAAGGTAATTCAAGTGCCCCTTATCAAAGAAAATCTGGAAATGACCAATTAGCCCTTATTGTTAATAATCAAGATTAGTAATGATAATCAAGATTAGTGTTGATAATTAATTTTCACTTATTATAACTCTAACATCAGATTTTTAGAGTTATAAAAAAAAAAATTTAGAGGAGAAGAAAAAGAAAACTTATGTGATATTTGTGAAACCCTAGATTTTGATTCACTCAACCAAAATGAGTGATTCCAGTGACCAGGTATACTTCTAAATTAGTTCCCATTAGCTTTTTCTCGCTCAAAATTATCTAAAGTACATAACAAAATCAAAACTTTTGAATTTTCAGAAGAACTTACGGTTGCAATTTTGTTTGTTACCAACCGTAACTCTTAGTTACGGTTCGTAAGTTATCGAATACCAACCGTAACTGGATAAATTTGGGGAAGATCCAATCGTAAAACCAGTTACGGTTGGTAACTAAATGCTCGAAACCAACCGTAACTGAAATAGTTACCAACCGTAACTGAAGAAAATTCTCAGATATAAGAACATACGGTTGGTAATTGAACTATTACCAACCGTATGTTCTTCAAAATCTCCAGTTACGGTTCGTAATTGAGTTATTACCAACCGTAACTCACATAAACCCATAAATTTCAATTTCAATTTTCATACAAAACCCTAATTTTTGATACAAAATTAACTTAAATCCAGCACGATAAACTAAACCCTAACTGGGTTTTTCCAAATATTTTCAAATCGCCGATTAATCGAAGACGATGAAATTTTCAGTTTTAATGGAGGTTACGGTTGATGGAGGAGAAGAGAAGATGAAGAAGATGAAAAAAAAAACTGATTTGAATTTTTTTGATTCATTAGGTTTAAAAAAAAGGGTATATTAATTATATGTCCCTACTTTTAACTCCCTACAAATATATCCTTATGCAACAATAAATATGTCCCTCCTTTTTTAATAACATTATCCATTTAATATTAGATTACTTTAATACCCTCGTCCATGTAATATTTTTTTTTATTTCAAAATGGAACAAATTTCTTCCTCTACCACTTCACCACCACAACTAGCACCACCACCACCAACATTCAACTACCATTCCACCACCACCATTCAACAACCACCACCTACCAACCGCCACCACCACCAATATTCCACCACCACTCCTTCACCACCACCATTACACCACCAACAGTCCTCCACCACCACTAGTCCGTCGCCGCCACCACTACTAGTCCGCTGTCGCGGCCACCGTCGTCGCCGCTGCCTCTGGTTCAAATATTTTTGTATCAACAACAGTAGTTGATCCATTTCAGTTGGATCAACAATGGATGTTTATCCATTTTGGTTGGATCAACAGTGGATGTTTATCCATGATGATGGATCAATAGTAAGTGGCATAAAACTGAAATTGATACATTTCACAGTAGTAGTTTATCCATTGCAGTTGGATCAGCGGTAGAAGTTTATCCATTGCAGTTGGATCAACAATGGATGTTTATCCATGCTGATGGAAAAATGCTACCATTACATGTTTGCAATTTCAAATCCACCAACAAAACCATCAACCACCGCCACCGTCGCCATCGGTTCAGATAATTTTGTATCAAAAACAGTAGTTTATCCATTTCAGTTGGATCAACAGTGGATGTTTATCCATTTCAGTTGGATCAACAGTCGATGTTTATCCTCCCCCAATAGCAACACCCATTCTTGTTGTTCGTCAAAATAACTGATCACCATCATCTACAATTTTTCTCCCTGATTTTCTCATCTTCATAGCACCTCCATCCCAAAATCAAGCCATTAACAGACCCCATGAGGATCAACAGCTCAAATTCATCCCAAATTTGATTCAAACATATATGTGCAATTTTGTTGGTAGTACTTCCGTCCACTGCATCCACCTCTTCCATCACCAATTACGTTCAAACAAACACAATACTAAGCCCAATTACCACAAACACAAACAGAACACAACCACCTACCACCACCACATGCTACTGCTCTGCCACCGTACACCACCGTTATGAAAATTAAGTTCTATGAATCAACATAGTTGAGATAACAAATTGAAGAAGAAGATGATAATTACCTGAATTAATCAACGATTTGAAGAAAAAATGAAATCCAAAATTAGGGTTTAAAATGGAATCATGATTGATTCATCTGTAGATTTGATTTTTGTAGTTAAATCAGGTGCAACTCGATCTAAATCAGGTGATAATGTTGCTGCTTGTGATGGATTTGTTGGAAGCATAAGAGGTGTTGATGGAACCGACGACAGAGATTAGGGGAGGTGGTGGCGGAGGCGACGATGAAGATGCGGCGATGAGGTTAATTGATTTTCGTTTTTTTTTTTAGATGAAGAAGTATCGAGTACTGATTACTGAGGGATAAGATCTAATACAGGGAGGGTAAATATGGTATGTAGGATTAAATAGATTCCCTTCTAAAAAGAGGAAGGATATAATTATTGGTGGATAAGGATATTTGTATAGACCATCAAAAGTAGGGACAAAAGTTCAATTACCACTAAAAAAAAATTGATTTGATTTTGGTTGATTTAAGGTGAAAAGGGTAATCTAGTCAATCTACACCCCCTATAGGACACCCCCTAACCAATAAGAGGGACATTGCTATCACACTTGCCGCCCCTCTACCATTTCTTGCCGCCCCTATACCAAGATTGTTTAGCATAAAGCCTCTACGTAAATATTTTAATCATTTTTGAGCTAGCATACATTGGGTAAATGCAAAATGCTGGGAGATTACAGAATGATAACACGCTACGTCGTCAAGTCAAAAATTCATGCTGGTAGTTGTGATTTTTGTATCATTTTTTTTTTTTCTCTATTGATTGATTTTTTCAGGATAACTATTAAGGTTACAACTTGTTATTTAAATATTTTAATGTAATTTTTAGGCAGAAAGAAGATGTTGTCTCTCACGTTGTGCATTTGAATATTAGTTTTTTGGGGTGTAGAATCTTTTTTCTTCTTCTTCATTGGAATGCCAAGAAAGACAACTGAAAAAGCCTCCGCAAAGACAAAGTCTTATTTGCAAGGCGGGGGTCATATCGCGTCTTTTGCTTTTACTTTGTATCAATAATTCACTAATTCTATATATTTTAGTTTCAAATGGGACATGAAATAGAAAGAAAGGGTGCAAGACTGCAAGTTGTGCAATAAGAAACTTTCTCTTGCCATCCATTATGGGCTCTACTTTCGTCAACGTGCAGAGAAGCAATTTCCGAGGATGTTAGTAGTATAATTCCGCCTGTATAATAGGGACGAAAGGAGAATAAAAGTTGTTCGATAAGTGAAGTGATACGACGTGGATATCCCCTTTTCAAATCATCCATCTCTCTGACCAAATGTTTTTCAGTTTTCTTCAAGAGAAAATATGAGCTGGAGCCTGGATAAGACGGTATGGTTACTGCTGCACGCAGCACACATTTCTTTATTGCTGACTGGAAATTCAACCGCCAAATTTAAGCACACTTTTAAGGTATTCTTCATCTCTTTTTTGCGGTAAAAAAATTCTGGAAAGATGGTTCCAAATGCTACTGCAGAGTACTGCTAGATTATCACATCCATATGATACAATAATTCATATATCGATAAAAAAAATGTTAGTGAAGCAAGAAGACTGGTGGGTATTAGATGGTCTTCCAAGTCTTGATATGGAAAAAAAGAGCTCAAAGTACACGCGGGGCCGCAGATAACGTAATATCTCCGGCATCTGTTAAAAAAGTCGACCACATCTGATTTATTGATGGAAATGGTAGGCACAATCAGTTTGGCTTAACCGTAAATATCACAATAGTAATGGCCAAATTTCTCTAGTTTTGGGCCCATCAATCCCTAGGCTCCAGGCACCTTGGGCCTGGTAGAAGATGGGGAATAAACCTAAAGTTTTATGTTTCTTCCCCATACCGGCAAAGAAGAAAGTAGTGAGCCGACGAGCTTCTACAGCCCCAGAATATATGTGATCTCTGGGGTTAATTCGGATGAGACGAAAACCATCTCCCAGGAGAAAGTAAGTGATGAAGATTGAAGAGTTTGAGCCAGCTGCTACATTACCTGAAGGCCGAGTCTCACTAAAGAAAGAAAGGAAGAGAATATCCCTCTTAAGGCACCAAAACTCATCAACCATGAAACAAGTGCAAAAAATACATTAAGTTACTTTATTGTCTTCTGTAAAGATACAGAGCAAATTAGTTGCCAGCACCACACATGAAAAATTGATTGCTCTACTTCTGCACTGTCACTGGCCAATTGGCATGCATCGTAGAAAGCACAGGCCATTTAAAGATAAGCAAATGTGATTCATGTGTTCACACAAGGGCGTCACTTGAAACGGCATCATACACCCTATCACAGTTCAAAACGATAAGCAAGTAAACAAAGAATCGTGGCCAAGAAAATAAGAAATGGAGACAGGGAGAAACGTTACATCATTACAATAATTAATACAGTTCCTATCCTAATACAAGATAGCTACAAAGTGCAAACAAGTACTAGTAAAAAATCCAGTAAATCCAAAAGAGTGGAAACAACTACGATACCTAGAACTTAATCAACTAAAAAATATTTCTATATCACACTTGAATACATATACATAGGAGGATACAAATACAAACAACAGAAGAAGAGACGACAAAAGAAAAACAAAACTGTTTCCTCACGAAAAACCTCAAATTTATTATGTCACAAAATCACATACAAGTAGTGATAAAAAAGAATGATTACTAAACAATGGGAAGTCTTTAGAAGAAGCAGCATCGAATCTGAAAGTTAAACAGCAGAATATTAAAAGATGCAGGAAACAAAGCAGTGGCTAACCGTTGGGTGAGGAAGGTAACCAATAAGTTTTGTGAACAAATAATTTTACCTTAGCATTGACGCGCTCCTGCGTCTGACCACGGTTAGGAGTAGGCATGCTAATCACATTTGCTCTTTCAGCAATTCTATCTTCCTTCACTCTCTCAAAGATACCAGTATATGCCTCACCACCAGAAGCATCAGCCTCGTCCCAATCACCTAATCTTGGTATAGTTGAAGGATTTGCTGGCTGCAGAATCAAAAATTACATTATGTTCTCAACTCTAATCAGTAAAATGTTATATAATGGATTATTAACTCCAAATCAATGAAAAAATTCTTTAACCTGTGTAACATGCTTTCTGTAAAGTGGGTACGCAAAACATACATCAACTAGCTGTGGGATATTTAATGGTCAATCCCAGCACCAACACTGACTGTTGGGGTAACAAGTTCAAGAACAGGTTAATATCTTGATATGTGATAATTTACATCTCAAGGAGCACAGCCTCTCTTAAAATCAGCCTTTAGATCATTATGAAACTCACAGATATGTGTAGCGTAAGTCAAATGCAATCCATGAAGATTGTTCAACAGTGCTATTGATTCAATAACTATTTAGAAAGATGCAAAAATCCTGTGACTAGTGCTGGAATTTGGCATTACCAAATATATTGGGAAAATTGATCCCAGTGTACAGTGTTATGAAGGAATATCTGTATTGATACACACAGCCAAACAGAATTATTTATAAATACAGCATGGAGCGCATAAGGAATTAAGAAGAAAGCTTACCGATTTCATTCTGGAAGGCGTAGTGTTTGGAGCTGCCCCATTGTTACGTTCAGTTTGTCTTCTTTCCGGTAACGGAGATGACCCACTACTCCCTCTGCGTTCAGGAAGACCACCAGTTTGCCGTGCAGCCCTTCTCGAGTTATCTGTTTCTCCAACCTTAGGCTGATAACTTGGGTGACGAGGAGATTTTTCAATCCCTTCACGGTCAAGTCCAGAAATGCGCTGAGCAGGCTGTTTTGAGTTATCCCTAGACCTTCCTCTACCATCACTTCGGTCAGAAAGAGAATCTGCAGAGGCTCTGCGTGTTGTAGGATCCTGGCGTGAAGGAAAGTCATTTTGCCTCCTAATATCTTCACTTTCCTTAGCTGAACGAGTCTTACCTCCTTGCGTGTTTGTTTCAGACCTACCTTGAGAAGAAGTAGCTTTTACTGCAGGCTGAGGTGTTTCTTTTGAAAAGATATCTGGGTTTTGTTGGGGATCATTTGGATTAATCATCTTCCCTCCAGTTGTTTTACCCTTCCTTGCATTATCGAAATATGCTGTGTATTGGCCATTCTCTCCATTTTGCCACTTCCCAAACTCAGGTACATGCGGTTTTTGCTGTCGAACAAATAAGCATCAGTTTTACTACCAACAACAGTTCTTAACAAAGTCAAAAATGTTGGATTCATTTGCAGTCAGACACCCCAACAGTTATGTATAATTTAAGTGATGCAGAAGATAATACAATTCAGCTCCACTACAATTATTGAAGGTCATGACACCCCAAAAACCAACAAGTTTCTAAGACATAATAATTTCATGTAAGAGCTAACCAACAATCAGTAAATTCATTCTTTTTCTTTTATAAGGAATGAGTTTCTAGTAATGTGATGCAACGAGGATAAGTGTATCATTGCAATCTCAGTTTTAATAACCAGTAAAGATTTATAAACAGGGTTCGAATTTCTCGCCAGTTTGAAGTTATACACACAACACAACAGGGCCTTTATAATCCCTCAACAATCACAACAAGTACCCTAGAAATGGCTAAGACTTCAATTTCAACAACAGCTTGAACATGACTAGAGATTAGCACAGACTCAATCAATAATCTATCAAAATTCATTATCATAAACTTGAACATGACTATAAATTAGCACCAACAACAACAAGATTATTCAACAAATGAGATGGTTAAACACTTAATTCTACAAAACTAGAATCAACAACACCAACAGCTTCACACATGGAAAAGCAAAACAAAAGACATCAATCATAACCAACCCCATTCAACAAAAACAGAAATCACAGCAATTCCATCCATAAATAATCAAAGAACAAATAAACCCAATACAGCAAATGAAAAAAAAGAAAACTAATTTCACAGCAAACAAATCAATACCCACATCCAAAATTATCCCTACCATGCCAAAAAAAAAAAAAAAAAAAAAAAAAAAAAAAAACTGAAAATTATTAAAGACTCACCGCCATTTTGGGTCACTTTAAGCTCTTAAAGAGGATTAAAACCCAGAGAGAAAGAGAGAGAGAAGGGGGAGATGAAAAGAAAAGGAAAAATTATATACAACAAATTTGGAGTCAATCGTCTTGAAATTGGAAGGAAGACAGAAGAAGAAGAAAACCTCTCTCACTACCCATTGACCTTAAGTAGCCACCGGTTTTAACTTGACTTTTCTTTATTCCAACTCTCCACTCTTATTACAGTCCTTCTCACCATAGCTGTATATGTTAGTATTTAACAACAACAACCCCATAAGGCCACTAACACAAACCAACCCCTCTCTCTATCTACTCCTCCTTTGGATTGATTAAGGATCACTGTGACAGTTTTAGAAGCATCTTTCCAGTCTTGACTCATGACTTACTATTTCAAGTTGCAGGTGTCAAGATGTAATAAGTTGCTGCAGCTGCAAACTACCAACTTGCAAATTTTCTTTCTTTACAGTGAGTGTGTACTATATTTGTTTTTTTAGAATTTACTACTTTTTGATCTTTCTTTATTGTGAAGCTGCCAGGTAATATATGTAGTCGTTTTCTTTTTTTTGGAGTCAAAAAATTCAAGCACGCCTTTGACTTATGTTGACATGGTCTCTTTCCTTTCGCCTGTGACCCTCTTTCCACGCTCTCGTGTGCACTGGACAATTTCTTTTTCTTTCTTTTATGACGAGGTGGTTGTGTGGAAACCATGTCCTTCAAAAATAGTCTATGCCACTCAAATCTGTATAAATGAATGATAATTGTTTTTATAGTAATCGTAAAATGAGTGATGCATTTGAAATCACGAAACTGAGAAATAAAATGTTTTTTCTTCCAAGAAAAATACATACCGAGGATCCATCATTTACACCGGAGGCTAGCCTGCGATCGATTGGCTTTGGAGAAACTACCTTTTCCTAGGAAAGTGACTAAAGAACCAACGTGAAGGGGGCATTTTGACGAATACACAGCCGGCTCCGTGGTAACCTATATTCTAGTCTTCCTTTGTAATTTGTAATTATAGTTAAAATTCCTTCAAAACAAAAAACAAATGTTTAACACCCATATGGTCTATATGGCTTTACGTAAATAAATTCAAGGGCCCTCTTTTTACGTGCTTAGAGCGTCCGGAATGGATGGTCTATATGGCTTTACGTAAATAAATTCAAGGGCCCTCTTTTTACGTGCTTAGAGCGTCCGGAATGGACGACCATAACTAAAATTTTGGTCCGCAAACGAACCACAGTGGGACGGAGTAAAGATTAAATACTGGACCAAAACCAAATATCAGACCAAATATGGTCTGAAATCCGGACTAAAACTATATTTGGTCGAGCGGAGATTAAAAGTTCGTCTGGAGTGGGGTGCTGGTATAATAACCGTCTGGAGTGGGACGGAGATTAAATGTGCGCACGATGATGGAGCGAACATATGAAGTCCGCCCCTTTAAAATAAACCAATATGTTAAGTCACACGCACTTTTGGTACATGTGGTGAATCATCACCAGGCGAACATATAAAGTGAGCCTCACTTGGGCGAACATATAATCTGCGCTCGACGAAATTTGGTCTTCCACCCTAGCGTGACACCACGGACTAAACCAAAATTTTGATTTTTTTTTTTGGTTTTTGATCTTTGGTTATGATCGCGTGATTGCAGTTGCTCTCAGAGACTGTACTCCGGCTATCTTACTATCATGTTAGAATACTGCCCACATGTATACACGTCGGCTTCTGTTTTAAAGTTCCATTATAATCGACTTCTGTTCCAAAGTTCCGGTGTAACTATGTGGCCTTTGCAAATAATTCTTTTTTTTTAGAAACTTCCGATGTAACTATGTGGCCTTCGAAAATAAATATATTCTTTTAGAAACTATATCGCCAGCAACAGGCACACAAAGTGTTTGTATTTATGCCAAAATCAGTCCTGCAGAAACAGTTGGAAAAGGCATCGTCGTTGCTAAAATAAAAAACAATAATAAATGATGGTCTTTGGAGCAGTTTCTGTGGACTCAACAAATTCTTATTTTGTTGATTTTGATCCTACTACGGACTCAACAAACATGAAAAAATGATGGACAAACCAACAAATTTGTTGGTTTTGTTGAGTGAGATGGAAAAACAAACGTGCGTAAAGGAAGGTCGGGCGAAAATAAATTTTTTTCCGAATTTCATATCAACAATGGATCTTGTTTTGTAGAGATTTTCGCCCTTTCCAAAAATATAAACAAGCTTATATTTTGGAAGTTAAGCCGAGAGAGAAAAGGCATTGAAATGAACAATACTTTATATTTTGGAGTTGAAAGGAATGACGCACCTTGATTTTCTCTCTCCAAAATTCGGTTATGATATTTAGGTTTTATTTTTTATTATTTATTTTATTAGTTAAATAATTAGTGGGACCCAGCTCTTATTAGTTTATATCAATAAAATTACTAGTAGGACCCAACTCTTATTAGTTTATATTAATAAAACCACTAGTGAGACCCTAAAATATCAGATTTGTTCATTTTGACTTGGTTTCTCATAATGGAAAATGCAGTTGTTCATCCACGTGGCTCAACAAAATAATAAGTTTGTTGATTGCCATAGGAATTGCCCTTACTTGATGTAGGCATCGCGGGTCTAATCATGATATGAAAATAAAAATGAAATGCGGTATTTATTTATTTTTGATTCAAAAAAATTATTTTAAAATAATTTATTGAGTTACAATTATGAAGTGTTTCTTAATCCAGTTGGATATAACAAAAAAAAATTTATCATAAAACTCAAAAGAAAGTAAATCTACTCTGGCTTTCTTTTCCAAATCATGAGCAACAATATTGCTTGATCTGTTGACTGACTTACAAAACCAGGAAGCTTTCCTTGCAAGCTTATTCTTAACTTGTAAAATGAAAACATTATTGGCTCTATGAACCACATGACTTAATTCATTGACAGGGAGAACTACGTTTTTACTATCTGATTCAAAGATGATTTGATTGAAACTGAAATTTGCTGCCCACCTAGTTGCCTCCACCAATCCATAACCCTGCATTCAATTTCCTCTGTAGCATACTCTGAGTTCAGCCCTCCATCAATGAACTTTCCTTTTACTCCATGGCATCTACCTGCACAATCATGAATGACCAGTCATATACTTGTTTTTCATGTTTCAACCACACAAGAGGCATCTATATTTATCTAAACAAAGCCTTGATCAGGTGGTTTCCAACTCTGTCCCTGTAAACTTAGATTATTAGTTCCACCATTTCATGTTGGGTTGTGTTTCTCTGCACAAAGGTCGGATAACTGGCAAACTTAACTCAAAGTAATCTTCCTATTAGGTTTCACATTTTGAAATACCATGTTACACCTATCTTTCCACAAGAACCAAACAGTAATTATAAGTCTGTGCAATTCAGATTCATTTAAAGTAGCATAAGAAACCCAACACAGAAGCCAAGTCTTAAAGCTTATATTATCATTTAAGAGTTGAGTGGTATATTAACATTAATACCAATCCAAATAGACCTAGCATAGCTACAACTAAGAAACATATGGTCCACATTTTCATTGGAAGAATTACATAGATTATAATGTATTTCAATATCATTCTCATATCTTTTTAACTTATCCCTAGTGGGAAGAATGTCCTTTAGACACTTCCAGATGAATAAATTCACCCTACGAGGAACTCTAGACTTCCACAAGTTCTTCCAGATTTCCGAGAAAACATCATTAGCATCCATATTACTAACATCATTAGTATTATAGGCATTTTTGACATAAAATTCGCCTTTGCTATTAGCAGTCCAAATGAGAGTATCAACATCTTTCGAGGGGACATATATAGCAAAAATTATGTTAGCAATATCTTGATTAAATAGAGTATGAATTAAATCCATATTCCAAAGCCTAAAATTAGATAAGAAAATATCACAAACATAAATGTGATTATATTACCTACAAATAGTGCCGGAGGCCCATTTATCCCAATGATCCAAGAGTCTAACCATATCATAAGCTTGGATCCACATCTAACATTTTTTGCACAGTTTATAAGACGGAAAAAAAAAAAAATTTCCAAACCCAAAAACTAGTTTCTTTCAATTTATTAAGATGCAAAAAACTAGTATTTCTAGAATACTTAGGTTTAAGAAGTTGCCCTACAAGCTCATCGGAATTATTACATATTTTTTAAGCTAGTTTACTCAATAAGGCATAGCTGAAAGTCTCTAAGTTGCTAAACCCCAGACCCCCTAAAGCTTTAGGATTACATAGCTCTGACCAAGCAATATGACATATTCCTTTGTTATTACTATAACCCGCCAGAAGTGTGTTTGCAAGGAGTCCATCTTGTTGATTAAAGTTTTTCGTATTTTAAAATATCTCGTTGTTGATAAGTGAAAACGGTTTAATGGTTTTTTAAGGAAAAATGGTGGGATGAATGATTCCTCGACCGAGAAAATTTCTATAAACTTTTGCAAACAGATGCACTGCACGGGAGTGCTTTGATTTCGAGAGATCAATCTGTAAGACTCCGTCCTAAACCAAGACAATGGTCGTTCCAGAGTCAATTCGGTTACAAAGAGGAATGGGTCTATATGTAGGAGGGAAGTTGAAAAGTGTGTGAGATCAATAATAATCAAGGATTATGGATGTGTTGTAGACTTTGCAAGCTTTCTGTGAACTGTTGAGTTCGAATAAGATAAGTTCTGATTGATTAATTGAATTATGTCGTGTTGAGAATTCTTGTTAGATCAGAATTCTTGTTGTTACAATTTGTGAAACTTATCTATATTGCAAGAATAATAGACACATTGATCCCACCTGTGTGATAATAGACGTTTTTCCATTAGAGTTTTCGGAAATATTGGTTAACATTAATTGGAAATAAGAAAACCGAATTTAGGTACTTTAATGCATATCTTGAGAATATTTTCGGTTTTGGGATTACCTTGTTGTGCAAACTGAAAAAGAGGGGGTCTAACAACCTCGCCCAATATTTCGTTTAGGCAATCTGTATGGACAAACTCCAATATAATTCAAGAGAATCAACTAAACAATCAGACTCAATCAATGCAAATATATCCAAGAGTTGTATCTTTGTTTCACAATGTAATCAGCAAATCAAACAGATAGAAATCCGCGAGCCTGGTTATTTTGTGAAACAACTTGAACGGTACCAAAGACCAATGTTCAAGTGTCAATCAATTTATATCAACAACCAAAGGTTGGATTATCTAATTGATTGAACTACGCACAACCTGTGATACTTCAATTATATAGAAAATATAATGTGGAAAAGAAATAACACATACACCATACATTTTGTTAACGAGGAAACCGCAAATGCAGAAAAACTCCGAGACTTAGTCCATATTTGAACACCATACTGTATTAAACCGCTACAGACACTAGCCTACTGCAAGTTAACTTCGGACTGGAACGTAGTTGAGCCCTAATCAATATCACACTGATTAAGGTACAGTCGCGTTCCTTACGCCTCTAAATCCCAACAGGACTCTACGCACTTGATTCCCTTAGCTGATCTCACCCACAACTAAGTGTTGCTACGACCCAAAGTCGAAGACTTGATAAACCAATCTGTCTCACATAGAAAAGTCTATTGAATAGATAAATCTGTCTCCCACATAAATACCTATGAGTTTTTTTCCGTCTTTTGATAAATCAAGGTGAACAAGAACCAATTGATACACCGGACTTATATTCCCGAAGAACAGCCTAGTAATATCAATCACCTCACAATAATCTTAATCGTATGGTAGCGAAACAAGATATTGTGGAATCATAAACGATGAGACAAAGATGTTTGTGACTAGTTTTTATCTTGCCTATCGGAGAATAAATCTCGAGAAAATCTTAGAGAAGATAGTACTCAATACGATAAAATATAGCAACATCATAACACACAACTATAGAGAAAATAGTTGGGCCTGGCTTCACAATCCCGATGAAATCTTTAAGTCGTTAACCTATAATGGTTTTAGAAAAACCTAGGTTAAAGGAGACTCGACTCTAGTCGCAACTAGTATCACACAGGAGGTGTGGGGATTAGGTTTCCCAGTTGCTAGAGTTGTCCCTTATATAGTCTTCAAATCAGGGTTTGCAATCAATGTTACCTTGGTAACTGGTCGGTTGTCAATCCGTCAAAATTAATTTCACTTTCTCAATCAACTAGATATAAATATAGTATGCGATAAGAAAGAGTTCGTATCCACAGAGAGGCTTTCGTTGTTATAAAATTTCAGTTTCTAAGGTAACCAAGGGGGATGTTTGTTTTATCTAAGAAATAAAAGTAATTGAAAGCAAAGTAAATAATTGGAGTAATCAATAAGGAGAAGATATTGGTCACAGGATAGTATCATTCACAAACATGTATTTTCATCAATGATTAGAATTGGTATTTTAATCTCGTATTTACTAAAAGTCCTAGGATACCTTGATCGCAAGTATAACCCGTTAATTCCCTGATTTCATCACAACCACATTAAAAGATGCATATGTGAATTCTTCCTAGAAAGCAACCTAAAGTGTAAAAGCACAATTAAGTTTAACTCCCTACAAGCATTAAGTTTTATGGAATAAGACTAATCAATGCAAACGAATGTGTAAAAGCACTAAACGTTTTAAAAAAAGTTATGATTCACTTGTGACTAGTAGGATATATCACTACAAGCACTACCCACAATTATGCTACTTGGAATCAGGGATAAACAACTTTTTCGTATTGAAAACCCTAATATAGCTCTAGAGATGAACGCAAATCGGATTGATTCCGGACTCAACCTAACAAGTATTCAAATCTTATAACACTATTAATTGTGAATCACAAACAATAAATTACTGAGACAAAACTAATTCATAGATTCAAAAACATGTTGAGAAATCAACTTTTATATCCCATAACCAATAATATGTTTAGCTAGTCATAGCTTTTGAGTTCATCATAATCAATATTCAATAATAAAATAATGAAGAAGATGAAAAACAATTGGAAGCAAACCCTAGTCTCCTTCTCCTCCAAAACTCCAAGAATAAGATATATGATAAGTTGTAGAAGACTTTCCCTTTTATAGCTTTTCTCCAACTTCTAAAATTAGGTCTAGTCTTCAAAGTCCATTAGATGAAAATCCACCAAGCCCATAAGTGAGAGAAACCCATGTAGAAAATATGTCCCAAAAGTGGTCGCCGGAAATCTGGTATTGTGGTCGGAAATCGGCCGGAGAGGTGGCCGGAAAACATCTCAGGTGACCGGCAAAGTCCGCCCGGTCACCGGTCAACGATCCAACTCGGCGGGTCAACTCGGTCAAGCACCGAGTCAGCTGTCAGATGACTCAACTCAGAGTCAGACCTGAGTCAGGGTGGAGTCAGATGGAATTAGGTCTAACTGGTCTGACTGAGCTTGGCATGAACCCAGGCTATTGCACTGGCCTGAGCGTGTGTAGCACAATCCATGTGCATTACTACCAGCCCTGATGGCTACTCCTTCCTTTGCATTGCAAACTCAAACCCATTCCAGCTCCAGCCATTGTGACCATGGCAGCATCACAAAACATTCCCATTTCCATCTCAACTTGCACTTTCTCCATTTCCAGAAACATCGAGCTATGGCAACAACTCCAATACCCATTTTTAGTCCCTGCTGTAACTCCTTCCAGAGCATCATATCACAGCTCCATTACCTGTAATTGCATCATTGCACAAAGACTCCACTGTGCATCACAGACCCAAGACAAACTGCAACCTAAACATCCATCTACTTGAGTAACACCATCAGTTCAGCCTGCCAACACCATTGCCAGGCTCAGCTTTAATCCATCTCACTGCAGCATCAAAAACATCCATCGCCAGTCCTAACCACAAGACCTGTCAATACAAGCATTCATTCAATATCAATTCCAGTTCCATCCTGGCTCTGCAATTCAGTACCACAATCTCTGACCATTCTGCTGCTGCAATTCCAGTTCAATTCAGCTCATAACATCTTGCAGCTACATAATCCCACCAGGACCTATTCTTTTCACCTTAACCTGTATGCTACTGTTGATGGTGGTTTTTAGACAAGGGGTAAAATCGTAAAACCCCATGACCTAGTGTTACCCGCAACACATTAACTAAGAGCATTTAACTCAGGTGTAAATAATTAATAGGGGTATTTTTTCAAAATACCAGATTAGGGTTTTCAACACGAGAACCCTAATTCCAAAACCAAGCCGCACCCCCGCGCACCATGGCAGCAATGCCAAACCAAGCAAAGATATCGCACCATGGCAACAATGCCAAACCAAGCCGCATATCTGCGCACCATGGCAACAATGCCAAATCAAGCCGCACCTGCGCACCATGGCAAAGCAATGCCAAACCAAGCCGCATCATCTGCGCACCATGGCAACAATGCCAAACCAAGCCGCATCTCGCGCACCATGGCAACAATACCAAATCAAGCCGCACCTGCGCGCCATGGCAACAATGCCAAACCAAGCCGCATATCTTTGCGCACCATGGCAACAATGCCAAACCAAGCCGCATACTGCGCACCATGGCAACAATGCCAAACCAAGCCGCATATTGCGCACCATGGCAACAATGCCAAACCAAGCCGCACCCTGCGCACCATGGCAACAATGCCAAATTTCCAAGCCGCTATGCCTTTGGCCCACGCCAAATATAGCGCCCTAGGCTTGCAAGACTTGCAACTAGGTCAACATGGTCGCACGTGCCATTGGCACATGCCAACACGTGTCGCAAGCCATATTTCCAAGCCGCTATGCCTTTGGCCCACGCCAAATATAGCGCCCTAGGTTTGCAAGACTTGCAACTAGGTCAACATGGCACATGCCAACACGTGCCATTGGCACATGCCAACACGTGCCGCAAGCCATATTTCCAAGCCGCTATGCCTTTGGCCCACGCCAAACATAGCGCCCTAGGTTTGCAAGACTCGCAACTAGGTCAACATGGCCGCACGTGCCATTGGCACATGCCAACACGTGTCGCAAGCCATATTTCCAAGCCGCTATGCCTTTGGCCCACGCCAAATATAGCGCCCTAGGTTTGCAAGACTTGCAACTAGGTCAACATGGCCGCACGTGCCATTGGCACATGCCAACACGTGCCGCAAGCCATATTTCCAAGCCGCTATGCCTTTGGCCCACGCCAAACATAGCGCCCTAGGTTTGCAAGACTTGCGACTAGGTCAACATGGCCGCACGTGCCATTGGCACATGCCAACACGTGTCGCAAGCCATATTTCCAAGCCGCTATGCCTTTGGCCCACGCCAAATATAGCGCCCTAAGTTTGCAAGACTTGCAACTAGGTCAACATGGCCGCACGTGCCATTGCACATGCCAACACATGCCGCAAGCCATATTTCCAAGCCGCTATGCCTTTGGCCCACGCCAAACATAGCGCCCTAGGTTTGCAAGACTTGCGACTAGGTCAACATGGCCGCATGTGCCATTGGCACATGCCAACACGTGCCGCAAGCCATATTTCTAAGCCGCTATGCCTTTGGCCCACGTCAAATATAGCGCCCTAGGCTTGCAAGACTTGCAACTAGGTCACCAAGGCATTCCGCACATGCCATTGGCACATGCCAAACACACACGCTGGTAGCCTAACTTGCAAACCGTGCAACCTACCACCAAGGCATTCCGCACATGCCATTGGCACATGCCAAACACACACGCCCGGTAGCCTAACTTGCAAACCGTGCAACCTACCACCAAGGCATTCCGCACATGACATTGGCACATGCCAAACACACACGCTGGTAGCCTAACTTGCAAACCGTGCAACCTACCACCAAGGCATTCCGCACATGCCATTGGCACATGCCAAACACACACGCTGGTAACCTAACTTGCAAACCATGCAACCTACCACCAAGGCATCCGCACATGCCATTGGCACATGCCACACGCGCCACTAGCAGCGCCACTTGCACTCAAGATGCAACCAACACTCGAGACATCGACACAAGGCGGGGATGCTTCTTTAGGGTTTTGGTTTGGCGGTCACTGACATGCAGCGTACACTACGCTCACATTAAGAAAGCGTGAAAAGGAATAAAGCGGTCAAATAAAAAGAGGAAATAATGGTGAAAAACGTTTTCGCCCATTAAACCGTGCGGTTACCACCTCCTCCCATTATTTCACCCTTTACTCTCTTCCTTCATGAGGCCGAGGTACGTTTCAATCTCGACTTGTATAAATAGGTCTTACCTATTTCCACCAGACAACAAGTCTCGGTCAGGAGAAATATACTACACTTACACTCTCGGAAAGGCAACTTTGCAAGCTCTCCCAAAAGCTTTCATCTCTTGCAAGCTTCCTAAGCTTTCACTTTACGATACAAGTCGAGATACTACTCTCCTCAACACCTTTCTTTGCTTCCCTCCCCAAATCAACCCTTCTCCTCCACTTTGTGACCGAAGCAAGTCCTGGAACGGCCATTTCTTGGTTTAGGCCGGACTTGTACAGATTGATCTCTCGAATCTATAAAGTGCTCACGTGCAGCACATTTGTTTAGGGTTTGAACCAGTTTCTCACTCACCTACCGAATTTACCGAAATCGGCGAAACGATTTTTACCCATAAACAATTGGCGACCTGGGACGGGAGGATTGATCTTTCGGTTACAACATCAAGTTCTAGCTCCCATCCGCAAATTTCGTGCAAGCATGGTCGGCTATCAGGCAATCTCCACAAACTTTGATCCTGCCCAAGGTCATGATAACTCCTCAATTTCTGAAAGAAGCACCACCAATGGAGAGGTCCCAAGACCGGGTTGACTGATACGTGTACGAGGAGATCCACGCTGAGAAACATGGACCTAATGAAGGACGCGATTACCAAAGCATACTCGACTTCCTCATCAATCTAGTATCGGGGCCAAGTGATCCATGCTCCCGAGGAGATCAAGAGCGGGGGACTAATATCCCGAATGAGCATGCTCAAATCAACGGTTTCGTCACCGACCGGGAAGCCGGCGGACCGGGGAGGCGACCATGTTGATAGAAAACTTATGTGAGTTGATGCATCTCTCCAAGGACCAGCAAACAAAGACGTTCTCTGCTATCAACCGAATAGCACTAAACGCATCACTAATTCCTACACCCGCGGGGACTCCAAGGATCCCTGGAAGATCCGTCAACAATATTATTTTCACCGATGATGACATGATGGTAGAAGACGGTCACAACCGGCCTTGCATGTTACTGGCTCTCGTCAAGAACATGGAGTTTCGAAGAGCACTCATTGACACGGGTGCGTCTTCCAATGTCATCACTCTCAAGACACTCAAAGCTGCCAGGGTGCGACCTAACGAGATCATACGACAACCCACTACGATGACAGATTTCGAAGGCAACCAAACTAGCACATACGGCTACATCAACTTGGAGCTGGCAGTAGGGCCAATCCAATCAAGCGTGAAGTTTGAGATAATTGAAAAAGAACCAGACTATCACATGATCTTTGGGAAGGCCGTGGCTGCACAACCTCAAAATCGTGCCTTCAACATACCACCAATGCCTAAAAACGGTATTGAACGGAGAAGTTGTTCGTATTCCCGCATCATTATCCCCCTATGCACCAGTCTATTGTGTAGAAGCACATGGGCCGAAAGAGGGTTCAAAAGGCGTGGCGACCAGGATTCACAGTCTCCTACTACCAAAATGGACGTCACTCAGGGATAGCGACAAACTGGAGATACCCCGCAGAGGAGACCACCCCTCCACCATATCCTCAGAAGGAAGACCCGCCGGTCTTTCGCCACCGGATGTAACCCGTGCCCGCACTAAGCGAGAGTGCACCCTCACCGCAAAACGGAGCAAAAGGGGAAAGCTCACACATTATCACCGCTGTTAGCAATTAGCAGGGGAGACCATGACCCGGTCTCTCCGCCCGAAGGAATTTCTTCACGATGACCGGAGGAAGTTCCGACGCCCTCGAAGCTACAAGATGGGACCGACTTAACCACCGACGAACTCGAAAGCGTCAATATAGGGAATGAGGGATTTCGCGGCCTATCCCGATCGGTTCGACTCTACATCTGCGGAACGCTCAAAGCTAGTCAACCTACTCAAAGAATACCGGGACGTATTCGCATGGACTTACGAAGAAATGCTCGGCTTGGACGGAAAAGCGGTCACCCACCATCTCGCACGTGATACCGGGTCCAAGCCAGTCAAGCAGCCTCCAAGACAATTCAGACACGACGTAGAAGAACAAATCAAGGCGGAGGTCCAAAAATTACTAGCCGCTGGATTCATCAGGCCTATTCATCATCCTACTTGGTTGGCCAATATCGTTCCCGTTAAAAGAAGAATGGTCGAGATCGGATGTTGTGTCGATTTCGAGAGATTTGAACAAGTGTTGCCCAAAGACGATTTTCCGCTACCTAACATCGACATCTTTGGTAGACGCTACCAAGTGGACATGGTATGTTCTCTTTCATGGATGGATATAGCGGCTATAACCAGATAAAGATGTATGAGCACGACGCGAGTAAGACTGCTTTCCGTGCCCCTCTCGGAAACTTCTATTACACCGTAATGCCTTTCGGTCTGAAGAACGCTGGCGCTACTTACCAACGCGCCATGACTACCATCTTCCACGATATGATGCACAAGCAAGTCGAAGATTACGTAGATGACGTGGTGGTTTAAATCAAAGACTCGAGCGGATCATCCAGAAACGCTGCGCCAAGTGTTCGAAAGATGCCGCGAATACAAGTTGAAGATGAATCCTCTGAAATGCGCCTTTGGTGTCTCTTCGGGGAAATTCTTAGGATTCCAAGTGACGGCCGCAGGAATAAAAGTTGATCCAGTCAAACGCAAGCTATCCTCACAATGCCGCCACCACGAACCGTAAAGGAGCTCCGAGTTTCATGGGCAAGGTAAACTACATTCGTCGCTTCATACCGGGCTGGCACAACTCACCACTACGTTTACTCCTCTGCTAAAGAAAGGAGCGAATTTCGCATGGGCTACGCCCGACAAAAAGCGTACCCGGAAGATCCAAGCAAATCTTGTCCTCTCCGGCCGTCATGAAGCCTCCTATGCGAGGGAAACCACTATGTCTCTACATAGCCTTTAGCGATACTCTGCCGTTGGAGCTCTCCTCGCGCAAGAGGACGACAAAGGAATGGAATACCCCATATACTATTTCGGTCGAACGCCGAGAGACGCCGAACTCGAATACCCCAAAGCGGAAAAGGCGTGTTTAGCACCGATTTATTCCATCCAAGTTCGAGGCACTACCTCCTCTCCAATAAAGTGGTGCTAGTATCCAAATCAGAGACCTGTAAAGTTTCTCCTCTTGAAACCTGCCTTACGATAGGGAGGCTAGGCTAAATGGCTCCTGCGCGACTGTCGAGTTCGACATAACGTGCATTTCCCAAGGGCCATAAAGGGACAAGGCTGTTGCGGACTGTTAGCGGCATTCCAAGGAGGAGATACCGCGAGAATTACGAGAAGATCTCAGGAGATCTTCCAGATATCTTTTTAGTCAAAGAAGAAACGTGGCTCTTTGTTCTTCGACGGCTCTTCCACCCCAAAGCACTAATACGGGAGGAGCGGGTGTTGTACTAGTATCTCCATTGGAGAAGTCTTCTCGCACTCTTTCAAGCTAGACTTTCCGTGCACCAATAACTCAGCTGAATATGAAGCTTTCCTCATCGGACTATCACTAGCTAAACAAGTCGGGGCCACGCGTTTGGAGATAAGAGGAGATTCCAAATTACTCATCAACCAGGTAAACGGGATCTATGCATTGAAGGAACTAACGCGGCACCATACGGGGGTGAAGCACAAAAACTACTCAATTATTTATTTGAAGCAACCGTCACACATGTCAGCTGTAGCAGCAACAAGCATGCCGACTGCTTAGCTACACTAGCCTCAAAGCTGCGGTTCGAAGGAACTGAGGAAACCCTGACAGTAAAACGGCGAACGGTAGCTTCAACGTGGCTTTCACAACCTGAGAAAGCCGAAGATGACGACTGGAGAACTCCTATCATTCAAGAACTCAACAACTCACTCTTTCAAGGGAAGGTCGACCTCAAGACCTTGCGGAATTTCTTTATGCTTCAAGGTGTTCTCAGATCGCCGAAATCCCGGACGGCTCTCTGTCAAGGTGTCTCGGGAAAGAGGAAGCACAGCAACGGCTTGAACATATTCATGCCGAAGTACGTGGAATAACATCGGTGGTAACCCTCTACCGTCGTTTACAACGACTAGGATACTCATCGGCCGGAGATGGAAACCCAATCCCGATTGCTCCAAAAAGCGTGTCCAAATTGCCAGGCGCCCCCATGTCAGTCAGAAATCCTCAACATCAGCCATACTGGGGACTGGCGGGAGCCGTACATCACTTTCCTTCGCGATGGCATTCTTCCTACTAACAAAGAGGATGCGTCCAAACTAAGACAGAAGTCCAAAAGGTTCGTGTTCCATGATGGGGTTTTATATCGCAAGAGTTTCGGGGGAGGTCTACTAAGGTGTTTGGACGACACAGAGGTCCCAGTTATGTTAAGAGAAATGCACGAAGGCGAACACCAAGGAAAACAGAAATTATTCCTGCAGATACACGAGAGGTACTCCTGGCCGACCATGGAAGACGACGCGGCTACCTTCGTTCGAAATGCCGAGAATGCAGATTCATGGAAACCTCATCCACGCGCCTCCAACACCCTTGCACGCAATAAGTAGCCCGTGGCCCTTTTATAGCTGGGGACTCGACATCATCGGGAAGATCAAACCCCCATCCTCAAAACAACATGAGTACATAATAACCGCGACCGAGTACTTTACCAAGTGGGTTGAGGCTGTCCCGCTGAAAGGAACCACTGGAGCCACAATCGCGGCATTCATCAAGGAGCACATCATCTGCCATTTTGGCGTACCTAAACACGTCATCACCGACAACGGCACACCTTTTGCTAACAATCAAGTACATGAACTACTTGAGAGGTACGGAATCAAACAAGTCTTCTCTACCATCTATTATCCTCAGGGAAATGGGCAAGCCGAAAGTACCAACAAGACTCTGATCCGAATCCTCAGCCGAACAGTACATGACAATCCCAGAACCTGGCATGAGCAATTGCCAATGGCTCTCTGGGCGTACAGAACATCTCCTAGAAGCTCCACCGGCGTGTCTCCTTACTCCCTCGTCTACGGTACAGACGCGATCCTCCCGGCAGAAATCAAGATCCCATCCGCCAGAATTGCCACATCGAGCGGACCCCAGTGGGACGAAGACGAATCACTCAATGCCAGAATTGCGGAACTGGATACTCTAGACTCCAAAAGATCCCGGGCAGAGGAACATGCACAAATATACATGAACAGGATTTCCAGGGCGTACAACAGCCATGTAAAACCCATGGTTTTCAAGGAAGGAGATCTGGTGCTAAAAACCGCCAAACACATCCAGCAAGACGCATCAGCACCGAAGTTTTCTCCCAAATGGGAAGGGCCGTACATAATCACTAAAGCATATAACAGCGGCTACTACAAGATCATCAAAGAAGATGGGGGAAAGCTAGAGACAGTTATCAATGGAAAATGGCTTAAGGCGTACTACGCCTAATCATTCCCTGCAACATGCTACATCAAAAGTGTGAACGTCCAGGCATTTTCTCCGCTTTTACTTTCTTTCTTACCAGTTATCGAATTTCAATACAAAGCCAATGGATTAACAGAATCTCTTTATTTTCTTCAAAAAAAAAAAAAGAGAAAGGGGAGCCTTCGAATCTCATAATACAAATCAGAAAAGCCCATCTAGTAAATTATAATTCCTACAAAATATCATCTTCAATCGGCCATGATATCTTTCAGTCCTACTCTTCAAATCTCGAGTTAACTCCTCAATTTTCCGAGACTCCAGGGCCAAAATTTCATCTTCTTCCAGCATGGCTTTCGTGGCAGGAATCACACCAGCAAGAATACCCGCCCTGTCAACCTTCACAATATTGAGGCGGTGCCGCAACCAGCTAACGTTAAATTCCAAAGATTCGCAGGTAGACACCATGTTCTCCCACTTTTGAATGGCTGACTCCACAACAGCATGAATGGACACATTCTCCATCTCAACAATCATTGGCAAAAGACAGTTCACTACGGAAACCAAAGCGGACGAACAGCACTTCACCACGCTCCTGGTAGCAATATGGCCGTACGTCTTCCATATCCTCGTATAAAGGGCTACGAATTCTTTCCGCACCAAGAAACCGCCATCATTCCGATGGTGGAGGAGAGACACCTCATACGAGTCCCAAACGATAAACTGCGAGAAGGGTATTCATGGCAAGAGAGCCCTAAATCAGCATTCTCCAAATCTGCAGCAGTCAATAAGGTCGGACTTGAAGGAAGGGGAACAACTAGGTCATCCTTGTCGATAACAGTGACGCATGCTCCAACAGGATATCTCTGCACAAAGAAGGAAATTTCCCCATTTACACAACAAGCGTTAAAGTGTGTGTCAGTCCGCCAAAGAAGAAGAAAACATACCGGTATGATTTTCTTAACCCGAATAACATTTGTTGGGATGCTCATGCAAGAATCAGACCTCGCGCCCTCATCCGGAGAACCTGACTGGTTAGAAGATGACTCGAATCTGCGTGACATGACAAAAAGAGAAATCCAACAAGAAGAATCTTTTCTCAAACAAGGAATATGATGCGGTTGCATTGGGTATAAATACGGGATTTTTTAAAAGGGAAAGGGAAGCAATGAGGACATAACGCTTTCAGATTTTAGCATGAACAATGCCCTAATTGAAGCCGCACGTGAAGGAAAGCAAAATAAGGAAACTTTGCTGTCTGAAGAAACGCCTACTCCCTCTTTATTTACATAAGTCACACCTGCAAGCACCGCTTCCAAGTTGCACCGGCCCCACCAATTGCGCCGACCTCCCAATGGTCGCACAAGTCACGCCTGCAAGCACGCAAGACTTCCACACTTTGTGCCGGTCCCACCAGCTAGCACGCTTAGCTTCCCAACTCATGCCAACACCCAACGTCGCCCAAGATGCACCGGCCCCCACCAATTGCGCCAACCTGCAGGCACGCACGGCTTCTACACTTTGCGCCGGTCCCACTAGCTAGTCCACTCAGTTTCCCAACTCACGCCAACTTCCCAACGTCGCCTAAAAGTTGCAGGGCCACCAATTGTGCCAGCCTCCCGATTTGTGCAAAACTACCAGAGGCAAGGATTCCAAATCCTATTTATAAAGGTCGAGACAAGCCTCCTTCAATTTTCCTTACGTTTTTTGTTAACAGTTTGTCACCATCTTATGCTTACCTCGTAACAAAGCCCACATTAGAGCTAAGCGGGGGACTTAATGTTGATGGTGGTTTTTAGACAAAGGGTAAAATCGTAAAACCCCATGACCTAGTGTTACCCGCAACACATTAACTAAGAGCATTTAACTCAGGTGTAAATAATTAATAGGGGTATTTTTTCAAAATACCAGATTAGGGTTTTCAACACAGAACCCTAATTCCAAAACCAAGCCG
Organism: Papaver armeniacum; assembly: GCA_023531295.1. Taxonomy (NCBI): domain Eukaryota; kingdom Viridiplantae; phylum Streptophyta; class Magnoliopsida; order Ranunculales; family Papaveraceae; genus Papaver; species Papaver armeniacum. The sequence goes on from JAJJWW010008912.1 coordinate 75,213, forward strand.
CACCCTGCGCACCATGGCAGCAATGCCAAACCAAGCCGCATACTGCGCACCATGGCAACAATGCCAAACCAAGCCGCATACTGCGCACCATGGCAACAATGCCAAATCAAGCCGCACCCTGCGCACCATGGCAAAGAATGCCAAACCAAGCCGCATCTTTGCGCACCATGGCAACAATGCCAAACCAAGCCGCATACTGCGCACCATGGCAACAATACCAAATCAAGCCGCACCCTGCGCGCCATGGCAACAATGCCAAACCAAGCCGCATACTGCGCACCATGGCAGCAATGCCAAACCAAGCCGCATACTGCGCACCATGGCAACAATGCCAAACCAAGCCGCATACTGCGCACCATGGCAACAATGCCAAATCAAGCCGCACCCTGCGCACCATGGCAACAATGCCAAACCAAGCCGCATAATGCGCACCATGGCAACGATGCCAAACCAAGCCGCATCTGCGCACCATGGCAACAATGCCAAACCAAGCCGCACCCTGCGCACCATGGCAACAACGCCAAATTCCAAGCCGCTATGCCTTTGGCCCACGCCAAATATAGCGCCCTAGGTTTGCAAGACTTGCAACTAGGTCAACATGGCGCACGTGCCATTGGCACATGCCAACACGTGTCGCAAGCCATATTTCCAAGCCGCTATGCCTTTGGCCCACGCCAAATATAGCGCCCTAGGGCAAGACTCGCAACTAGGTCAACAACGTGCCATTATAGCGCAATCTATATTTCCAAGCCGCTATGCCTTTGGCCCACGCCAAACAAGCGCCCTAGGTTTGCAAGACAACTAGGTCAACATGGCCGCACGTGCCATTGGCACATGCCAACACGTGTCGCAAGCCATATTTCCAAGCCACTATGCCTTTGGCCCACGCCAAATATAGCGCCCTAGGTTTGCAAGACTTGCAACTAGGTCAACATGGCCGCACGTGCCATTGGCACATGCCAACACGTGCCGCAAGCCATATTTCCAAGCCGCTATGCCTTTGGCCCACGCCAAACATAGCGCCCTAGGTTTGCAAGACTTGCAACTAGGTCATGCCTTTGGCCCACGCCAAATATAGCGCCCTAGGTTTGCAAGACTTGCAACTAGGTCAACATGGCCGCACGTGCCATTGGCACATGCCAACACGTGTCGCAAGCCATATTTCCAAGCGCTATGCCTTTGGCCCACGCCAAATATAGCGCCCTAGGTTTGCAAGACTTGCAACTAGGTCAACATGGCCGCACGTGCCATTGGCACATGCCAACACGCGTCGCAAGCCATATTTCCAAGCCGCTATGCCTTTGGCCCACGCCAAACATTGCGCCCTAGGTTGCAAGACTTGCAACTAGGTCAACATGGCCGCACGTGCCATTGGCACATGCCAACACGTGTCGCAAGCCATATTTCAAGCCACTATGCCTTTGGCCCACGCCAAATATAGCGCCCTAGGTTTGCAAGACTTGCAACTAGGTCAACATGGCCGCACGTGCCATTGGCACATGCCAACACGTATCGCAAGCCATATTTCCAAGCCGCTATGCCTTTGGCCCACGCCAAACATAGCGCCCTAGGTTTGCAAGACTTGCGACTAGGTCAACATTGTCGCACGTGCCATTGGCACATGCCAACACGTGTCGCAAGCCATATTTCCAAGCCGCTATGCCTTTGGCCCACGCCAAATATAGCGCCCTAGGTTTGCAAGACTTGCAACTAGGTCAACATGGCCGCACGTGCCATTGGCACATGCCAACACGTGCCGCAAGCCGTATTTCAAAGCCGCTATGCCTTTGGCCCACGCCAAACATAGCGCCCTAGGTTTGCAAGACTTGCGACTAGGTCAACATGGCCGCATGTGCCATTGGCACATGCCAACACGTGCCGCAAGCCATATTTCTAAGCCGCTATGCCTTTGGCCCACGTCAAATATAGCGCCCTAGGCTTACAAGACTTGCAACTAGGTCACCAAGGCATTCCGCACATGCCATTGGCACATGCCAAACACACACGCTGGTAGCCTAACTTGCAAACCGTGCAACCTACCACCAAGGCATTCCGCACATGCCATTGGCACATGCCAAACACACATTTGGTAGCCTAACTTGCAAACCGTGCAACCTACCACCAAGGCATTCCGCACATGCCAACACAAACACACATTGGTAGCCTAACTTGCAAACCGTGCAACCTACCACCAAGGCATTCCGCACATGCCATTGGCACATGCCAAAACACACGCTGGTAACCTAACTTGCAAACCATGCAACCTACCACCAAGGCATTCCGCACATGCCATTGGCACATGCCACACGCGCCACTAGCAGCGCCACTTGCACTCAAGATGCAACCAACACTCGAGACATCGACACAACCGGGGATGCTTCTTTAGGGTTTTGGTTTGGCGGTCTGACATGCGGCGTACACTACGCTCACATTAAGAAAGCGTGAAAAGGAATAAAGCGGTCAAATAAAAGAGGAAATAATGGTGAAAAACGTTTTCGCCCATTAAACCATGCGGTTACCACCTCCTCCCATTATTTCACCCTTTACTCTCTTCCTTCATGAGGCCGGTACGTTTCAATCTCGACTTGTATAAATAGGTCTTACCTATTTCCACCAGGACAACAAGTCTCGGTCGGGAGAAATATACTACACTTACACTCTCGAGAAGAAAGGCAACTTTGCAAGCTCTCCCAAAAGCTTTCATCTCTTGCAAGCTTCCTAAGCTTTCACTTTACGTACAAGTCGAGATACTACTCTCCTCAACACCTTTCTTTGCTTCCCTCCCCAAATCAACCCTTCTCCTCCACTTTGTGACCGAAGCAAGTCTGGAGCGGCCATTTCTTGGTTTAGGTAGGACTTATGCAGATTGATCTCTCGAATCTATAAAGTGCTCACGTGCAGCACATTTGTTTAGGGTTTGAACCTATAACACCCCGTGTTTTTAGCATGGCGCATGCTAAAAGATGCGACATGGCCTGAGATGAAGCTTCATCCAAAGCTTCTGTTGCGTAGGAAAAGGAACATTGGCCCCTGGCCAATGTGTTGGCGGATGGACGGCCAACATGGCCGGACATCGAAGATGGCGATGGGCGGCCAACATGGCCGGACATCGGATAGGGATGGCAGTGGGCGGCCAACATGGCCGGACACCGGGATGCAAAAGATGGGCGGCCAACATGGCCGGACTTTATGGGGTTAGTGGGACGGCCAACATGGCCGGACATCGGGATGGCAGTGGACGGCCAACATGGCCGGACATCGGGATGGCGTGAGATGACGGCCAACATGGCGGACACCGGATGGCAGTGGACGGCCAACATGGCGGACACCGGGTTGAGTGGACGGCCAACATGGCCGGACATCGGGTTGGCAGAGTACGGCCAACATGGCCGGATATCGGGAAACTACATGGCAACGGCCATGAATAGTAAATGGGGAGTTGATGAAATATTTTTGGTCCCCTTTCCATACTTGTAGAAATTCCATTCGACATATATAGGGAGGGGTAGTTGGTTGAAGGTGCATATGCGGACTATGTACCAAGTAAGCTTCATAGCTTAGCCGGAAGAGTATAAATGATGCCTAAGGCTCATTTATAGTTGCGTAGCCTCGTGAAGAGGGCATTTGATGCTTAAGCATCGTTATGCCATATTGCGGACCAAACATGCATCACTTGGATGCATTTCGGAAACGGCCTATACGGACTAGGCCATTTCCATTATTGCTTGGCCACGGCCATGCAAAGCGAGTTGGCTTAAGTTTCTGTCCCTTCGTGGATGAACTACGGTCATGCTTGATCCCTTTAGAGTAGGGAAGGGTACGTGGGGGCCACAATGAGTTGCAGCATTGCCGGTCCAGCACTTTGTCACTCATATCATCTAATTCGGAGATGATTGCGACATTCTGGCCCCTCATATCATCTAAGCTCGGTAGGTCGACGCCAGAGATGATTGTGGCCATACTTGATGAGGCTTAGTTGCATGCCGGCAAGTGGATGCTCATACTTCCTATCAAGCTACAAATAGCAAGCTATAGCCTATACGGAGGCGAAATACCCGAATGTCGTAATTTAGCTCAAGAGGAGTCCATTTTGATGGGAAACGGCCCAAAGATCAAGACATGTTGATCCACATGGTCACCACAATTTAGCCAAATTCCATCGTTTAGGGCTTCAAAGGCCGTTTTTGCAGTCATAAGCAAGTTTTTGCTTTCCTTAATAAACCCTTTGCGGAACAAGGGTAAGTTGGAATGGTGTGGAAGCTAAGTTAGCTGCGTCATGCTCCACGAGCATGCTTACAAGGGCAATTGGACGTGCATTTGCCTAGCTTTGAGGCCCGGATCGTAGCTTCATCATGGCGCATCGGGGAAGTTACGGCCTGCGGGGCAACGCGCCAAAGGCGTAATTTTCGGTCCGTCACGGATGGTATCGAGCAAGTTCGAGAAAACTCTTGGGACTTGTGCGGGTGGACTCATTAGCGAGTATTTTCCATCATGGAAACTTAAAGTTGGAGAAGTAGGCCAACTTTCGCGCTGGAAAGAGTTTGTAAGCTGCTTGGGCCAGTTACTTTGCAAATCGAGTTGAGCTTGTATAAGTGCTGTGAGTTTGCCAGGCCTCTATGGAACCCCGTTTACGAGCATCGGAGGAAGACCGTGCAGGGACGGTGGGTAGACAATGGATCTGATCATCCCCACACGTTGGCACTGGCCAAGGTGTGCGTTGTCGACCCGGCTAGCATCCCACTTATGAGTGGCAACCGGTAAATCCGTCGGGGGACGGTGGCTTGCATCCAACTGCTTTGGCATTAGAGATTGGTCCTCACGGTGTTGCGTTAGGTTTTGCTTTGTCATTTCGATGACATCTTCCAACCTTGTGAACTTTAGGGACTTCTGGGTGCGTAGTATGGGATGTGCATTCAGGATACCTGGTCGAGATATCCTCTTGGCACTGGCCAAGTGCGATTCTTGGTATTGTTGTGGGCACTTTTTGGATTCTGGGAAGGTGGTATGGGACATGTGCTTTCGGAAGGTCTAAATTGTTGTTCATGACAACTTGAAGAAACCCGTGATTTCTGAGCATCTGGTATGGGACTTTTGCTCAGGAAATCCAACTTGAAGAGATTGTCCACAATAGCTTTGGTTTTGAATTTCGGGGACGAAATTCTTTGAAGGGTGTGATAATGTAACACCCCGTGTTTTTAGCATGGCGCATGCTAAAAGATGCGCCATGGCATGAGATGAAGCTTCATCCAAAGCTTCTGTTGCGTAGGAAAAGGAACATTGGCCCTTGGCCAATGTGTTGTGATGGACGACCAACATGGCGGACATCGGGATGGCAGTGGACGGCCAACATGGCCGGACACCGGGATGGCAGTGGACGGCCAACATGGCCGGACACCGGGTTGGCAGTGGACGGCCAACATGGCCGGACATCGGGTTGGCAGAGTACGGCCAACATGGCCGGATATCGGGAAAATACATGGCAACGGCCATGAATAGTAAATGGGGAGTTGATGAAATATTTTTGGTCCCCTTTCCATACTTGTAGAAATTCCATTACGACATATATAGGGAGGGGTAGTTGGTTGAAGGTGCATATGCGGACTATGTACCAAGTAAGCTTCATAGCTTAGCGGAAGAGTATAAATGATGCCTAAGGCTCATTTATAGTTGCGTAGCCTCGCGAAGAGGGCATTTGATGTAAGCATCGTTATGCCATATTGCGGACCAAACATGCATCACTTGGATGCATTTCGACGGAACGGCCTATACGGACTAGGCCATTTCCATTATTGCTTGGCCACGGCCATGCAAACGAGTTGGTTTAAGTTTCTGTGCCTTCGCGGATGAACTACGGTCTGTGCTTGATCCCTTTAGAGTAGGGAAGGGTACGTAGGCAGCCGCAATGAGTTGCAGCATTGCCGGTCCAGCACTTTGTCGCTCATATCATCTAATTCGGAGATGATTGCGACATTCTGGCCCCTCATATCATCTAAGCTCGGTAGGTCGACGCCAGAGATGATTGTGGCCATACTTGATGAGGCTTAGTTGCATGCCAGCAAGTGGATGCTCATACTTCCTATCAAGCTACAAAGAGCAAGCTATAGCCTATCTGGAGGCGAAATACCCGAATGTCGTAATTTAGCTCAAGAGGAGTCCATTTTGATGGGAAACGGCCCAAAGATCAAGACATGTTGATCCACATGGTCACCACAATTTAGCCAAATTCCATCGTTTAGGGCTTCAAAAGGCCGTTTTTGCCGTATTAAGCAAGTTTTTGCTTTCCTTAATAAACCCTTTGCGGAACAAGGGTAAGTTGGAATGGTGTGGAAGCTAAGTTAGATGCATCATGCTCCACGAGCATGCTTACAAGGGCAATTGAACGTGCATTTGCCTAGCTTTGAGGCCCGGATCGTAGCTTCATCATGGCGCATCGGGGAAGTTACGGCCTGCGGGGCAACGCGCCAAAGGCGTAATTTTCCGGTCCGTCACAGAACCAGTTTCTCACTCACCTACCGAATTTACCAAAATCGGCAGAAACGATTTTTTACCCATAAACAGCTACATAATCCCACCAGGACATATTCCATTCACCTGCAAAACCACCTGAGTTGCAACTCTAATCCACCACTGCCACAGTTCATCAAAATCCCCACCTGCAATGAAACATCTCTCACTGAGCTTTGCTCGGACACATCTTAAGCCATTAGTAACGGCGAGACCCCCATCTCTTGACCTTGTAGACAAGCTCCAGATCCTTGCACTCTCTGCTCAATGCTCTTCTCAGCCAACAGCCAACAACCGTGTGGCTTCACAGCTCAAAGCCATTTATTTCTTCCTCCCATTTCTGTAGCTTCAATTACTGCAGCATTATATCCAGCTGCAATGAACCTGTCCACCAGAACCAACACTGCCATCACCTGCATTGGAACCACCAAGACCTGTATCTCATAGCCAAACCCATAACCTGTCTCAATTCCATTTATTCAAATGGCAACAACAGCTCACAAATTCCACTACACTTTCATCACCAATCACATTCTTCTCAGCCAGGGCACCACCATCTCAGGCCAGCTCCATTCTCCGCATGCACCTGCACCTGGGTCTTCACCAACAACACCTTGCTGCTCAGCTTTCACAACCCTTGAATCTCCTCAGGAAACCCTAATTGCAGTTCTTCCCTGTATTCTTCTTGACAACAAAATTCACCATAAACATTCATAAATTTGAGTTTTGTTCAAACCCATCTTCATTCTAACCCTAACAACACCAGCTTATGGCAACAGTTTCACCACTGTAGTTCACTTACTCAAATGCCAGCATCACAAACTTCAATCTAGACCCTATTTCTATGTGCTTATCTGAACTCAACACCATTAGAAACAAACATCATTGCATATACCCATTAACAAGTCCTCCTTCTCGATCACTAGGGGTGTACAGAATGCCCAGAAGCCTGCGGCCTGCCATGTACCGCCTGGGTCCGAAGGAGTCCGTGGGCGCCCGGTGGCCCGTCATGGGCTTGCCCGGCCTGCCCGATAATTATAAATGGGCGGACCCGGTTTTATTAAAAAATTACGATCCGACTGTTTTACGCCGTGCTTTGTTTAATTACCCGGCCTGTCTGGCTGCCCGATAGCCTGTTTAATTACCCAGCCTTCCTATAACTCATCTAAATAATACCAAAATTATACATTTTGAAATATAATACGTATAAATTTATTGTATTATTCCGAGATTTTACTTTCCCTTTCTCTGCTTATTTTCTCGTAATCTCCTCCCAATACTTTCCCTTTCTCTCATTATTCTCTCGTCGTCTCCTCCTAAAAACTCTAGGTTAGAGAGATTTCAGCCAAAATCTTGTCCTACTCTTAGTATAAATTTCACATAATGAATTGTTATAGGCTCTGTAAAATTGTAATCCCTTCTTATCATTCTTCAATTCTGTTCTTAATTTTTAGGTTAGCATCCATTTGTTCTCTACTGTTAATTTTATTTGGAGAAGAAGGGGCTGATAAAATCGTAAGTTCTTTTGTTCTAATCTAAATCTATTTCATCTTTAATGAATTTAGTTACATTTCTATGCTTCTATTTGGATGGTCTTTGGAAGCATGATACTTTAGGTATGGGTTGATTTGGTTTTTATGGTCCAGATAGATTGATAGATTGAAACATTAATAAGTGAAGATAATTGTTTTAACATAGATTTAGTTATGTCCTGATAGATTTAACAATTATTTTGATAGAATTGTTCAAATCTAGTTCAAAGCAACGTATTAAGTTTTGTCAGTTGTTTGTTTTGTTTATCAATGAAAACATTAGAAGTGACGACATGATTCTAGGGGTGATCAAGATTTAATATTAATTGATGATAGTGTTATGTGTTCACAGAACAAAAGTGTACTTATTTTTTTTATTTTTATTTTTTATTTTTTGTTGACCAGGTTTGTAATTTTTCTCTAATTTGAGGTATGGATCGTTCTGATTTGGATTTGGTTGAAACAACACCCACTTCAAATGTTACAAATTTACAATCACCATCCCCTACTACCGGCGGAACTAAAAAAAGAAAACTAACGTCGAAAGTATGGAAAGGCTTTGATCCAATCGAAGAAGTGGATCCAGATGATCCAGAAAAGATAAAGAGGTTGAAGCTTGCACAATGCAAGATATGTGACCGAAAGTTTTCGGGGGATCCAAAACAAGGCACTTCTCATCTCAAAAGGCACATGGACAGCTGTTTGAAAAAGAGCCAATCTGCTGATGAAACACAGACATTAATAGCTCAAACTGGGTCAGGTACTTTTACTTCATTTCGATTCTGTCAAGCAAGAGCTAGAAAGAATATTATAAAGTTGATTATTTTGAGGGAGTTGCCATTTCAGTTCGTAGAAGATCCATTTTTCCAGTGGTTTATAAACGATAGTTTTCACCCTGGATTTGTGAAATTTTCTCGAACCTCTGTTAGGCGTGATATTTTAAAAAATTTTGAAATGGAAAAACAAGTTTTAAAGAGAACTTTGTTAGAGGCACCTGGAAAAATATCTTTGACATCAGATTTGTGGTTGTCGTGTCAGAAGTTAAGTTACATGTCTATCACTGCTCACTTTTTAGACAAAAATTGGGTCTTGCATAAAAGGATAATTTCTTATACTTTACTTGACAAGTCCCACACTGGAGAACATATTGCTGAGTTACTTATTCAGAAACTTGCCAATGACTGGGGGATTTCTAAGAAGATTTTCTCATTATCCTTGGATAACGCTAGCGCAAATACTGTTTCGGTTGAACGGTTAAAAGTGATGCTGCCTGACTTGCCATCGAAAGGAGATTTATTTCACGTAAGATGTTGTTGTCATATCTTGCATTTATTCATAGATGATAGCAGGAAGAAAGTTAAGGATTTTCAAGAAATGATTTCTCATGTTAAATCTAGTATAGAATTCATTTTTGCTTCATCTGTAAGATATGACCGTTTCGAGCATTGTGCACATCAATGGGTTTGAAACCAAAAGCTTGACTAGATGTCAACACTGGTGGAACACCACTTATTTCATGCTAAAAGATGCACTTCCTTATCGTGCTGCAATTTCAAGCTTTCTCGCTGATAGGACTTGTTCTGATTTAACTGATTATGATTGGGATATTGCTGAATTATTATGCAAGTTCTTGAAGCCTTTCTATGATGCAACCAAACATTTTTCTGGTGTCGATTATGTGACAAGTAACTCTGTTCTTAATTACTTATTTAGAATTGGGAGGGTCTTACGAAACACGAGGCATATGAATCGGCTCAAGGAGATTATTGTTGTTATGGAAAAGAAGTTTGTCAAATATTGGGGTGAGACTCCTATTTTATTCGGCATTGGATGCATTCTTGATCCCCGTCTTAATCTCGGAGGATTTGGAAACTACATTAGCTGATATAGAGAGTTGTTTTAGTACTTCTGCATACGTCATTCGATGTCATGCCGAGCAAAAATCTTTGATAGTATCTAAACTTAAAAGTTTATTTGCAGAGTATACTATTATGTTAAATGAGCAAATGCAGAATGGTTCTAGTAATAACTCAAATTCTACTAGTGATCAACCACCTTTACAGAGTGTTCCGCAGATGCAAGAAACAATCTCTGACGACGAAGACGACTCCTTTTGGCAATCCCGGAGTCAGAATAGGAGGGATCCCCTTTCTGACATCGGAAGAATTGTGAGATACTTCGCAGAGCGAACAGTAACTTTTGAAGATATGAAGAATTTTGACATATTGGGTTGGTGGAAAGCTAATGAAAAACGGTATCAGTCCTTTCTTGCATTGCACGAGATGTACTATGAGTCCCTGTCTCTACGATTTGCTTATAAGCTGCATTTTCTCTCGGCAAGCGTGTGTTGAGTGATTATCGCAGTAGCTTAACACCGCAAATGTTGGAATGCTGTGTGATTTTAAAAGACTGGTGGAAAGCTGAACTCAAAAATCGTATGATGACACTAGATCCACTAAATGATGATATTAGTCCAGTTGATGATGAGAATGATGTCTCTGAATCATCATGTGTCTCTTTAAGGTAAAATTTATGCAATATTTTATTTATTTTCATGTCTATGTCTCGACATTTCTATTTTCTTATCAACTCTTTAGATACAAGCGAGGCTATAACTTGATGCAAACTTGAATTTACAATTTGTTCATCGATATTATTTTTTGTGTTTATTTATGTTACTTGAATTGTTGATTAAATTTTTACTCTTCTTGATTTGTGTAGGTAGACAGTAGAGAATCTGAAGACATGTGGGGAAGAGCTAGACAAAGAGGGTTATCGACATATGGGTTTATTCATTTCATTGTTTTTATTAGTATGATGGAATAAAGTTTTGGAGTAGTAGTAGTGTTATGAATTTGTTTGCTAGTAGCCTAGTAGTGGTGTTATGAATTTTTTTTGAAGTTTGATTTGAAGTTTTGAACAATCTACAATTTTATGCAATTTAATGATTTTGGCTGAACATACTACACTAGTTATTATTTTCTCATTTACTGTTGTCAAGCCATGATACCCGCCCGGCCTGGCCTGGCCTGGCCCGTCTTGTTTCACAGGCTTGGACAGGCCATGGGCAGTAAATTTCTGCTGCTGCCCGGCCCGGCCTGGCCTGTGAAACTTAATGGGTAGTTAGGTTGCTAAGCCCGTCCAGCCCGGCCTGTGGTATAATCGGACTAGGGCCGGCCTGCCCGGCCCGATGTACACCCCTATCGATCACTGATTTTGATCTCATCCACATTAAAGCACCATTTCTCAATTAACAGACCCATGCTTCAAACGATTCACCACTAGAAAGCTTCTCGAACTGCAATACTCTCATAATTTACTCAGCTTCAGAGATTCATCACAAAACCCCAGAACAACTCCAATCGATTCATTTCTTCTTCCATCTTGGTTCTAAACACAAATTCAAAGAAAACCCACTTAAAATTCATCCCAGATTCGAACCCTAATCTCTGAATCAGTATCTCCATCATACCCTAACTTCAAAAATCAATTCTTCCCTCATTTTCTAATGAACATCTCCACCAGACTCACGAGATCTCTTCTTCCTATCCTCTGTAAATCAGCAACACAACCAACTCGATCCACCAACAACATCGCCTCCATTTCTTGTTTTCAGGTGAGATGAAATAAAACGGAAGAGGGAAGAAAACTCGAGTTGTCTGAGCAACAACTCGGCTTAATTGAGTCTAACCGTACGGATCGGATATTGGCACTCCGTTGTGGTGGTTAAGGGCTAACCAGGTGCTCAGTTCTGTCAGCTCTAGGAGACTGACAGTTTAATTTCGCGCATAACTCCTCTCTCGCGCAACCTTGCACGCTCCAAATATCACCTGTGAATTGACCTTGTTGCCTTTTTGCTCCAAATGGGTAATTTCTCCTTATTTTGCTCCAAATGACTCCATTGCACCTGATAAACTCAAAATCAAACATAAGAGACACAATTCACACAAAAATAGCAAAGAAAGCATAAATACGGTGTATTCTACACCTATCAGTAACAAAGCATTCAATATTAACCGTTATATGAAAACCTTATTAGACTCAAGCTAATATATTTCAACCGTTAGATCGAACTTAGCTTGTTACACACAAATGAAAAGTGGCTTCATTTATATATGGGTAACCGTACCTAAACGTGTACACCTTGTTGGCTCAACAATAGTTAACCGAAGTTATCCATATGAACACTTTCATATCAACCTTGTTCATCTCAATCACAACTAGTTCAAATGACTCAAATGAAACTAGTTCTAGAGTTGTCCAATTGTTTATATTCTCATAGAAGTATACAAGACACAATCGAAGCAAAATCGATTTTGATTCACTCGAATGAATTCATAAACATTATAGCCACCGTTTGCAAAAGATTACATTCCTTATTATATAAATGCATTAGTTCATGAACAAGCCGATTTTAGAACAAAACCTACTCAAGTATGCAAATGGGTACGCATACCTAAGTGGCCGGACTTAGTTTGGGTTAGCTAGTATGCGTACACATACCTCCAAACTTAGTTTAATTCCCGGACTTGAACTTACGCCGGTACGCATAGGGGTATGCATATTAAGTTCTCGGACTTTTAAAGAACCAACCAGTACGCATACGGGTATGCATATTATGGTTCCCGAACTTGGAATAACTTGCAACAGTTAGCATACACGTACGCATATTGTGTTATATCCAATCATGGTTAATTGTTCTAAACTCCCTTTTCAATCATTGAGACATTGTTAGAAGACAAAAATAGTTGTCTCACACAACTATTAGCTTCAAAGCAATTTTCAAGTGATCGATAAATCAATACCAAACATTCCGAGTCTACATCAAATGATTGTCTCACACAAATCATGTAAGATGTTACCAGGCGATTTTCACATGATCATCTTTTGACTTTCTTCAAGAATATAAGATGAACTTGGTTAAAGTGAAAGCTTACCAACACATATTTCGAGAAATGTGTAAGCGAGTTAAACTCAGCTCGAAATTCAAATGTGTATAATCGAAGTTTATATAGCTATACGACTTTTGTGTCAAATAGGAGATAGATCAGTTAGAATTTTAAGTGATAGATGAGTTCAATTCTCCCCATACCTTTTGTTGATGAAGTTCCACAAGCTCCCCTTAGTAGTTCTTCGTCTTCAATCGATCAACGCCTTGAAGTATAAAGCTCAACTACACTTTCTATCCTAATCCGAGACTTAGCTATAAGTAGACTAGAAATCAGGACTTATAGTTTTGGCAACTAAACTTGACAAACAAGATTGAGATAGCAACACTTGCGAGTTCGACCGAGCAGTGATTTAACAATCTCCCCCTTTGTCAATTTTAGTGACAAAACTATCAATACATATGGATTACAAAATAAATAAACTAAGTAGCTTCTTATCCAAATGCTTGATTTCCTTGGTTCTTCAACATTACTCAAAATCTTCGTCACTTCCAAGTACTCCAGTGATTTTGAACGTGTTCAATACAACATCATAGTTGTTGAAGATACTTAGCTATAACAATGACAAAATAGTAGCTCTCAATCATTGTTATACAGTGTCATAGTATTATTACACAACATCAAAGTCCAATTGTATCACAACTTTGACAACAATATTATGGTGATATGTGTCACCCCCCCTTAGTCAATACTTCATCTCACAATGAAAACCACTCCCCCTTACATAATGATCTGTAAACCATATGTATTTGGAGTGTGAACTACACAATAATTCTCCCCATTTTTGTCAATATAAATTGGCAAAGGTACGAAAACTAGCGGGATCATAATGAAATTCTCATGGAGATACTTCATGACTAAAAGAGAACATATCAACTTTGTTTCAATGTATAATCAAAACTTAGTGTATTCATCATGGAGTTTATAAAGATACAATAAAACTCCTATAATATTCCACAACCGCACTCCCCACAAAGATTTGGCAATTTAGCACAAGTTTAATTAAGAACTCTCCCCCATAAAATGTCATTCCCGAGAGAACAATAAGAGCGACCTTACTTTTGTAAGAAAATAAGTATTTCTTTGGACATTAACAAATTACATGAAACATGAATTGGTATCCAGAAAACTCAATTAAATTAACCACAAGAGAACCCATGATTAATTTAATCGGAAATGCTCAACATAAGAGAACTTATGGAGCCGCATAGTACTTTCACATAGAAGTGGATCAGGGAAAGATCAATATTGCGGAATATACAAAGATTCATTCTATTTTCATCAATATTTACAAAATGATTCCATAGACTTAATCTTTGTTATCAAAAGTTCATTTTATTTTCCATCAATATTTGTATAAAGACATATAATAGACTTAACTTTAGACATATATGGGATAATCATAGTTCACGGACGCAAACACACATATCCCATAACAATTTTTGCAATATATAAAACCAATAAAGATTAATACTGCAAAATCATCTTCGAAATAAACTTTAGAATTTAAATAAATAAATCTAAAAACATTGCAAGATGAAAAACGTTGGCAATAGCTATGTGTACTCACAATAATTGCTATTCCAAACCCTAGTTATCCTTCTTAAAGCATATGAATAAATTCTCATAAGAAGTTTCCTAGACATTAAGATCTTTGAAAAAAAATTTATCGTCCCCGAACTCTTTGTCGTCAACAACCATTGGAACATAAGGTTCATGAAGAAAGGAGTCAATTCTAACAAACCTTCTTGACTGATGTCGAACCAGGGCCTTCTAAATTTCAAGAGTCCTAAAAAAAATAACCTTTATTTGTTGTATCTCCTTTATTGTTTCCTTCAACTTCAAGAACACCAGAAAACTTCTGAAGGGACAGCCCTTGCTTTTCTCACATTCCTCCTTTTTCCTTTCAAGGAAGAGAGTCTAGGATATTTATCTTTTTCCTTCTTGATTGATGTCTTAACAATCATATTAACCTCTTTTCCATCAATATTTATAATGCTTGGAGTCTCCATACATATATGGGTTTGTGAGAGAAATTCAAAAAGCAAGCTCTACGAGCAAACTTGTGATAAAA
This sequence comes from Papaver armeniacum, assembly GCA_023531295.1. Lineage (NCBI taxonomy): Eukaryota > Viridiplantae > Streptophyta > Magnoliopsida > Ranunculales > Papaveraceae > Papaver > Papaver armeniacum. Next base: position 90,272 of record JAJJWW010008912.1, read on the forward strand.
AGAGTTTTCAAGGAAGGAAAAATGAATGTAGGTGTTTATGGGTAAAAATCGTTTCTGCCGATTTCGGTAAATTCGGTAGGTGAGTGAGAAACTGGTTCAAACCCTAAACAAATGTGCTGCACGTAAGCACTTTATAGATTCGAGAGATCAATCTGTACAAGTCCGGCCTAAACCAAGAAATGGCCGTTCCAGACTTGCTTCGGTCACAAAGTGGAGGAGAAGGGTTGATTTGGGGAGGGAAGCAAAGAAAGGTGTTGAGGAGAGTAGTATCTCGACTTGTATCGAAAGTGAAAGCTTAGGAAGCTTGCAAGAGATGAAAGCTTTTTGGGAGAGCTTGCAAAGTTGCCTTTACGAGAGTGTAAGTGTAGTATATTTCTCTGACCGAGACTTGTTGTCGGTGGAAATAGGTAAGACCTATTTATACAAGTCGAGATTGAAACGTACCCTTGGCCTCATGAAGGAAGAGAGTAAAGGGTGAAATAATGGGAGGAGGTGGTAACCGCATGGTTTAATGGGTGAAAACGTTTTTCACCATTATTTCCTCTTTTACTTGACCGCTTTATTCCTTTTCACGCTTTCTTAATGTGAGCGTAGTGTACGCTGCATGTTTGTGAATGACCAAACCAAAACCCTAAAGAAGCATCCCCCAGTTTGTGTTGATGTCTCGAGTGTTGGTTGCATCTTGAGTGCAATTGGCGCTGCTAGTGGCGCGTGTGGCATGTGCCAATGGCATGTGCGGAATGCCTTGGTGGTAAGTTGCACGGTTTGCAAGTTAGGTTACCAGCGTGTGGGTTTGGCATATGCCAATGGCATGTGCGGAATGCCTTGGTGGTAGGTTGCGCGGTTTGCAAGTTAGGCTACCAGCGTGTATGTTTGGCATGTGCCAATGGCATGTGCGGAATGCCTTGGTGGTAGGTTGCACGGTTTGCAAGTTAGGCTACCGGCGTGTGTGTTTGGCTTTTGCAATGGCATGTGCGGAATGCCTTGGTGGTAGGTTGCACGGTTTGCAAGTTAGGCTACCAGCGTGTGTGTTTGGCATGTGCCAATGGCATGTGCGGAATGCCTTGGTGGTAGGTTGCACGGTTTGCAAGTTAGGCTACCAGCGTGTGTGTTTGGCATGTGCCAATGGCATGTGCGGAATGCCTTGGTGAGGTTGCACGGTCTTGTAAGCCTAGGCGCTATATTTGGATGTGGGCCAAAGGTATTGCGGTTTAGAAGTTAGGCTACTAGCGTGCACGTGTTTGGCATGTGCCAATGGCACATGCGGCCATGTTGACCTAGTCGCAAGTCTTGCAAACCTAGGGCGCTATGTTTGGCGTGGGCCAAAGGCATAGCGGCTTGGAAATACGGCTTGCGGCACGTGTTGGCATGTGCCAATGGCACGTGCGGCCATGTTGACCTAGTTGCAAGTCTTGCAAACCTAGGGCGCTATATTTGGCGTGGGCCAAAGGCATAGCGGCTTGGAAATATGGCTTGCGACACGTGTTGGCATGTGCCAATGGCACGTGCGACCATGTTGACCTAGTTGCAAGTCTTGCAAGCCTAGGGCGTTATGTTTGGCGTGGGCTAAAGGTATAGCGGCTTGGAAATATGGCTTGCGCACGTGTTGGCATGTGCCAATGGCACGTGCGGCCATGTTGACCTAGTTGCAAGTCTTGCAAACCTAGGGCGCTATATTTGGCGTGGGCCAAAGGCATAGCGGCTTGGAAATATAGCTTGCGACACGTGTTGGCATGTGCCAATGGCACATGTGGCCATGTTGACCTAGTTGCAAGTCTTGCAAACCTAGGGCGCTATGTTGGGCGTGGGACAAAGGCATAGCGGCTTAGAAATATGGCTTGCGGCACGTGTTGGCATGTGCCAATGGCACGTGCGGCCATGTTGACCTAGTTGCAAGTCTTGCAAGCCTAGGGCGCTATATTTGGCGTGGGCCAAAGGTATAGCGGCTTGGAAATATGGCTTGCGATACGTGTTGGCATGTGCCAATGGCACGTACGGCCATGTTGACCTAGTTGAAAGTTTTGCAAACCTAGGGCGCTATGTTGGGCGTGGGCCAAAGGCATAGCGGCTTAGAAATATGGCTTGGGCACGTGTTGGCATGTGCCAATGGCACATGCGGCCATGTTGACCTAGTTGCAAGTCTTGCAAGCCTAGGGCGCTATATTTGGCATGGGCCAAAGGTATAGCGGCTTGGAAATATGGCTTGCGATACGTGTTGGCATGTGCCAATGGCACGTACGGCCATGTTGACCTAGTTGCAAGTGTTGCAAACCTAGGGTGCTATGTTGGGCGTGGGCCAAAGGCATAACGACTTAGAAATATGGCTTGCGGCACGTGTTGGCATGTGCCAATGGCACGTGCGGCCATGTTGACCTAGTTGCAAGTCTTGCAAACCTAGGGCGCTATGTTGGGCGTGGGCCAAAGGCATAGCGGCTTAGAAATATGGCTTGCGGCACGTGTTGGCATGTGCCAATGGAACGTGCGGCCATGTTGACCTAGTTGCAAGTCTTGGAAACCTAGGGCGCTATATTTGGCGTGGGCCAAAGGCGTAGCGGCTTTGGAAATATGGCTTGCGACACGTGTTGGCATGTGCCAATGGCACGTGCAGCCATGTTGACCTAGTTGCAAGTCTTGCAAGCCTAGGCGCTATAATTGGCGTGGGCCAAAGGCATAGCGGCTTGGAGATTTGGCATTGTTGCCATGGTGCGCAGGGTGCGGCTTGATTTGGCATTGCTGCCATGGTGCGCAGTATGCGGCTTGGTTTGGCATTATTCCGCGGTGCGATATGCGGCTTGGTTTGGCATTATTGCTGCGGTCGCGATATGCGGCTTAGTTTGACATTCTTTGCCATGGTGTGCAGTATGCGGCTTGGTTTGGCATTGTTGCCATGGTGCGCAGTGCGGCTTGATTTGGCATTGTTGCCATGGTGCGCGATATGCGGCTTGGTTTGGCATTCTTTGCCATGGTGTGATATGCGGCTTGGTTTGGCATTCTTTGCCATGGTGCGCGAGGGTGCGGCTTGATTTTGGAATTAGGGTTACGTGTTGAAAACCTAATCTGGTATATTGAAAAAATACCCCTATTAATTATTTACACCTGAGTTAAATGCTCTTAGTTAATGTGTTGCGGGTAACACTAGGTCATGGGGTTTTACGATTTTACCCCTTGTCTAAAAACCACCATCAACATTAAGTCCCGCTTAGCTCGGAGCAGGGGCTTTGTTGCGAGGTAAGCATAAGATGGTGACAAGCATTAACTTGACAAAACGTAAGGAAAATTGAAGGATGCTTGTCGACCTTTATAAATAGGATTTGAAATCCTTGCCTCTGGTAGTTTTGCACAAATCGGGGAGGCTGGCACAATTGGTGGGCCCGGTGCGGCTTGGGCGACGTTGGGAAGTTGGCGTGAGTTGGGAACCAGGTGTGCTATTTGGTGGGACCGGCGCGAAGTGTAGAAGCCGTGCGTGCTTGCAGGGGCGTGGGAGGTCGGCGCAATTGGTGGGGGGTCCAACTTGGGAAACCATGCCAACTTGGGCGGCATTGAAACCATGAAACCATGCTTGCGGGCGTGACTTAGGCGGCATTGGGAAGTCGCAATTGGTGGGGCGGTCCAACTTGGAAACCATGCTTGCAGGCGTGACTTGGGCGGCATTGAGAAGTCGCAATTGGTGGGGGCCGGTCCAACTTGGAAACCATGCTTGCAGGCGTGACTTGGGCGGCATTGGGAAGTCGCACCCTTTGTGGGCCCGTTTCTTACACGCGTGATTTTGGTAAAAGGGAAATCCTTCCCTATTTCAAAGTCTTTCACGCCTATATATATATATATATATAAAGCCCCTTTTCCCCATTCTCGCGCTTTATTCTTTCCTCTTTTCATACTAGTGGCAAAGAGAGACCGGCTTCCAGGTATGTCTTCGAGTACTTTTCTTTCTTTTTTTTTTTCACATAGGTATAAACCTTAAGAGTAGGCGCTTCCACAATCCTTGCATGTGATTCCTTGGCGTGCCTCTTGTAGAAAATATTGTACGTATGCAACCAAGGGAATCTTGCATATATTGTTTGAACCCGTGGGAAATATTGCATATATGAATTTTCGGTCTGAAAGAAATATTTGAACCACGAAGAAAATACTTGCGTGTGTATTTCGAACCCGTAGAGAACCCCGTATGAATCCAGAAGAAGAATACGTGTATATGCTTCATATGACTTGAACCGCAGGAAATATTGTATATATGATTTTGCTTCTTGAAAGAAGTATCACGCTGTGATTTTGAACCAATAGAAAAATGCTCCATATATATTTTGAACCCGAAGAAGGATACTGGAGACACACTTGTACCCGTATAGAATGCCGCGTATATAGTCTCGAACCCGAAGAAAATACTGCGTATATAGTCTTGAACCGAGTAAAATACCGTGTATATAGTCTTGATCCCGAATAAAATATTGTGTATATAGTCTTGAACCCGAATAAAATCTGTGTATATAGTCTTGAAACTAGAATAAAATACGTCCTCCTTCCCCTTTTTTTTTTTTTTTTGTTGGGTACGATTATGTGTCGGGAGATAACTTCGTCTTTCTCCATTTGTTTTGTCTGAGATATCTTATTACCAAATTGTTATGAAGGAATTCGATAAGATGTTACCGAACCACATTTCACTTCGTCGAAGGATGCTCATAATTCCAAACCGAACACAGATGATGAATTCTTCACTAGAGCCCTCGCCCTTGCTCGGAAGAATCACCCAGGTTTCGTGCCAATTTTGCTAACCGGTGGTGAGGATGACAGGAAGACACGTTCGGTTCGCCCAAAGAGCACCATTCGGTTTTGTCTTCATAAAGGGGTATATTCCTCTTCCAACATTGACTTCAGGATGTGTCAAAGTCCATTGCGTTCTTTTGACAGATGGGTTGAGTTCATGGTGAGCGAGGAGCGTATAAATACCAACTTGACTCAAGCGCAGGTCATTGATGCTGTCAAGACTTCAGTAAATCTCCATATTAGGAAGGACATCCCAGGCTTGGTTGCTTTCATCTCCAGATGGTGTTCGGACACCCATACAATCATATGTAGATGGGGTGAGATAACTTTCTCCTTGGAGAGTGTGGCTCTCTTTTGAATCTTAAGTAACTGGGAATCTTAGAATCCAATTATCTCGAAAGTGAGGTGAAGATGCGGGATGACACGGCCGCTAAGTTGGGGATTTTGCTCGGAAAGACTCCATTGCGAAGTCGAAGGATTCTCGTAGGAAAGAGGATGAAAGGTGCCCTTACGGTTGGTGGATATCTCAATGGTTTCGGACGAGTTGGAGCACGAGCATGAAAGCGGTGATCTTCATGTCGCAGCATTTTTGGCTCTTTGGTTATCCAGAGACATTTTTTGATGACGGTTCGGCAAGAAAGGAATAAGACGGAGCTGTTAGAGATTCTTTGTGAAGTTGGCAAAGGGTGAAGTTCTTCCCATTGGCAAGTTTGTTCCTTGGTTCCCCGTATGTGCATCTGGATCACCTAGTTGCGAACATGCAAGTTTCGAATGGTTTCATGAAAGTGGATTCATATGTGCACGTTGCTTTTCTCGCAAGTCCGGCTATGGGAGCACTTCGAGAAGTATGCTCCGAAACCGCCGCCTTCGCTTCCGTGAGTTGGGGGCTCTCGAATTCTTCGATGGGTGAACAGGCGTCAAGAGTTGGCGTGAGCTTGGTTAGTTTTCTTGATAAGTTGCATGAAATCAATTTTCGTCCATGGGGGCCGATCCATAAGTCGGTGACTCAAATGGACACCTTTGCTTCGCCTCCGCTCACGTCTTTGTCTTCGATGACGATTTGAGTGTTGGTGAAAACCTGTTCATTCGTAGCTGCTCGCTTGGGTTATATACCGTCTTTCTTCGTGGGATCTTTCCGGATAGCGCTTATAATATTGACCGTCTTTGCTCGTCACATGGGTTTCGATCAAGGGGTGCCTCTTGTTTACCGCCGGTAATCCCTAAGGATTCATTGCGTGTCGCCCTTGACGCTTGGTGCCCTTGAGAAGGTATCCGTCTTCCTTTCTTTCAAATGGGAAGAGTAACCCGACGACCTTCGGCTATAATGAGTTTTGGTGCGACGAGTTTATTATGATCCGAGATTTTGTGAATAACGTAGTGGAAAACGTTCGTTGCAAACCTTCCCGGCCAGTTTTGAAGAAGTATCCAATGTTGAGAGATCCCAGCGAAAGTTGCCTAGCAATTCGGAAAGTCCCTGAGGCCAAAGAACGGAGAATGAAGAATCGTCTTTGGCGGGTTCGGACGGTTTCACAAGATCCTCACGGCTCTTGTGTCTTTCGGTTCTTCCAATAACCGTGTATGTGTCGCCTCTTCATTGGTTTGTCTCAAAACACGTGAATTTCGGCCGAGAACATGTGTCTTGTTTCCTTCGGTGGCTTCGGTAGTGTTAATGCTTTCGTTGCCTTGCACGTTGCGGGAGACGGCGGTTTCTTTCAAGGAATTCGCGGCAATCGAGCCTACTCATAACGGTGATGAGTCGAGAAAGAAGAAAGTTCAACAAGCGAGAGTGATTCCTGCGCAAGACTGGTTCTTCTTTGGGAAGTGGTTCGGTGAGTTTCGCGCTTCTTTTATTTCTTCTTCTTTGTTTCTTCTTTTGAAAAATGTCTAACTCAAGTTTGCAGGAGGAATCCGGTTCGGAGGACGATGCAGGGTGGAGTCACACGAAAACTTGCCTTTGGTGACCCCCCACGGTGACTTGGAGATGGGAGTTAGCCAATTGATTGCGGGCGAGACGTGGTTCAAACGGTGGATGATTCTCACGATGGTTGTTGTCGTAGACATGGAAGAAGACCCTTTGCGAGTCGTGAGGCCACTTGCGGGCGCCATTTTGATCCGTACTTGGTTCCTTATCCGGGTCATGTCTTTGGTTGGCGGCTTTAGCGTCTTGGCTAAGCATGAGGCGTTGTACACGAATCTGGGAGAAGCACGAACATATGGCTACAACCAAGAAAGTCACTAGTCGATTTTATTTGGTTAAGCGTGTTGAAGAGGCTTTATCTTCCATCGAGGATATGCATGAGGTGATTTGGGTCACCGTTTCGAAGATGTTATTGCCGATTTGGGAGCACCATCGCGACGTGTGCGTAGAAAAGGAGTTCAACACTTCGTGGTTTGTCGAAGGCCTTGCCGAGATCAAAAGTTGAAAGATGCGACAATCGAAAGCCTTTCCGCCGAGGAGATTGCACGACATGAGATGGAACTCGAAAAGCTTTCCAAGATGTTGACTATGAAGAGAGCGGCTCTTGAGGATGCGAGTTGACTTTCTCCAAAAAGAGACTTCATTGGATGATTTTCCTTGAACGTTTCTCCGTTAAACTTTTAGGTTTTTTTTTTGAAAGACATATTGGATGTCCTGGTTCAAAACTTGACCTTTGATAGACAAATTGGTAGCTTTTAGGGTATTGGATTATTTCTGGGATGAATGGTTTTGATAATATGACTCTGATTATGTTTTGGGAAAAGAATATTGCTTTTATGAAAGTGTGTGCTAGCAATAGGCACAAGACTCAGTAGTATGACGGTTTTACTAAGAACCTAAAAATAGATTGTATATCTTGCCCGATCCGAATTTACTCACTTCATAGGTTTTGCGAACACGCCCCCTCTCCATGTAAAGGCGGTTTTGATGGCGGTTTTTTGGTAGCATCGCTAAAGCAAGTCCCCAATCGCTGGTAGCATCTTCGATTGAGTAATATCATCTTCAGCAAGTCCCCAGTTTTCTTGTGTAGTTTTACAACTAGTAACCGGGTCGTCTGGTAGTTGAGTCGGATTGAGTCGCCTTCCCCTACCATCTTGACATCTGGGTCGAAGAACGAGATCGACAATCTGATATTGTAGCCGATAGATCAATCCTCCCGCTGTGGTCGCCAATTGTTTATGGGTAAAAATCGTTTTTACGCCGATTTCGGGTAAATTCGGTAGGTGAGTGAGAAACTGGTTCAAACCCTAAACAAATGTGTTGCACGTAAGCACTTTATAGATTCGAGAGATCAATCAGTACAAGTCCGGCCTAAACCAAGAAATGGTCGTTCGGACTTGCTTCGGTCACAAAATGGAGGAGAAGGGTTGATTTGGGGAGGAAGCAAAGAAAGGTGTTGAGGAGAGTAGTATCTCGACTTGTATCGGAAAGTGAAAGCTTAGGAAGCTTGCAAGAGATGAAAGCTTTTGGGAGAGCTTGCAAAGTTGCCTTCTCGAGAGTGTAAGTGTAGTATATTTCTCTGACCGAGACTTGTTTTTACGGAGGGTGGAAATAGGTAAGACCTATTTATACAAGTCGAGATTGAAACGTACCCTTGGACTCATGAAGGAAGAGAGTAAAGGGTGAAATAATGGGAGGAGGTGGTAACCGCATGGTTTAATGGGTGAAAACGTTTTTCACCATTATTTCCTCTTTACTTGACCGCTTTATTCCTTTTCACGCTTTCTTAATGTGAGCGTAGTGTATCTTTCGCATCTTTGTGACCGCCAAACCAAAACCCTAAAGAAGCATCCCAGTTTGTGTTGATGTCTCGAGTGTTGGTTGCATCTTGAGTGCAAGTGGCGCTGCTAGTGGCGCGTGTGGCATGTGCCAATGGCATGTGCGGAATGCCTTGGTGGTAAGTTGCACGGTTTGCAAGTTAGGTTACCGGCGTGTGGGTTTGGCATATGCCAATGGCATGTGCGGAATGCCTTGGTGGTAGGTTGCGCGGTT
>JAJJWW010008913.1:0-14201 GCA_023531295.1 Papaver armeniacum
GTGACTATTGATTAAAGAGCTACTGCGAATACTACATTTAGGAGTCCCATGACCACATGAACCACTTGGAGCACTTAATCACAATATTATTGAATCTCAATCAGCAAACTGTCGGAATTAGTTAAAGATGATATCCATAACTGCCGGAATTAAAGGAAATAATTTTACTCGTGGTATATATATTTGACCATAAATAATGCCTATAAAAACGATGACCGATTAGTCGGTTATTAAAGCAATTTTTTAAAAGATATTTATGTTAATAATATTTAACTAATTAAGGTTAATTTAGTCATGTTGAAAATAGGAAAACATAAATTCAATCTAAAACTGTTAATCTTAGCCGTACGTTTTGTATTTTGGGCTACAGATATATACTATTTTAATGATGGGTTTCTAGAAGAGAGAGGAACCACACATGGGTTTCTTAGAAATTTCCACATTAATATAGGTCCCCAACTCCTACGACCACGATGTTTCCATCCACGTGTCATCTTGAAGGCACAAGTTTCTAGACATTGGAGTTCTTTTAATTTTCCTTTTATATTTCGTATTTATAATCCCTAATAATTTTAGGTAATTTTTAGTGCTAGCATTTTTATTAAAAATAAAATAGGTATGTAACTAAGGGTAGTCAAGTAAAATACTATGGTCTCCTTAATATTTTGACAAAGTCAAAGCGGATAGTCTTTGAACCGGAAAGATTTTATTTTGAAGGTAGATATGCATGCATACATGTAAAGAGCACAAGCCATGTTATACTCTTTTCTTTTTAGAAAATAATATTACGCATGTTGTTTTTTTAATAAGAAAATTTAATTAATATTAAAAAGTTGTTACAAGGAAAGCGAAAACAAACAAAACAAAACAAAAGATAAAACCACCGAAATCCTAAACTGATCCGGTGTTGGATACGTATATGTTGCCTCAATAAAACATTGATAAGGAACATTTATATGGACAAAACTTTGGCAAGGAAAAAGTACAACGTAAATAATTAAAATAAAAGTAGTACTCAAACAAGTCTCCAGTCGGTTTGTAATGCTTTTATTTTTTCAAAAGCACTTCCTCAACCTATATATGTCAATAATTTTTGAAATTGGTGTTTGGTAAAAAAAAATCAAAGTGCTTTTTACCCAAAGCACTTCCCAAATTCCTCAATTTTTAAAAGCTGGGGAGGAGGAGCTTTTAAAAGCTACAAAAGCGTCCTTAAATATGAACACGCAATCGGGGATATAGAAACTAATTGGGGGATATGAATTACTTCCCCCAACCCATGGTGTGTGCTAAGGGGTGACTTTTGGGGGCGAAAATACTAAATTACCCTTCCCACAAAATAAAAATCAAAAACTTAAAATCAAAAAACAAAATCATATCCCCCATTTCCATCTCCACTTCTTATTAATCTTATTTAGGGGTGGAGCTTTGAAACCCAAATATTTCCCATTCCCTTTCAAATTCTAAACTCTCCCACTCTATATCAAATTCTCTTCTCCTCACTTTGGAAACCAATTTTTTTTTATTTAAGTGATGAAGACATGGCCGAAAGTGATGATGACCTTTCAAATTCTAAACTCTCCCACTCTATATCAAATTCTCTTCTCCTCACTTTGGAAACTAATTTTTTTTATTCGGAAGTGACGAAGATCATGTCAAAGTGATGATGACCATCTTAGGAATTGATGAAGACCATCTGCGCTGTATCATGTACCCGACATGGTCTTCATCAATTCCGAAGATGGTCATCATCACTTCCGCTTTTGAATTTTTCTCGGTATTAATCGATCCACTTCCAAAAGAGAAAAAATAAAGCAACATGGTATCTTGGAAAACAATACGGCATGGTCTTCATATCAACCGACCATGCTTAAAGTGGACCGATTTAATATTTTAAAAATTCAAAAAGGAAGAGATGAAGACCATGCCGGAATTGATGAAGACTATATGTCGGAATATGATACCGGCATGCCCGAGAATTTCCTATCAATGCCTAGAGTCAAGTGAAAAAAATCAACATTAAGGATACTTTTCATCCTGCTCCTAAGAGATGGAAATTTAAGCAAAATACTATGTAGGAACATGTACCTGAACATGCTCGAATCCATGATTACCATGCCTGCACTGCTCAAAAAAAAATCAACATCAAAACCAGAAAATTTATGAACATTTCCAACAATTGCCCCATGGGTTTTTGGTTGAATACCATGCCTACATAAGCTTTTGTTTGCAACAATGGTGGATTCAAAGAAAAAAATCAATTTTTCAACCTCTTATTAGCGGTAATTCTCTCATTACAATCATCTTCCATTTTCAAAAAAAAAAATTCCACTCAATTTTTTTTTCTCTCCTTCTACTCCTCACTCACACAAATTAAAATAAAAACACACACTAATCTATCCCCAAATACTTGGGTTTTTTACTAATTATTATTAACCACTAAATATGATTAGTGAGGGCTAGATTAGGAATTAAAAAAATAATTAGATAAGGGGTGACCCAGCTTTGCTATTTGGATCCCTATTTTGTCTTGTACCTATATCCCCCAATTAGTTTTGATATCCCCCAATTGTGGGTTCTTAAATATATGTACAATAATTTTTTTATATTTCTTATATTTTATTCTTTAAATATTATTATATTTTATTTTCAAACTATTTTATGATACAATTTCATTTAATTTGTCAAAAATAAAAACAAATAGTATTAAATAATTACTTAACTTTAGTTTGATTTTTTGTTTGAAAATGTAAAATATTATTTTTTTTAACAATCATAATAATAGTAACAATTATTTTCTACCTTAGGGAGCTTGGTGAGGACACTGGTCTTTTTCAAGCGCTACGAAATTGCTTAGTTAGTAATGACGCTAGTAGCGGTTTAGGTAGTTTTATTTTTCATCGTTTAGGGTTGCTATTCAAAGAGGGTTGGGGCTCGCTTGTCGCTAGGCTACCAACCAAAAGCTCTGTGTAATATTAATAATTATATTTTCAATATTCTTGAGAGAGAAAATAAATACAAAATATGTAACTTTAATTAAAAAAAAAAAATTAGTAAATTATTATTATTAGTAAATTTAATATTTTATATATTCATATTAATTGTAAAAAAAATTAATTATTTTAAACCCAATAAAACTGAACAAAACTATTTTCAGAGATATGTCTATTTTTGTCATTTGCCACAACAACAATGGTTGAATCTAGTATTTTACCAAACACACTTTGATTGCTTTTTTTAATCAGCTTTAACTTTAATTAATATTTTACCAAACGTCTAACTGCTTTTTTCTCACAGCACAGCACAACAACGCACAACAGAAAAGTGCTTTTATAAAAGCCACAACAATACCAAACTAAGCCTTAGTGTAATCTAAACAAAAGTAGATTACAGTAAAATAGATATCAAACAAGTCTTTGTTTGATATAGATGTAGGCTTCTAAGTAAATGTATTACAGCTTTTATTGCTTTGTAACCCATATAAAAGAACGCGCAATTGAGGGATATAGGAAAAAAAGACAAAAATCGGTTTTAAATAGTAAATCATAGTCACCCCTTATCCATGTATTTTAACTAATTCTTAATCTACCCCCTCACTATAAGGTTTAGTGGTTAATTATAATTAGGAAATGTATAAGATTATTTGTTAAATGATTAGTATATTATGAATTAGGTGAGGTGAGAGTAGAAGGAGGGAAAATTTTGAGAGAAAATTTTTGGGTGAAAATGGTGGATGATAGTGAAGAGATAAGTGCTGCTGAATCTTTAGCTCAACTACAACAAGGGGTCTATCTTGAATCTTCTTCTAATGACAACGATTCACAATTGTAATTATTTGCGAAACCAACGCCCTTAAATCATGATTTTTACGAGCATGGAGATTTACGTGTAGAACCAACCCAAGAAAGTAAACAAGCTCAACATACAATCACTCCAAATACTCAGGTACAGGTGCTAATGTGTTGAAATTAATCTTATTTCTTTTGATTTCGCCATTTTTATAGATGAAAAAGCTCGGTCCGGCATGCACGTAGTATGAATACAACGTCGAGCAACGGCTAAAACGGCATGGTATTCTACGACCATCTTAAACTAACAATAATCGCCATTTTCAAATGCATGTCGGCATTGTCAAGAAAACTATGTCGTTATACAAGTTAATTTTAACCTACCATTGACTATACCACAAATTATTCTATCGGCATGGTGAATACTAAACTTATAATCTCTTGACACCTCAAAAAAACATACAAAAAACAATGAATTTCAAAGTTAACTCTATACGGTGGCAGTTGGTTATTTTCGAGAATGCCGTACGATGTACCTACATTGTACTATATTTGTTCGGCATGCCCGGCACATAGTTCCGGCATTGTTTTTCAATGAAAGTTTTATCCGGCAGACATTAGCAATTTTGACATAATTATCAGTTCATTTCGATCATATGTCGGCATTAGCTGTGACATTGTCGAGCATGCTCAAACCGTGATCCGACATAGTTACATATGTTATTTTTTGAACTAATTCACTTTTCTTCTCATTCGTTTCTAAGATTGTGACATATAGTGATCCAACAAATGCAAAATCGCTGGGTCGGGATACGTCGGAATACTATAAAATTTGTCAGTATGTTACCAAAGAATACTTTTCACCTAGTATTTTGAACTTTACTTAGGGATTGCTTATAATGAACCTTATAATATCTGTGGTTATCCTTATGTAGGAATAAAAAGTAAAGATGAAACAATCACTGGGCTTTGGAGACGGATTGTAAGAATATGTGTGTACTAGTGAGGAAATAACCAAGGTTCAAAGATTCGTTTTGAGATGGCTTGCGAAAGGTAGAGAATTTGGTCACAAGGAGAATAATTGCCATAAGATAAAGGGTTATGTATATCCAAAGAAGACTAATATGGTATACAAGACTCATACGAGGAAGGATAATTGCCCCTTTAAGCTTGTATTCAATTTCAAGAAGGTGAATGGAAATGTCGGTATGGTTCTAGTTTGCCATAACTACGAGGATTCAAAAAGTTTTGTTGGTCGGACTCTTAGTTGCGAAGCTAAAACCTCATTAAATAGAGGATGTAAAGAGATTGACTAAAGCATGTCTTAAAAACCAAGGCAAATTCTCAACGGCTTCAAGGCAAAGGATGCGGAGAACGTTTTCTTCTTCTCTGCATACATTTTATAGTGCACAAACAACTATTATAAGGGTAAAATGGGAAAGTAGGACGGTTACGCAAGAATTTGAGAATCTAGCTTTTGATCAAAACTACACGCGCATGATAGGTGTAGAATACACCGTATTTACTATCTAGAGTTTATGCTTTATTTGCTATTTTTCGTGTGAATTATGTATCTTATGTTCGCTTTTGAGTTTTATAGGTGTTTTGGAGTCATTTGAGTAAAAGGAAGTGGAACTCGCATTTCAAATTCAAGATTTCTTCTCATCACCACGAGACGACGAGAAGATGAAGCCAATAGCGAAAAGAACAGAGTCATTCTCGAGTTAAATATGAAGAAGTTACGAGCAAAACAAGAATTTGAAGGCTTAAAGAGCAAAATGGTCGGACAAGTGCTATTGGCAACCCCACTCTAAGTTAAGGGGCGGACATTTCAGAGGAACAGCTAAAAGAAAGTGGTCATTGCTATGGGAGTCAGAGGTTTGTTAAAGACGGATAAACGGTTACTAGGGGCACCTACGTTCCATTTTATATGACCTAACAAACATAACTAGGGAAATGAGAAAGCCATTTCTTCCCCAATTCTTGTTCTTTCTATCTCTCTCTCCGGCTATTACAAATCGATGAAGGAGGCAGCTTCAATTGAGAGAGTTTGGGAGAAATCAAGTTGTCGTTAATTCATGAGAGAGGAAAAATTGAAGAAATGGGGATGGTTGTTGTTCTGTGAATCCGATTCCTGTGTGAAGAGAGGGTTTTGAGCTCTATAATTGATGTTGTTGTGAATTAACGGAGGATATGGAGAAGAAATATGGTTCTATAATGAGTAAGAGAAGATGGGTTCAACTCGGGTTTGAGTTTGAAAGCGAGATTTTGAAAGACAATTCAAATGATCGGAGGTATGGAAACCGAGATGGCCGAGTAATAGAAGTGTAGCCACGGCCACAGTTTGCCGTTGATAGGGCAGGGAACCGGCTCCAAGTAGGGGTACCGAGAGTTCTGAGTGCAAGACAAAGCAAAGAGTCGCGGCTGAAGCAAGAGCTTATTCCGGGTTCCGTTTGAGTTGGTGCGAGAGTGAGTTTAAGATGGACTCGGGTCTTGGATAAGCGAAACGGCCCGAGCTTTGTATTAATGAACTGCAGGACTGGATAGTATGAAGCATTGGTTGAGAGCCGAAATGTCGATGGTCTTTGCGAGGGCTAAGGCTGAAAGATTTGCAGGTGGTTTGGTGGTGATTTCGGTTGAGAAGGACTTGAAGCTAAAATGGGTGTCTTTGGGGAAATTTCTTTTGTGATGTGTAAGAAGTCTGCAGATACACGAGATATGGTTCGAGATGATGATAGAATATGAAGATATGAACTCAAATTGCGGAAGACGATGAGATGCATTTGTGCAAGGGTGCGTAATATATTTGTAGGTTGTGCGAGAAGTGAATAATTGGTGCGACTGGTGGTGCGTGGAGGAAGGATTCACATCGGTTGCTAAAGTGACAAGAAAGAACAAGAAATGAAGAGAATTGAAATGGTGAATTTGAGATAGAGGTGCAAATGAATGACTTGATGGGTTTGAATGGCTTTAGCGAGGTTCCGGCCAATCTGTTTGAAATGTGACAAAGAGATGAGCTTGATAGTGGAGAATGCGAGTTGTGGCCCGAGGCCAGCATGCACTCATGACAAAATGTTGTGAAACCATGCAAAACGAGAAATGGCGAGACGGTGAGCACAGCCGGGATGTCGTATTGCGGAAGTTAAAGTGTGAATCATAATATTTCACTTTGAATCATGAAAGGGGTATAAGTCGAATGGAAAAGTTGGCGTAGGACATATGAGCTACGGACCACGCTTTTGGGTATATTTTCATAAGAAGCAAGAAAATTGGCTAAAATGGTTTTGTGAATGTGTGAGTGCAGAGAAGCAAAGTTGAGATCTTTGGAAGTGTAGAATTGCACAGTGGCAGGATGACAAAGGCGGATACATTTTCCGATCAACGGATTCCGACCGTGTCAAACCGACAGTTTTAGACCCAAATTAGAGACTTATTTTCACACATGGACGAGTGGGCGAATTTGAGATGGGTTTGGAGAAGACTTGACCTACTTTTGGGTATCCTTTTGGGAGAGGCATATAAATAGAACTTTTTCTCAAAACCTAGATATATCTCCATTAGGGAGACTTCTACTTGTTTTTCTAGGGTTTCACATGATAGTTTTCTTCTATGCTCTTTATGATGATTTCCAAAAACACAAGTAACTAAGTTCTTATTATTGGTTGAAGATGTAGTTGGATTTTGCAACCAAGTTATGATTTTTATGAATTAGTTTTCTCTCAATATTATCGTTCACTTTCTACGGGTTACAATAATTGCATGATTGATGGATTGCAATATGATTGAATGTTTGTTTAGTCGAGTCTAGAATTGATTGAACTCACATCCATATCTGTAGCTATTTTAGGGTTTTCATCGAGCGATAACCTTGAATACTAGTAGCATGATATGATTAGGGTTTGTAGTGATACATCCTCGTAGTCATATGTAGAAATTGACCTTTGTCCGAATTGTTTGCGCAATGTATTACAATTGCATTGATTAGCCTATTTCTGAAACTTAATGCTCCTAGGAATTGAACTTGATTAGCGCAAGGCGTTAGGTTATTCTTTAGGTAGATTTCACATACGCAAATCTCTAATGTGTGTGTGTTGATAACTTAAGAAATTTACGGAGTATTCTTGCAATAAGGTATTCTATGGCTTTTGATGATAGCGAGATTAAATACGAATTCTATTCATATATTCATAAACTTGTTTACAATTGAAGATGAAACCTTTATCCGATAATTTCACATCCTTGATTTGTTGCGTACTTTATTTGCTTTTTGTTTATTTTTATTTACACAATCAGAAATTCTTCCGGGTTACTTATAAGATACCGAAACATATTGACAACCTAGACCTCTCTGTGGGATCGATCCTTTCTTGCCCTTGCTATATTTATATTTTGAGTAGTAAGAAAGTGTAATTATATTTGTGTCGAGTGACGGCCACCTATCAACTTGGCGCCGTTGCGGGAGGCGGCCGGTTGTTAATTGTTTTTGGTTTCTTATTTTTGTTTTAGTTTTATTTTACTTTTTCTTATTCTTTTGGTTTTTAACCGAGTTTTGAGAATCTCGTTTGGTACCAATTTCTATGGACGGAGTATATTGGAGCAATCAATACTTTCCAACCTGAACAACATGAAACTATCACCCTTATGGGGAATACAATCAAAACCAATCCTTTGGTTATGGTCAATATTCCACGCACCCTTTTAGTTGTTCTCATACATTCCAACCTTCTTACGGTGGGTATGTAAGTGAGCAAACTACAAAGAGAGGAGACTAGTTTTAATTCTATTAATTTTTCCTCTAGTTTGTTAGATGAAATGCAACAATTTATGGATGAGATGGAGTCAATTTGTGGACAACCCAAATGGAACCAATTTCATCGACCGAATGTGCTCATAGTATGTTTGGCTCAATTTCTCGATCGTAGTTATGATCATCCACCCATTCAAAGGGGAGATAATTGGCCTAACAATACCTGGCAAGTAATTCTACTTTTTTTTTGTCGAATGAGCTTTACAAACAAATGGAACACTATATTCTAATTTGGATGAACACTCCAAGAGCTTCCAAAAAGGTGTTTCCACTTTAAGACAAGGCATTGAAGAATACAAGGAGGAAATGAATAATTATGTTGAAAAAGGCGAACCTTTGGGGACTTTTGTTGATATTCAGTAGTTAACTCAACTCTTGATCGTAATAATGATGTTCACCTATTCAAAAGGATGAGTTAGAGATTAGCAACACTAAATTCAATGAGGAACAAGATTATGTTGACTATGATAGTGATGATTATTATGAAAATACATCGCTTAAACCAATTTATGGTGACAACCCGAGGAGTGTACAATGGAGTCTTTTGGGATCAAGATGAAGACGAAGAGGAATATGTCGACACTTGTGTAGATTACTCAAGCATTGATCTTAATAATGATCAAGAGCCTATTCAAAGGGTGGAGCTTGGAGGATGATGCATTTTCGAGTGTTCTAGAAAAGTTTCTTTTAATAAAATTTGGATCCGCAAAAGAGTATGTGCCTTACAACGAAGAGGAGTATGTTGAGAATGAGACCGTTATGACCACTATTGTGGAAGACCCAATTGAGCTTGCATATAATTGTAATGATGATGTTTATGTCGAAACTTTGGTTACGGCAGAAACGGACGAAGAATGGTTGCAAGGTTTAATAGAGGACCATGATATAAAAGAGGTGAATTATTCACTTGAATTTTTCAAGGATGAAGAGGATTCCGTGATAAAAGAGATTGTGCAAGGTTTGTCTAATCCGTTGCCTATTGTTTCTTCTCCTTTACCTCTTATTGGTTTGAATGTATGTGCTTCGAGAATATTGTTGGATGACTTTGTTTCTCGTTTTCCGCCATTGGAGATACTTGATTCTCATACTATGCAAAGTTATGGAACCGTAAACCGTGGAGGTACCCGACTTCTATATTATTTATACACTTCCAAGTGTGAACAAGAATAAGTGGGGGAAGCTTTATCGGTTCATAGCTTCGTTTATTTTATATTACTAATATTTGTGTGAAGCTAGTGTTTGCAAAAACAGTTCCATGGAAGGATCCCCAACTTTTCCGATTATTGGTGTATGGGGAATGAATCTTACAATAAGCTAAGTCAGCCGACTTTAAAACAAGTGCTTGGTGGGAGGCAACCCACCTGTTTTGTATCTTTATCCTTATCTTTTATTTTTATGCATTTGCTTTTATCTTTATTTTTGCATATCATTTGCGGAATTTCCCACCTTGGACTTTCTTTGGATCGATTTATTTTTACATTAAGGACAATGTAAAGTTTAAGTGTGGGGGAGCATTTATATGTTTTAGTTTGTTTTATGCATAAAAAAAAAAAAAAAAAATTAGAAAAAAAAAAAATCAGAAAAATTTGTGCTTTTTGAACTCCGAAATCTAGAACTTGTGCCTTTAGGATGACACCATTAGTGGATGGAACCATTTTGAATGCAGGAGTTGAGGAACCAATTAACTAAAAGGGAAGAACATAGCTCAGAAATCACTAATTAACATGATAGTTGTTACCATATCTCTAATATCACCATATCGCATTCGTTTTTTATTTTTCCATATTTATCTATTGTTCTAAGTGCTTTGGTGGGTCACTAAAATCGACGTGTTATTCCGCGAGGATGAAATAATGATTGAGTTACTAGAAAAAGAAAAAATGATGAAAAAATATATATGAAAAAGAAAAAATATATGAAAAAAAAAAAAAAAAAAAAGACCGACCAATTAGACCAAAACTAATAAAAAGACACTTGGGAATAGCAGATGTGTGAAACGTAGTCCCCGTCTCCGTCGCCTAAACAAGCGTGGAATGCAGGATCCAAGGCAACTATCATGTACTTGTTGACAAGAAGCATGCGCTTGGATCCAAAAGATCTAATCATGCCGTCTAAAAAAAAGAGAAATTGGATCCGGCTTTGATCCAATCATTTAAGAAAAGAAAAAAAAGAAAGTTTTATATTTGTTGAATAAAGTCACTGGTTTCCTTGTATATGCCAAAAGAGTTGATGTAGGATTCAAACCAAGTAGCTCAATCCAATAGGATTAGGTTCATCTTAGGGTGACCTTCAGACGGATATGGGAAACATCGAACACTTGTGAATATTCTCAACATCTACATCTATATCCATCTTCTTAATCTTTTCATTGTGATTGTGGTTTGTTAGTTTCCGAGTATTGTGGCTTGTTCGAATCAATTAGAGTTTATTTACTAATATATGAATTGAATTTGCAAGGTACCTCCTCTTGTAGTTATTTTGGATTCATTCATTGATTTGTCAGCTTAATAGATGGAGTTTGAATATAGGTTTTGTAGGTATATCTCTAGTAAACTCACGAGACTATAACTCGTCCACTAGGGACACCTTGGGAGGGAGTTTAAGGCTTGTTATTTATGCTAAATTAACCGTATCCTCACGTCACGTATTTTGGTTGTATTTTTATTGTTTTGTTTGATTTGCTCGAGGACTAGCAAAGTCTCATGTGGGGAATTTGATAGGTGTAGAAATACATAGTATTTACTATCTAGAGTTTATGCTTTCTTTTTGCTATTTTTAAATGTATGAATTATGTATCTTATGTTCCGCTTTTGAGTTTTATAGGTGTTTTGGAGTCATTTGAGTAAAAGGAAGTGGAACCTCGCTCAAATTAAGATTTCTTCTCATCACCCTGGAGACATTTAGAAGATGAAGCCAATGGCGAAAGAACTTGAGTCATTCGAGTTAAATATGAAGAAGTTACGAGCAAAACAAGAATTTGAAGGCTTAAAGAGCAAAAATGGTAGGACAAGTGCTATTGGCAACCCCACTCTAAGCCAAGGGGCGGACATTTCCAGAGGAAGGCTAGCTAAGAAAGTCGGAGTCTATTGCTATGGGGAGTCACCGAGGTTTGTTAAAGATGGACAACGGTTACTAGGGCACCTCGTTCCCATTTTATATGACCTAACAACATACAACTAGGTCGAGAAAGCCATTTCTTCCCCAATTCTTGTTCTTCTTATCTCCGTCTCTCTGCCATTATTATAAATCGATGAAGGAGGCAGCTTTAAAGTGAGAGAGTTTGGGAGAAATCAGTTGTCGTTCAATTCATGAGAGAGGAAAATTGAAGAAATGGGGATGGCCGTTGTCTAATGAATCCGATTCGGGTGAAGAGAGGGTTTTGAGCTCTATAATTGATGTTGTTGCTTGTGAATTAACGGAGATATGGAGAAGAAATATGGTTCTATAATGAGTAAGAGAAGATGGGTTAACTCAGGTTTGAGTTTGAACCGAGACGCAGAAGACGAATTCAAATGATTCGGGGGTATGGAAACCGAGATGGCCGAGTAATAGAAGTGTAGCCATGGCCTCGAGCTGCTGCTGATAGCGGGGAACGGCTCAAGTAGGGGGTAGAGAGTTACAGTGCAAGACAAAGGGGAAGAGTGGGCTAGGCATTTGACAGCACTTATTCTTGGTTCCATTGAGTTGTGGAGTGAGTTTAATGGATGGTGTTGGATGGCGTGGCGGCCCGAGTTTGTATTAATGAACCAGGACTGAAGGATAGTATGAAGCATTGGTTGAGGAGAGTGAAATGTCGATGGTATATGCGAGGCTAATTGTGAAAGATTTGCGGTGGTTTGGTGGTGATTTCGGTTGAGAAAGGACTTGAAGCTAATGGGGTGTGTCTTTGCGGGTGGCTACCGTGATGTGTAAGCAGCAGATACACGGATATGGTTGGATGATGATAGAATGAAGATATGAACTCAAATTGCGGGAAGGCGATAGATGCGACTGCAAGGGCTTGTATATGAAGCCGTAGAAAGCAAAGAGAAGTGAGAATAATTGTGCGGACTGGTGGTGCGTGGAGGGAAGCCTGTTCATCGATTGCTAAAAGGCGACAAGAAAGAAACAAGAAATGAAATGAGAAACCGAAATGGTGAATCTGAGATGAGGTGTAACTGAATGCACACGATGGTTTGAATGGCTTTAGCCGGGTTCCACGACAATAAATGAAATGTGACAGGAAGAGATGAGCTTGATAGTGGAGAATGGACGAGTTTGTGGTTCTAGGCCGTGTAGCATGCATATGAACAAAATGCAGTAAAACCGCAAAACGCAGCGAGAAATGGCGAGGCAGTGAGCATAGCCCAGGATGTGGATTACCGGAAGTTAAGTGTGAATCATAATATTTCTTTGAATCATGAAAGGGGTATAAGTCGAATGGAAAAGTTGGCGGCGGGACATATGAGCTACGGACCACGCTTTTGGGTATATTTTCGCAAGAAACAAGAAATTGGCTAAAATGGTTTTTGTGAATGTGTGGACTGCAGAGAAGCAAAGTTTAGATCCGGAAGTGTAGAATGCCTGTTGACGATTTACGATGACAAAGGCGGGACATACATTTTTCCGATCCAACGGATTCCGGCCATTGGCAGGATTCATTGATGATCCGCAACCGGTTACCGATTTAGACCCAAAATTCGAGAGACTTATTTTCACACATGGGCTTGGTGGACGAATTTGAGATGGGTTTGGAGAAGACTTGACCTACTTTTTGGGTATCCTTTTGGGGAGAGGCATATAAATAGAACTTTTCTCAAAACCTAGATATATCTCCATTGGTGAGACTTTACTTGTTTTTCTAGGTTTCCAGTTTTCTTTAGTTTTATGATGATTTCCAAAAACACATTAACTAAGTTCTTATTATTGGTTGAAGATGTAGTTGGATTTTGACCAAGTTATGATTTTTTATGAATTAGTTTTCTCAATATTATCGTTCACTTTACGGGTTATAATAATTGCATGATTGTGATTGCAATATGATTGAATGTTTGTTTTAGTCTAGAATTGATTGACTCAATCCATATTTGTAGCTATTTTAGGTTTTCATCAAGCGATAACCCTTGAATACTAGTAGCATGATATGATTAGGTTTGTAGTGATACAAGTCGTATAGAAATTGACCTTTTGTCCAATTGTTTTAGCAATGTATTACAATTGCATTGATTAGGAATGCCCTAGGAATTGAACTTGATTAGTGAGGCGTTAGGTTATTCTTTAGGTAGATTTCACACGTGACCCTAATGTGTGTGTTGATAACTAAAGAAATTTAAGGAGTATTCTTGCAATAAGGTATTCTATGGCTTTTGATGATGTTAGATTAAATCGAATTCTATTCATATATTCATAAACTTGTTTACAATTAAAGATGAAACCTTTATCCGATAATTTCACATCCTTTGATTTGTTGTTACTTTATTTGCTTTTTTGTTTATTTTTATTTACAATCGAAATTCTTAAGGTTACTTATAAGATAAAACATATTGGACAACCTAGACCTCTCTCAGGATCGATCCTTTCTTACCCTTTGCTATATTTATATTTTGAGTAGTAAGAAAGTGTAATTATAT
>JAJJWW010008914.1:0-287374 GCA_023531295.1 Papaver armeniacum
TTTTTTTGTAGTGGGGCAACCAGGGAGAAGATAAGGGCGGCACCCTCCATTAGGGAGCTGATAAGTGTCAAAAGACGCAAATGTCATGAGGCTTTATTTTCGCAAGGAAATTTAGGCTTATCATATTTGTGCGATGATCCTGTAGAGGCAATAATACTAACGCAAGGATAAGGCGAGATCAATGGGTTTTTACATGAAAATGTAAAGACGTCCTGCGATTTCGTCGCGAAGACGGCAATGTCATGGGATTTTACATTCGCAAGAGTATTTAAGCCTGTCATATTGTCGCAAATAAAATATCCTGCAGAGGCAAAAATACTTAAGAAATGATAAGACAAGGTCAATGGGTCATTACATGAAAATGTAAAGACGTCCTGCGATTTTGTCGCAAAGAGGGGTGGCGAAATAAGACCTTTAATTAGGAAGGAAAAATAAGACCACACAATCAATGATAAGACAAGATCAATAGATTTCTTCATTTATGAAGATATCCTACGGTCTTGTCGCAATGATAAAATTTCAACATAAATAAAGGTAAGCAAACATGCTTGCGAGAGTAAAATTGCAAATCTAAAATGAGATAGAAAGAGAAGATAAGGGTTTATTCATCAAGGGACTTGGTCTTTCCAATCAAAAAGAGTACTTCAACAGAAATTAAAAAACATCCCATGCAAAAAGTCATACAGAAAAAGAGACTGGAAGATATAAAATTACAGGAGTAGATTAATTTTCTACATCTACATTGGCATTCTCAACAACAGGAGATGATAAACGTTCCTCAACAATCTTATCAGCTTCGTCTTCGCCAGTTGGAGGATTTTCATTAGAAATTCCTTCATTCGGATTCTTATTGAAAATTTCATTATTAGTGACTTCCTCGCAGCTTTCATAATCATAATCGCTATGAGGGGAATCAGTAACTTCATCATCACTTACTTCCCGGAGGTGCATGATACGGGATCAAGAGATTTAGAGAGTAAAACATCATTCACAAGAACTTGACTTTAAGATGAAGTTGACGAAGGAGCGCTTTCTGCTGATTTTTACTCTCTATATTTTTAAAATTACACATATAGTCGAATCTTCTTTCGGACTGTCGCGAGAATGCATAAGGAAGTAACAAGCATTTTATTCTCCTTGCGAATTTTTTGAGTGGTCGGATTTCAAAGTAGTAATGGAGGAGTGAAGATTTTCAGATTCTCGCGAAACAAAAAATAAAAACAAAAAATATTATAACAAACAAAAATATGAAGGCCCGATAAAGGAAGAATAGATGAGGCAGTCAACTTCTATGACTACCTTCCTTTTGCGACATAAGATGCTGGGTTAAAGCCGAACAACTATTCTCCAGTTGATCCATGGCGTTGTCAAATTATCTCCAACTAATCCTTTCAGACGAGCTCGCCAATTTTTTCGTTAGAAACAAGTATGGTATTTTCTTTTGCAAGGGAAGAATTGGACTTTTCTAATTGGGAACATTGATCTTTGAGTTGGTTTGTTTTTAAACTTAAGGTTATTCTACCCTGAATGAGTTTATCCTTCTCGGCAGTAACTTCTGCAAGATGACTCTTCAGCGAGCGAAGAGATTGTTCTTGTTCTTTACATAATTTTTGACAAATATCATATTGCTGCGAGTAAACTGCTACCTTGTTTAATAGAGTTCGCTTCTCTTGAGAAAGAGTTCCATTCTCATCTGATAAAGTTTCCAACTCTAGATTAGCTTTAGTCAAAGAATACGAGAGGCGAGATAAGTCATTACTTAACGAATCGTGTTTCTGAGCTAAATCAGCATTTTCTTTAGAAAGATTATCTATTTGATCAACAGCATATGTATGAAGATTATCTAATTGGTTATATTGCTCCATCCAAGCATCTTTATCAACTCGAACTTCTTCAACAGTAGATTCCAACTGATATATCTCCATTTTTCGTTTCTGGTTTAAAGCTTGAAGGACGAACAAGGGTTTGAGTTTAAAAAAAAAAAAAAAAAAAAAAAAAAAGAAAACAGAGAGGCAAAAATTTCCCTTTTAATTCTTCGTTCTTCTTGCGAAGATTGTCGCGATCCAGCGAAATGTTGAGAAGGCTATTTTGCAAGACCTTAATTTCTTGCTCCAGAGATGTTCGCGACAATGTGTCAGAACCAAAATATTTACTCAGGGATTCAAAAACACTAGACCTAATAGGATCAGTGGAGGTTTTCTTCGCATCATTCATGACGTCTGATAAAGCTTTGAAAGCTACATCTATCCCTTCTAAGTTTTCTTTGGTAAGAGGGATAGACTCAGAGGAGGAGGAGGGAAAAGTTGAATCATTCTTGGTTATAAGAATGCCAGTTGAAGAAACCTGATTAAGTGGTGGGGGCGAGACAGAAGTATTAAGAGTAAAAGTGGAGAAAAGTTCATTTTGAAGAATTTCATTGACGGAAAATTCAGGGATTGATTTGTCTTACGAGGATATCGCAGAAGCAGACAGATTATCTTGAGAAGAAAGAGTTGGTTTATTCTGCGAAGCAATCGCTAGAGAGGGAGGATTGTCCTGCGAAGGCACTATAGGAGAAGTAATAAGTTTGAACCCATGAAAGGAAACAGGAGGTGCAACTGGTTTAGAATGGCGAGACCTCTTGGGAGATCTACCACCATTTTTGTCATCCTGCGAATTACAAGTTAAATAAGAAACAGAGGCAACAATATTGTTATTAAAAGAGTAAATGTTTCTTAAATACCTTGCTACTCGCAGGCTGCCTTTTAGAAGCAAAGGATTTCGATTGTGAACCTGAAGAAATGTTAGGGTTCGTAACGGTGAATTTGGTGCTGGGCTTGTTCTTGCTGAAATAAAAATGGTAGGAGAAACATTAAAAGAAGAGTAATATCCAAATAAAAGACTACAATAAGAGAGATCAATCGTGAAATAATCAAAATTAGTAAAATCAACAGACCTTGATGCCATAGAAACAGTAGCAGAATAATTATAGCAGGAAGACGATGAAGAAGACGATGAAGGAAAACGGCAGAGAAAAGTTGCAGACAATAAAGAAGATGAAGTAAAAGAAGAGAAGAATTTTCAAAGGGAACTCCTCTTTAAATAGATGGGAGAAGAGTAACCGGATGAGCCGGTAAAAAGTAAAACTTTGGATACGTGTAAACAACCATTCCTAAATTCACGGAATCTTGTCGGTAAAAAAATGGATAGAAAATAAACGGTGGCGACATTTCAAAATGATAATTCTCATGACATTCTCTCCTTTGCAGAGAAGACATGAGAAGAGGCAAGATGTAGGATCAGAATATCGCGACATCAATACTTTGCGAGATCAATAAACAACGACATTGCGAAGGTGTCGCAGGGAAATAATATAAATGACGCAATGGATTACGACAGCCAGAACATTAGAAAAGTGTGAAGATTTGGCGAGATTTAGGAGTGTCGCGAAGACGAACACTTATACACTTGCGATACTTCGCGAGTCATTCCCGAAAATAAAGGATAGTTTAGCTGTCATCCACTATGTAATACCCTATATAAAGGGTTGAGTAAATCTGTTGTAGGAGAGGTCTTTTTGAATTGTTAAGCAAGACATTAAGAGAGAGAAACTTTAGAGTGATTGTAATTTCCTTAATTCTGCTCTATCTTTCTTTGTAAACATTTCAAGAAAATAATCAATCAAATTCATAGTTATTCATCTTCAAATGGATTAATTGTGTTGAATCTAATGAGGGGTGTAGTGTAGGAAATCCTGCAACTACACCGCAAAATCTCAGTGAGAATCAAATCTCTCGGGAAATATCAGACATGGCCGAATATTCCCCATAATATGCACACGCCTTACCTAGGTCTCAAGACTATTTCCTAGCCTCTCAAACACACTCACGACTAGTAAATTGAGCCTGAACTTTACATGTCTATCCAAAAACGTGCATAAGATCTCTTGATCTCCGCATGCTCAACAAAGGGACCCAAAGGCAATTGATAGGTGTTGTAAAACACCGTAATATCTATCTATTGTTTATGCTTTCTTTGCGAATTTTCTTGTAAATTATATATCTTATGTTTGCTTTTGAGTTATCAGGTACGCTGGAGTCGCATGGAGGAAAAGAAGAAGAAATCACCCAATTTGAGCAAAATGGCAAAATTATCATTTCACGGGCGAACACTATCTGGAGCCCAGTCAAGGTTAAGGGGCAACTTTCTTTTGGAGAAGCACTAAAGATATACCAGATGAGGTTAAGGGGCTGTAAATTGGTTAACCCTTAGCAGTGATCGGATGTTGAATAACCAACCCTACTTCTATAACCTGATAATTGAGAGAACAATTCTCTCAATCATGTTTTGCATTTGAAAGAGAGAAGCTACAGCCGTCTGAGATATTAATGGCAGAAACTGAAATCGAGAGATGCAGAAATTCAGGGACGAACAAGGGTTGTGAGAAGATGGAAGAATGGTCGTGCTAGTAGATCGAAAAGCAGTGAAAAACAGGAGTTGCTGCTGTTTATATCTAGGGTTTCATGGAGATGAAGATTTGGAAGCCGATTCAGAGTTTAAATGAAGAATTGCGTGTATTTCACAGATGGGTAATGATCAGAACTCGAATACAAAGAGAAATTAAGAAGTGTTCAGGTCAAGAAGGATAGATGAGGTTATGTTGTGTGTTGTTCTAGAAGGGGATTTGATTCAGACGAGGCTTGAACAACAGATTTGATGAATTAGGGTTTGAATTGGTTTTCTGGGTTCATGAAAGAAGTGTAGGTGAATTTGTTGCTTCTGGTGATGATTTTAAGTTAGGTTTGATTCAGATTCCATGGGTATGAAATCAACAGTAAGGGTTTGGTGTGAGATTGCCTTGGGTCTGTGATGATTTAGGTGGAATTCCTGGTGGTTTGATTCTGTGTGAGAATGGCTTGAGGCAATGAGAAGTTGCAGGAGGAGCAAGGTTGGAACTAGAATTGGAGTTGGTGCTACTCAAGGATGTTAATTAGATGTATGCCTCTTAGGTCACAGGTTGTGGTTCATCCTGAAATTGCAGGTAACCTTGAGCTGAAATGGAAGGATGTGGTGATTGCAAATGGAACTATGGCTAAAGGGGGTTCTGTTGTGGAGCTGTTCTTGCAGATGAAGACTACAAGAGTTGATTCTGGTGCTCGAATGGTTTGAGCCGAGTTGAAGAAAAGGGAATCTAGTTGTGCTAACTCACAGGTTCTGGTGATTTATGTTTGTGGTTTGAGCTTGGCATAGTAGTGTGTGTTGCAGCTGTAGCTGTTGCTGCCATGGACTGTAACTATGCAGTGAGATGAACTGGTGTTTATGGGTGAAAACTACTCCTGCAGAATTTGGTAATTTGGGGTGTGGATGAGGAATGAATTTAAACCTTAAACAAATGCACTACGCGGTGAGTGCTTGTAGATTCGAGAGATCAATCTGTGCAAGTCCGGCCTAAACCAAGAAATGGCCGTTCCAGACTTGTTTCGGTCACAAAGTGAAGGAGATGGGGTTGATCTTAGGGAGGGAAGCGAAGAAGGTGTTGAGATTGTGAAGGTGTTGGCTTGCTTATGACTTGTAACAGAAAGGTGAGCAGGCTTGTGATTGATGCAAGCAAGCTCTGGGTGTTGGAATACGTTTTGTATTAACACTTGGTTTTCTGTCTCGTCTGGACTTGTGTTGTTTCTCTCCTATGTTGAAAATAGGGAGGAGAACCTATTTATACAAGTCATTTGAGCCTTATTCACGTCTCTCGTGGGAAGTGGAGGAAATGGAGTGATGGAGTAGTAGAGGTGTGTGTTGGTGTTACACGACCAGTCTTTCCCACTTCTCCTGTCGTCTCTAATCGTCCATGACTTCCTGACACGTTCTTGTGATGGCGCGTTGCACGCTGCACGCTGTAAACCGCCAGACCAATACCCCAGTATGTATCCCCCAGTTTGTGACATGATTGATAAACGGAATGTGTGGATTATGGATCCACAAAAGATAGCATGTAATCTTTGAATTGAATAATTGTGTTATTCAGGAAGTTGATACTTGTGAAGTATCGTGTGTATTTTGTGCAGGTACTGCATCATGGTGTGGTAAAGTGATGGGTAATGACGCCTCACTAACCAATTAACTCCTGACCAGGGTTGTATAACCAAGCTGGTGAAGTTGGACGGATGAGATGATCTTTGAGACACTCATCTGCGACCGTTAATGGAATTAGGGGTTTGAAGAGGTGCGCAAGCATCACTCTTCATCTTGGTCGAAACCAAGCATGGGAAGGATTTCGGAGAGGACCGACCGGGCGTGCATGTAGATAGCATGCCGGTGTACACGTCCATGTCTCACTGTCCCATGAAGGTGCGATCTAGGCCACTCAATTTGACCGGCAAAGAGGAGTGGTTGAGATCGATTTTGCAATAGGAAATTGATGCCGCAAAAGGCCGCGCATCATGCTCTTTTCCGGTGCGCGTTCCAAGACGACCTAACTTGGTCGGTCTTGGCCGATTGGTTTGACGTGAAGATGGCAAGCTGGTGTTCATGCCTATACCTGAATATCCCATTAAAACATGATCCGAGCCACCCAAATTGTCCGGCGAAGTTGAGCGGTCAAGATCAAATATGTGGTTTGGGAGGCGTGGCCACGCTAGTTTGGGCGCACGTTTTGGATTAACCAGGCATGATATGCCTTGGCCGAACACATGAGGAGGTAGATGGGCCCACGGTGGTCATGCT
Source organism: Papaver armeniacum (assembly GCA_023531295.1). Taxonomy (NCBI): domain Eukaryota; kingdom Viridiplantae; phylum Streptophyta; class Magnoliopsida; order Ranunculales; family Papaveraceae; genus Papaver; species Papaver armeniacum. The sequence goes on from JAJJWW010008914.1 coordinate 6,700, forward strand.
TTGGTATGACCGGACACCGCTTAATCTAATCTGTGACCCTCCATTCGTGCCGGAGAAGATGGACGCGCGTGATGGCTTGAAACCCTAATTTTGGCTTTCCAAAGCCGTGCGCCATCTCTTGTTTGGGTGACAATTTTGTCACGACCAACCATGGTTGGTTTTGACCGATTGGTCAAGTGTGTAGGAGGGCCCACGGTGATCGTGTTGACATGCTCTGGGCCCTTTGAATCTACATCTACACCCTCCATCTATACCTGCGAAGATGGATGGTTGAGACTGCTTTGCAACACATGTAATATGCCGCAAACCCTAATTTAGGGTTTTCCGTCCATAATGCTTGGTATGAACGATTTCTTGGCAAGCTAGGCCAATGACCGACCATGCGGGGTCGGCCATGGGTATTCCATACCTGCTTGGGGGTGATGGAATTGATCTCGGGGTCATCCAATCATGCTTATGGATTTGGATGATCTGCGATCGATCATATCCGACCGATACGGTCGGGATGCTCAATCGGGCTAGTATAACACACCGAGAGGGGCTCAATCGGGCTAGTATAACACACCGAGAGTCAGCACATGTACGAGTATTTCGTACATGGTTTCATTATAGTGCTTGGAGGTTCGTGTTACTCTGTAAGAGTAACACTCGGTCGTCATGCCATACCGATAATGAGTCTTTGGAAATACAAGGCCGATATGAAATTCACGGGAAGGGATTGTTGCCACATGCTCCAACCTTGGAGGAATTTCATGTATTCACGAGAATGGGATTGTTGCCACATGCTCCATTCTTGGTGAATTAAGTGAGGGAGTATCCAACACTTATAAATGGCTTTATCTTTTACAAGATGTCGGCGCGTAATTTTTTCCGGTTTTACAATTTTAACCTCAAATGAAAACCCACCATCAACATTAAGTCCCCTGCCTAGCACACAATGGTTACACTATTGTGGGGTAGGCATAAGATGGTGACAGTTAAAGATAAAACTTTATGAGACAAAGTTAGATGTTACCAGGAGAGACGGGTCATCCTTTCCATGGAGTATGTCACGTTCAAAAGGCATCTAGGAGAGCATTCCCCTAGTATGATGTCGGTCTTGCCTGCTTCGGTCGACCTTGCTATGTCTGCTTCGGTCGAGGGGTTATTGCGCCTGCTTCGTTCGATCGTGGGATTGTGCCTAATCGACTGACTATTGCGCCTGCTTCGTTCGTGGGGCTACTATGTACATGTTTCAAACGTCGGTCATGTGCTTCGACTGAAATCGGCCCTGCTGTGTGCGCCTATTATACCGGCCTTATGTCCTGATTAACACCAGCCTTTAAACTTGAGCAATACCGGACTTGAAACTTGTACCGGACTTGAAACTTATACCGGACTTGAAACTTGTACCGGACTTGAAACCAATACCAGACTTGAAACTTGTACCAGACTTGAAACTTGTACCGGACTTGAAACTTGTACCAGACTTGAAACTTGAGTGATACTGGTGTTTGGACCCAATCCCATCTTTTGTGTATTTCAACGTGGGTTTTATCTTGTCATGTGTGACTACACGCCTCATGTGTTTTTCATGTGTTTTTCATACAAGTTCTAACTCATATTTTCATTGTGGAATGAAGAAAAGAACTCCTGTTGAGATGTCTTCTGGAGATAATGCTGGTGCCAAGTCAGGAAGTGTTGACAGCTTCAAAGATATGCCGAACATTGATGATGTGTTGTTCAACACACTTTTCCAAACATTAGAACACATCCTTCTCATAAGATAGTCCTGCTTTCCGATTCAGAAAATATGGAAGCTGATCCATTTTCTTCTTCAGCACTTGTGATGAGATTTTGTCTCCGGAGAAACGAATATCCGCCTTCTCCTATTGACTTCAAGATTTTCCATACTCCACTGGGTTCTTACGAAGGATGGATGAGACGTATGTTGAATAATAAGGATGTTAAAGTGGTTTCTGGTGGAGGTGGATCCTGGAGAGAGTGTTGAACAAGGATTCTGAAGCGAACGTGGTCCCGGAGAGAGCGTTGAGGCGGCTCTTGAATAGACCATTGAAGCAGCTTCTGCTAGAGGGAGTGTTGAAGTGTTTCCCTCTTCAGTTCGATTTACCCTTGCGAATTCCATGCTTCTTGACTGACCACATCTCTCATGTTGAAGAATTCCTTGACTGACGGTGAAGGAACTTCATGCTGAGCCTCAGTCCCCAAGTGTGGTTTACATGGTTTGTTCGTAGTGGTTGTTGTCGAGCCAGGTATGGAACATCTTGGACGTTGTTTCATCATTGTGGGATTCGTGCATTGGTACTGGAGTTGGAGTTGATGGACGCGCAGGATGTTGTATCTCGGTGGTTTTCCTCTTCGCTTGTGGAACCGCTTACGAAGGTGAAGGTTGTATCGCATGTTGGTGAGATATATGCCCCTACAAACATTATGAGGCTCTTCATTACCGGCAGGCCTGTTTCTTTCTATCAGGGCATATGTTGTTGTAGATGAGCGTTCAACAGCTCCATAGGATGACCAAAAGCGCGGATTCTCGAACATAGCATGATAGACATGTACCACTGTCTGATAAAGTGACTCGCCCGGATCTTGCTCGATATGACGCGTGGACATCGTTATCTTCTTGAGGCTGCTCCCTTGAGGTATCGGCTCCAGTGGAAGATTTCCGTCATAGAGCGTTGATACGTTGCACCGGTATTCTTTAAACCAAATGGCAGTATGGTATAATAAAAATTTCCGAGAGGAGTTCGAAAAGCTATCTTACTTGCATTATGCTCGTACATGCTTATCTGTTTGTAGTCGCTCCATCCATCCATGGAGGAGAACATGTCGTGTCCGCTGGTTGCATCTATTAACATGTCGATGTAAGGTAGAGGAGGATCGTTTTTGGAGCAGCACCTGTTCAAGTCTCTGAAGTCTATGCAGCACCTGATCTGAACTACAACTGTTTAACCGACTTGGATCCAGGTATGACATGTAGATGATGGGTGACCAATTTTCATCTAAATCAGGCATTTCTTCATATCTCCAAGTGAATATGTCCTGGTACTCTGAGAAGTTCCACGAGCTTCGTGCGTTTATCCGTACACAAGGTTGAGCTGATGGATATAGGCCTAGGAGATTCCTCAATGATTTCAATCTCATCAGTTGTGGAGTTGGTGCCATCTTGCAGCTGTTGTGGAGCATCTAGCACTTGTTCTTGTGGTTCGTTGTTGTTGTAGCATTCCATTGGGTGGAGAGACTGGGTAGCAGTCTCCCCTGCTAATTGATAATGGCAGTGTCGGTATACCGTTTTCCCTTTCTGGTCACGACTCGCCACAAAAGTGCGTTCCCTCTTCATGTGAACGTGGGTCGTGGCTTCATAGGATGGAGAAGAATTCTTCGTCAGCAAAGATGCATCATGGGTTTTAGCTCTCAATGATGCAAGCCGGTCTTCTTCCTGAATTGACGCCCACGTGGGGAGTGGGATGCAACGAACTTGTCTGATTCTTTTCGGCGGAGCTCCTCCCGTATGTCTTGGTTTGGTTTCCCTCGAAGTCCGTCATTGTGGTAGGCTTAAAACGACCTTGCACAGGAGAACCTTGGATGTCCCGAGAGTCTTGAGAGTAATCACATTCGAAGACGCTCCTGTGTCGATAAGGGCCGTCTCGAACTCTGAATCCTTGATGCGTGCGGTGACATGTAGGGCACGGTTGTGAACTTCCTCTGGTTGATTGCAGCAAAATGTCTCCGTGCGCTGATTCTTCGAGAGGTGTGAAAGTTCACATAAACTTTCCAGTAGAGAAAACGCTTCCCGATACACCGGCCTCTGGTTCATAGTGAAACTATTGACTTGACTTGAGGAGGATCGTTGTGAGGATCAGTCCCCAGTGTAGGAGTCTCAATGACAGGACCGCTCATATCTGATGTCGCTTCTTTGATCAGGTCCATGGAGGTCCGCGCCGCTGAAGTACCTTCTCCGGTGCGTTGAATGCGTTCCTTTTTTGCTTCAGGGGCTGTCACGGATCTTGTGGAAATCGATCAGTTAATGTCTTAAGAAAAGTGTGTACCTCTTTCTGAGTTGCGGCCATATCAGTTTGAGTCTTAGCAAGAACTTCCCGCTTCTCCATCAAGTCTGCAATGGTAATGGGGGATGGTCCTCCTCTCGTCCCTTCGACTCCTCATCCTGATGAAGGAGTGGAAGTTGTTGCTCTGGTGACTACCAGAGGTGTTACACTTGATGAGATGCCAGGATTTGCGGCTGCTCTGGCTTTGGTGATGGGAGGTGTTGTAATATCACCTGCCGAGTGATCGAATTGAACGTTCCCATCCTCTGTACTCACGTGTCCCTTGATTGATCTCTCCTTCCTCAAGCATTTCTTCACTTAGTTGAAAGGTCGATGCGGATTGAACAGTCTTCCGGGCTTCGATAAGGGTCTTGAGATATAAATCTTCCAGCAGGGATCCGTAAGCTGCAGGCTCCATTTCTTTATCCGGTAGACGTCGTGGTACCCCGGACAAGTCTTTTCCTCTGTGGAATTGCCTCGAGTCTTCGTTGTCGGCTGGACCATGTTGTTCGTCTCTCCTGAGTCCCCTGTGATTACGCGCTCTTTTGCCTCTTCACCGGTAAAGGTGTGACTCTTGACTAAGGATTCAGCATTTCTTGCACTACTTGAGTACATGCCTGCCGACCCTTCTTGTAATTGTGTTGTTATATCATTCAAAAGGAGAAATGTCTCGCTCTGCCTTCTGGTGATACCGGCTTGATTTGCCAAGACATCCTCCAGCATTCTAGCCACACTTCCCATGATATCTGAACCACCTGTGGTTTCCGGATACATTGCGGGATGGAAACCGAGAAATTGAGAATTCAATTTTGTGCAACCGAGAGATCAACCTCCCACTGTGGTCGCCAATTGTTTATGGGTGAAAACTACTCCTGCAGAATTTGGTAATTTGGGGTGTGGATGAGGAATGAATTTAAACCTTAAACAAATGCACTACGCGGTGAGTGCTTGTAGATTCGAGAGATCAATCTGTGCAAGTCCGGCCTAAACCAAGAAATGGCCGTTCCAGACTTGTTTCGGTCACAAAGTGAAGGAGATGGGGTTGATCTTAGGGAGGGAAGCGAAGAAGGTGTTGAGATTGTGAAGGTGTTGGCTTGCTTATGACTTGTAACAGAAAGGTGAGCAGGCTTGTGATTGATGCAAGCAAGCTCTGGGTGTTGGAATACGTTTTGTATTAACACTTGGTTTTCTGTCTCGTATGGACTTGTGTTGTTTCTCTCCTGTGTTGAAAATAGGGAGGAGAACCTATTTATACAAGTCATTTGAGCCTTATTCACGTCTCTCGTGGGAAGTGGAGAAAATGGAGTGATGGAGTAGTGGAGGTGTGTGTTGGTGTTACACGACCAATCTTGCCCACTTCTCCTGTCGTCTCTAACCGTCCATGACTTCCTGACACGTTCTTGTGATGGCGCGTTGCACGCTGCACGCTGTAAACCGCCAGACCAATACCCCAGTATGTATCCCCCCAGTTTGTGACATGATTGATGTCGGAATGTGTGGATTGTGGATCCACAAAAGATAGCATGTAATGCTGAATTGAATAACTGTGTTATTCAGGAAGTTGATACTTGTGAAGTATCGTGTGTATTTTGTGCAGGTACTGCATCATGGTGTGGTAAAGTGATGGGTAATGACGCCTCACTAACCAATTAACTCCTGACCAGGGTTGTATAACCAAGCTGGTGAAGTTGGACGGATGAGATGATCTTTGAGACACTCATCTGCGACCGTTAATGGATTAGGGGTTTGAAGAGGTGCGCAAGCATCACTCTTCAGCTTGGTCGAAACCAAGCATGGGAAGGATTTCGGAGAGGACCGACCGGGCGTGCATGTAGATAGCATGCCGGTGTACACGTCCATGTCTCACTGTCCCATAAAGGTGCGATCTAGGCCACTCAATTTGACCGGCAAAGAGGAGTGGTTGAGATCGATTTTGCAATAGGAAATTGATGCCGCAAAAGGCCGCGCATCATGCTCTTTTCCGGTGCGCGTTCCAAGACGACCTAACTTGGTCGGTCTTGGCCGATTGGTTTGACGTGAAGATGGCAAGCCGGTGTTCATGCCTATACCTGAATATCCCATTAAAACATGATCCGAGCCACCCAAATTGTCCGGCGAAGTTGAGCGGTCAAGATCAATTTGTGGCTTGGGAGGCGTGGCCACGCTAGTTTGGGCGCACGTTTTGGATTAACCAGGCATGATATGCCTTGGCCGAACACATGAGGAGGTAGATGGGCCCACGGTGGTCATGCTGGTATGACCGGACCTGCTTAATCTAATCTGTGACCCTCTATTCGTGCCGGAGAAGATGGACGCGCGTGATGGCTTGAAACCCTAATTTTGGCTTTCCAAAGCCGTGCGCCATCTCTTGTTTGGGTGACAATTTTGTCACGACCAACCATGGTTGGTTTTGACCGATTGGTCAAGTGTGTAGGCGGGCCCACGGTGATCGTGTTGACATGCTCTGGGCCCTTTGAATCTACATCTACACCCTCCATCTATACCTGCGAAGATGGATGGTTGAGACTGCTTTGCAACACATGTAATATGCCGCAAACCCTAATTTAGGGTTTTCCGTCCATAATGCTTGGTATGAACGATTTCTTGGCAAGCTAGGCCAATGACCGACCATGCGGGGTCGGCCGTGGGTATTCCATACCTGCTTAGGGGTGATGGAATTGATCCGGGGGTCATCCAATCATGCTTATGGAGTTGGATGACTGCGATCAGATCATATCCGGACCGATACGGTCAGTCCGGATGCTCAATCGGGCTAGTATAACACACCGAGAGGGGCTCAATCGGGCTAGTATAACACACCGAGAGTCAGCCTGTACGGGTATTTCGTACATGGTTTCATTATAGTGCTTGGAGGTTCGTGTTACTCTGTAAGAGTAACACTCAGTCGTCATGCCACACTTATAATGAGTACTTTGGAAATACAAGGCCGATATGAAATTCATAGGAAGGGATTGTTGCCACATGCTCCAACCTGGAGGAATTTCATGTATTCACGAGAATGGTTGGTGGGAGAGATCTTTTTAGAATTGTTAGGCAAGTCATTAGGAGAGAGAAAGTTTAAGAGTGTTTTACTTGCTAAGTGTAATTCTACTTTTCCCCGTAGAACTCATGAAATTAATCAATAAACATTCTCAATTATGCAGCTTTCAATGGACTAATTAACCAAAATATAGTGAGGGGTGTAGTGTGGGAAAACCCGCTACTACATATGCGCTAGAAACAGGACGAGCGGTGATTGACGAAGAAATTGGAAAGAATTTGGATTAACGAGAGAAGAGATTTGGAAAAGATACTCAAGAATTCATTGAAAAGAAAGATGGCTAGAAGAAGAAATGTACAAGAGCAACCAACGATTGTAAGAAGAAGTGGGAGACTTGCTGGAGAAAGGAAGAATGAAACAGGAGAATCATCAAGGATGAACATGAGAAATGATGGAGAAGGTCAAAACCAGCCACCAATCTCCCTAGTGGCAAACGCGGCTGAGGATTATGATAGAGTAAGCGTGCATACTTGGAGATCTGATTCTGAAGACGAGAGAAGAGGAAGGCGGCTGGTGAACAATGGACAAGGAGAGCGAGGGATGAATGGAGAAATGAATCCAGAAACGAAGAAATGGCGGCGTTAGAAAGATTGAGACAAACAATACACGAAGAGAGACGATTAGAAGCAGAGGAGCGAGCAAACTTGACAAGACAAAAATCATGAACCGAGGATGGAAAATATGAGGTTGCAAAGAAGGAGATCTAGAAGTAGCGTGAGATCAAGTTCTAGATCGAACGAGAGAAGAAAGAAGGAGAGTTTTACCAACAGAAAGTGCCGGGAAGAAACACAAAATCCGACTACTGAGCATGGCGAGAGAACTGGGGAAATAGAAGATCGTTATATTCCTCAGCCCGAAAATCTTCAAAATGAGCGAAATAGGGAAAATCAAGAAAACATGCAACTCCAAGGGCCGAATGACCCAGCTGCGAAGGAAGAATAATCCGCCGACGGAGAGAAGAATTGAGAAGAAACCGAGAGATCGAGGATGACATTGAGAGACACTACATTGAACAAGCGCGACTAGCTCGCGAAAGAGAAAGAATAAGAGCAGTAAATGGAAAGTCAAGAGATGGAAGAAGCAATCCGGGTAATAACCATGACAACCGCGAGAGAAGGAGGGAACAAAACCGTACCAATAGAAATATTAATGAAGAGTATGAGAGGGTGCAGATGATGAGAGCTGAGAGGCAACCAAGAAGAGAGAACAATCGATATAATGGTGTGCGAATTGCGCAAAGAAACGAAGAAGAACGTCGCGATGAAAGAAGAGGAGAAAATAATGAGCAGGAAGGTCAAGATAGGCACGAGCGAAGAAGGAGAGAAGCAGAGCTAAAAAGACCAGTAGAAACAAATTCTCGAGGCAAATGAACAAATCTTAAGAGAACTAGTTGAAATGAGAGGATTCTTGAATATGTAAGGGAAGGAGGAAGGAGACAACTGGACGAAGCCATCGCAGGCCGCCAAGAACCCCTTCACACTAGAAGTACAGATGGGAGGAATACCTCCTAAGTGCAATCTACTCGCATTAACCAACATCTTTGATGGAACAACTCGTGCGATACAACATATTAAAGCTTACATGAGAGATGTATGTTACAATGGGAGAATCATGATGCCATATTATGCAAATATTTCGCGTCAAGCTTAATAGGAGAAGCACTAAAATGGTTTGAAGGTCTACCAAGGAACACAATCACATCGTTCAATCATTTGCAAGCCACATTCCCGGGAGCATACATAAGTAACAACTCTTCGCGACTGTGTATTGAAGATGTATTCGGATTGAAACAAAGGATTGGCGAGAGCTTAAGACAAGTTGACAATGAGATGGAGAACCATGTGCAAATAAATGGCAGGGACGGGTTGAGGAGAGATATCTCATCCTCTCATTTGTGAATGCTCTCTTTGCGACTAACTTGTTATACATTCAAATTTTTAGAGTCAAAAATACAATCACGATGGCGTAAGCTGCGAGAATTACAGGAAGAATATATCGCCTTAGAAGAAAGACAGAATGAAATGAATTCTTATCCGATTGCGAACACAAACTCGAATGCCGCGAACGCAAGCTTGTTACCTCGGTTCATCAATACAAGTGGCGAGCACTTCGCAAGGACAGCGACAAGGAGAGTCGATGAGGGACGGCGAGAAGATAGTAGCCATGGGAAGCCATGATCAAGAAGAGTTTGAGCGAGAAAGGAACTACTATAACCGTAATAAAGAATAATAAGATTCGTAGGCTGGATCATATGCAAGAAACTTATGGTGGACGAAGGCAAAATTATCGTGGAGGGCGAGAGAAGTCATAGAACAAGATGGGAATTAAGATGCCTCCATTGAATGCTAGCGTTGAAAAGATATGGGAAGCTATACTTGTGATGGAAAATGTACCAAGACCTTGGAATGTTGGAATGGAACCGCCGCCAAAGCGATAGAAGTCATGAGTTTTGTTCTTACCATCGCTTCCATGGGCATCAAACAAATGATTGTAGAAACATAAAGAGAATTATTCTCGGATGATTGATCGGGAAGTGAACCACTTTCTAAAGGGAGAAGAAACGAGTCGACATTACCACCACCACCGAGAGATGCACGCAATCAAAGTGTCGGCGAAGGGAAAAGAAACATTTGTGATAGAAGTAGGAACAAAAGCCAAGAATTTGAACCGCAACTCTATTGTCCACTCCTATCGCACCATCGAAGATTTCCATGACAATGTACTTAGTAGAGTCTTCGCGAGAGATGCTAATGATAAGGAAATAATGAGCCTGGCGAGAACGACGCAATTAGAAAAGTGGCAGTTGAAGACTATTTCTTTCTCTCGTTGCAGATGAAGTACCAAAAGGAAGAGAAACACATGATAGCCCATTGGTTGTGAAACTAGAGATTAACCCGAAACCGGTCGATGGAGAAGACGATGAGGCAGAAGCTTGCTGGGCGATCAACCGAATTCTAATCGACACCGGAAGTTCGGTGAATATTCTCCCGAATTCTAATCGGGCTGTTTATCAATTAAGTGGCGATTACTGATGCTTGAAAACGCAGTGCGGCAAAGGATCTTTATACCTAATTTAAATCAAGATTCGCAAATTTGGAAATACATTGGAAAATACACAGCGTGGAAAACTTCTTTGAAAATTACTCGGTGATAACTATGATGAATGCGAGATCTGTTGGGCGGTCGTTCAAGAAAACTCACTTAGGGTGCAGTCTTGTAACCATAAACCCTATAGGTATAAGGGATAAGAGCTCAAAACAACAAGTTGTTGTTAAGACCGGATGGGAGGAGCTAGTCTTGTATGGCCGATGTTTCGCCTCCTTGAAGGGGCAACCGGGAGATGATAAGGGCGTACTCTCCATTAGGGGAAGTACCAAAACACGCAAATGTCATGAGGCTTTGTTTTCGCAAGGAGACTTAGGCTTGTCATATTTGTGCAATGATCCTGCAGAGGCAATAATACTAACGCGAGGGTAAGGCGAGATCAATGGGTCTTTACGAAAGTGTACGGACGTCCCTGCGATTTCGTCGCGACGGCAATGTCATGGGGCTTTATGTTCGCAAGAATATTTAGGCCTGTCATATTGTCGCAACTAAAACATGCAGGCAAAAATACTTGGAAAATGATAAGGCAAGATCAATGGGTCTTTACACGCAAGTGTAAAGACGTCCGCGATTTTGTCGCCATAAAAGGTGGTGGGGGAGGACCTCTAATTAGGGAGGTCTAACTCTAAGACCACACAAAATTGATAAGGCAAGGTCAATGAGCCATTGCATGAAAATGTAATGGCGGTCTGCGACCTTGTCGCCACAAAAAAGGGAATGAAGATACCGCGAAACGCGATGATACATTTCAAATCAGATTATTAAATACAATAAGATTATTATCAAATACAAGAAGACAACTAAAATCTTCCATCTGAAGATCAATAACAGAGGCAAGTATGGGAATGGAAGAGATGAAACATTGTTATTCATCTTCTGACGAAAGAATTATACATCAGTAATGTTAATCAATTATATTACAAGGGAGAACTACCAAAAAAGGGGACTGAAGATTGAATTCAGAGGAGAAAAATCCAAGAAATATACTATAATAAGGATACAGAAATATACAGATACTACAAGCAGAGAAAGAAAACGAAAAAAGTTATTTCTTTGGCGATTCTTCTTCTTCGTCTGATTCTTCAATCTGATTATTCTCGTCGCCAGAATTTTCTTCTTCGCCACCTTCGCTATCGAAACGCCTCGAGACAAAAAGATTCTCGGGAACCTCTTCAAGGAGCCAGGGATATGAATGCAAAGGGATATTATGATCTTTACAAACGTACTCCATGCCTCTATTGCGAAAGCGAACAGCATCATTGTTAAAGTTCTCCACTGTCGTTAGAAATTGTTTCTTCAACTTGGAATATCTATTCTCGCGAAGGAAGAGATTCTTGGCGAGCTGTTCTTTTTCGGTTTCGAGTTCTTCAATTCTCGCCGGAAAATTCCCGGCGAGTTGCTCTTTTTCAGATTCAAGCTCTCTAATTCTAACCTGAAGCCTCTTCTCAGATTCTGCGAATAAGAAACAACAAGTTAACAATTTACAAGTAATATTACGGAAATAAGAAGCAGTAAAGTATAATAAGCAACCTTCTCTCGTCGGGATATCATATCTTTAACCAAGGAAGTATGCTCGGCGTGAAGACTAACATCAACACCTAGGTTATTTCTGGCGTTATCTAAAACTTTCGCAGCCCAGGCGAATTCATCATCATTATTTATAACAAGGAGTGAACGAATCTGATCTTCTCGCTCACTAAGTAAGGAATTCTGGCGAAGCAATTCATCTCGCTCAATTTGTAGCTCAAGAAGAGATTTTTGAAATGTTGCTAATGCTTGAGCACCATTGTTAGCAATGCGGTCTTTGTCATCAATGTGATCACTAATTTTCTTCCTCAAAATTTTGATTTCTTTACGAGACTCAAGAAACATTTGTTTAAATTGGTTGGCCGCACTTAAACCAGATCTATGTTCAATCTCTAAAAGGCGATATTTGGTCTGAAGTTCATCTAATGAAAGAGAGTTAATTTTGTTCGAAGAACTACTTAAAGAAGTATTGAGATGAGCGAGAAGAAGGTTATTATCCATAGGTTCAGGAAATGTATGAAGAAGAATAGCTTCATCGGAGAGATTATATACGTCTGCGAAAGTAATAAGTTAGGTGGCGATACACGACCAATAGAATAAAAAATGATAAAAGAAGGCAAATATTATACCATAAAGTTGCTGATTAGCATTTTGAAGGGTGGATACCCTCTCCTTTTGAGAGACAAGTTCGGTATTTAACTTTTGAATCGTCTCGTCTTTATCGCGAGATAACGCAGCCTTGATCTCATTCCCGAATCTTCTTGCTCAATTGCGAATTCTTCTTCTCAAGATTGTTGCGTCTTCTCTCAAGATCTGAGGCAACTACAAAAGAAGACCTTCCAACCTATGAAAGAAGATAGAAAAGCTGTTAATACATATACAACAATATAAAGCCAATGGGGAGATATGATTGTATACATACCAAGGATCCAAGCGCATTCAAGAAGTCGGAGACATAGTTCTAGAGACTCCATTGAAAGAATCATTGCCCTCCAAGAGAGAGTGGCATTGCTTCTTACTTCACTCATAAGCGATCGAAGCGATGTCAAAGTATCCTCCGACGGATCCCTTTTGTAGCTATTTTTCAATCTGGTTATCTGAAAGATTTCACAAATTCAAAGAATCGTAAAAAAGAAAATTGTTTCAAAAAGCAAAAATTTGGAGTAGGAAACATACTTCTTTTTCCTTCTCAGGCCATTTGAATTCCCATGGATGATATCCTGCGAGATTCGCAGGGAGAATATGCGATCCCGCGATGTAAGGACCACTTAAGATCAAGGGTACGACCCACCATTTCTCGTCTTTGGAATGACGAGGAGAGGAATTATTACCTGGGTGCCAATCGATATCTTGCATGAGTAATTTATCTTCGGGAGACATTACTATTTTTCTTCGACGAACGCCCCAAGCCGAGATCTCGCATTCATCATAGTTATCACTGAGTAATTTTCAAAGAAGTTTTCCACAGTGTATTTTCCAACAGCTATTTCCAAATTTGCGAATTCGGGATTTCTGGCGGAATTAGGGTATAAAGATCCTTTGCCTGCACCGCGGTTCGCGAACTCAAGCATCAGGCGAATACAATCGCCACTTAATTGATAAACAGCCCGATTGAATTTTTCATGGGCCAAAATTTCATAAAATAAAGGCAACTCAGGATTGTACAAGGGAATAGGAAGTCCCGCGAGAATCTGACCGAGCGAGACTATAATCTTTTGATCATCACATTGATGATCGAGAAAAGATTTCAGAGAGAATGGATGAAGGTTCTTGATCAGGAATGGTTGATAGAGTGAAGCCCTTCTCGAGCAATTTCTGATTAACTTCATCAAAAGAAGTTTTGTATGCACGACTAAGGGCAGCCATTATCAGTATGGGAATGGATGAGAGGTTAAAGGTAAAGATCGATGCTAGAGAAAGATGAAAAGAAGATTTGCAGTAGCAGGAGCGCAAATTGCGGAAGGAGAAAATCAAAGAAGTTGCAGAGAAAAACTAAAGAACGAAAAGGAGAGGAAAAGAAAACTATATATAGGGAAAAAGATCCTCGAGAAAAACGAGGTCATTTAATGCGAGAAGGGACATGAAAAGTCAAGAATAAACGGTTGGAAGAGACGTGTCGAAAAAACGGCTTTAATGGTTAAAAGTCGTGTGCTGAGAAGAAACAGATAAAGATAAGCGATCGCAGTGAACGAAAAGCACGCTCTCATGATATTCTTCCCTTCGCAAGAAGAGTATGAGGAGAGACAGAGACGCAAAGCTTCGGAACATCGCAAAAGAATAGAGGAAAGTACGTACTTTTCAAGTCCAGTATTCTTTCGCTCGTTCCTTCATCAAAGAAAGACCAAAGATTATGACAACAATGATTTTTTTCCTTAAAAATTGCTCTTCAAGCAATATTCAAGGAAAAAGAGGCAAGATGTAGGACCATAATATCGCAACGAACAGGACTCGCGAAGTTAATAAACAGATTGTTGCCACATGCTCCATTCTTGGTGAATTAAGTGAGGGAGTATCCAACACTTATAAATGGCTTTATCTTTTATAAGATGTCAGCGCGTAATTTTTTCCGGTTTTTACAATTTTAACCTCAAATGAAAACCCACCATCAACAACTGGTAATGGGTTGGTTGTGCCGAGAATCTGGTGATGATGGCCTTGAACTGAAGCTGGTGGTCTGGAAAGAGGTTGAATTTGAATGGAAGCTTGCATATTTTTATTACAGCAATTGGTGTTTAACTGATGTTGGTGGTGGCTTGGTAAGAAGGCAGGATGGAGTTGCAGTGGTGTGGCTGGAATTTGAAGCAGTGTAAGGGTTTTATGCAGCTGAAATTACAGTGGACTGGCTAAGTGATGAGCAGCTACAGATGGAATTGGCAGAGCTGGTGTATGACAGTGGCTAGGCCTGGAGATTGCAGGGAATTGGCAGAGTCTGGTGGCATTGCAGACCGTGGAAGTGCAGGAACAGGAGGTACATGAGCAGCAAGGGTTGTTGGAGTGGAGTAGCAGTTGCAATGCAACTGGTGCTAGAATGTGTAATAGTCTGTGTTGCAGCTGGTCATGGCAATGGTGGACAAGACAAGGAAGGAATTGGACTGAGCTGAGCAAGAAAATTGAGTTGTTGTACAGTGAGTTGCAGCTGTGAAGAAGGAAAGCCAAGATGGCTGGAAGGGAAGCACTGATGCACCATCTTGGTGCAACACGGATATGGCATGTGCAAATGGCTTAAGGCCTGGCAAATCAGCCCAATCAGCCAGAGAGATAACTGACTGTGATCTGACTCAGCTCTGACTCGGTTGACTTACCGAGTTGACCCGAGTCGACTCGCTTGACCGATTTGACCCAACCGAGTTAACTCATTGACCGGTGACCGGGCGGATTTTGCCGGTCACCTGAGCCGTTTTCCGGCCACCTCTCCGGCCGATTTCCGACCATAATACCAGTTTTCCGGCGACGTATTTTTGGACATATTTTCAACATGGGTTTCTCTCTCTTATGGGCTTGGTGGATTTTTATCTAATGGACTTTGAAGGCTAGACCTAATTTTGGAAACAAGAGAGCTATTTAAAGGAAAGACTTCTACAACTTTGGATATCACATATTTTTCTTGGAACTTTGGAGAGCCGGTTTTGTTTACGCTTCTAGGGTTTGATTTTGTTCATCTTCTTCTTTTCAATTAATATTATTATGATGAACTCCATAGCTATGAGTATCTAAACAAATATTATTGGTTATGGGATAAAGTTGATTTCTCAATATGTTATATGATTCAATGAATTAGTTTTGTCTCAATATTTTATTGTTTGTGATTCACAATTAATAGTGTTATATGATTTGATAGTTTGTTTGGTTGAGTCCGGAATCAATCCGATTTACATTCATCTCTAGAGCTATATTAGGGTTTTCAATATGAAAAAGTTGTTTATCCCTGATTTCTAAGTAGCATAATTGTGGGTAGTGCTTGTAGTGATATATCCTACTAGTCACAAGTGAATCATAACTTTTGTTAAAACGATTAGTGCTTTTACACATTCGTTTGCATTGATTAGTCTTATTCCATAGAACTTATTGCTTTTAGGGAGTTAAATCTAATTGTGCTTTTACACTTTAGGTTGCTTTCTAGGAAGAATTCACATATGTATCTTTTAATGTGGTTGTGATGAAAACATGGAATTAGCGGGATATACTTGCGATCAAGGTATCCTAGGACTATTAGTAGATGAGAGATTAAAATACCAATTCTAATCATTGATGAAAATACATGTTTGTGAATGATACTATCCCATGACCAATATCTTCTCCTTATTGATTATTCCAATTATTTGCTTTGCTTTATTTTATTTTTACTTTAGTATTTCGCTAAAACAACAAACATCCCCCCTTGGTTACCTTAGAAACTGAAAATCGCATAACAACAATTGCCTCTCTGTGGATACGAACTCTTCCTTACCTTGTACTTCATTTAAATTTAGTGAGTAAGAAAGTGAAATTATTTTTGACGGATTGACAACCGATCAGCAATAATACGGTCTCTATATGACATATGTGATTGACCATGGAGAGAGGGATCTCAACCTCAGCTCCTCTCACACTCTGCACACGATTCCTGAGGCATTCCATGCCTTTTCACGTGACTCATCCTAGTCATTCTCACAAATGAGAGAATATCTCTCTATCTTGGCAAACTCGGATAAAGAGAATATTTCTCTCTCTCAACACATCATCACAAAGGATGACTCAGCTTCACATAAATGGGGGGATAAGAATTAGGGTTTTGGTCTGGCGGTCTACGACACGTGATAAATACCCGACTTATTTCACACCGCAGAAGAGAGTAAAGGCATTGGATTAACGAGATAAACTTAACCTAGTTTATCGCTATCTATTCCTGAAAAGACGTGAGAATTGCTCCGCATGGCACGGAAATCAATCCTTATCTTCACTGACCTGAGATTAGAGAATTCAGCTATAAATAGGTCCTCTATTTCTCCAAGATTTCACGATCTTTCTCATAACCTATCAGAGCAATTCTTCTTCAATCCCTATAATTCTCTAATCTCTCTCTTCGTATGCTTTCCTCCCTAAGACCAGCCTTTGAACATCCATTATGTGTGGTTTAGGCGAAGATTGTTCGTGCTCAACCTCCCGTAACTCACTTTCAGAAACCCTAGAATCCCACTTTAGCATCTCACCGATTTTAGGTAACTACATTTTGGCGACCACGGTGGGAGGTTGTTCACTGAGTTACAGATCTCGATCATGGTTACTATTAGGAAGGAAGCCGATTCCACCAATCCAAACACAAAAACGTTTTATTGATTTAGTCTCTGTAAATTCATTACAGACTTTGTCGAGAGAGTTATCCCTACCAGCACTTTCTCTCTCTTTCGAGTTTGACCTTATTAAAAAGGTTAGTGCATCCCAGATCACATGGATCTCTTTATGCATAATGAAACATCCCATTAACCTATTTCCACAAAAACCTACTACCAACCCTAAAAACGTTGGCTAAAGACCTGAGAACTACTGAAGACCCAACAAAATCTTGAAAAATCTCATATCGATATACAGACTTATCTGAAAACTCATTTAAAGTTACCAGTAGGGATAGATCCAATGAATCTACATCGAGTGCATGTTCCCTAGAGAAGGAATACTAAAACTACTGGGAATAACACGGACGAGATCCAGTTTGTCCGCAATCGTCCTCACCGGAGAAGATGTAACTCATTAAGAACGTGACAGAATAAATGAGCAACCATCTAGCTGACCCCATCTCTCTCCGAGACCAGATGATGATCTAAACTTAGAGATTCTGACGAATATTTGCTCCAAAATTCTTTTAGGTCAAGGGCCCTCAACCTGATCACAGGGGACTCGGTAAGTTTACTCCATTTTACTATTTTACTTATTACTCTTTCATTCTGTATTAGATTGACCTAGTTCTTTTTCTGTCGGATTTGTCTTTTCATCGTTTACAAGATAAACTTAGCAAAAACTTGGAAAGTTTCCAAAAAATTCGTGACCTAGACAAAAGCGTTGCAGAGCCACAGAAGGTCATAAATCGCCAGCCGAGATGCATCTTGTCGGTTTCCTGTTTCAGAGGATCATGACCAGAACGCGACAAAGTATAAGATGAGACTAGCTTCCAAGACATTGCTCGACCAAAGCTCATACTTATCTGAAGATTCAAAGCTGCCGATCGATATGCTATCTGTTGATGGTGGATTTTCAACAAGGGTCAAATCCGTAAAATCATGATACTGCATGTTTCTGGTACGGCTTCAGGCATGTGACGATTCATATTTTACGAAGCCATGATGAACATGTCTTTCGAAAAGCCTCCACTATCTGAGTGTTCGATCCCATGCATTTTATTGTGCACTCTAAGTAGAATAATAGAATTGGGCGGTCCTCCTACATAATTGTTTGTTGAGAGGGCTTAATGCCTTCAGGACGTCGGTGATACTCATTGTTCCCTAACTACATGAGAGCAACCCCTCTACATAGAAGAACGATTGGGTGGTTCTCCGTAAGATTGAGAGCAACAGCGCCTTCAGGACAGTGACACTCACTGATCCTGACTATGTAGAGCTACCGTGTATAGACTCGGGCGTTCTCCGAAAGATCTGAGAGCGCCTTCAGGATATTAGCCGTCTCCTGACTATGCACATAGATTAATTCTGCCGTGACATTCACCACTGAATTCCCAAAACGATCTATTATTGCTCCTATTCCATGGTCGAATCCACGGCCTGATCCCATGGAATGGCAATAACAATTTCTCTTATTCCATGGTCGAATCCACGGCCTGATCCCATGGAATGGCAATAACAATTCGGCCTGATCCCATGGAATGGTAATAACAATTGCTCCTATTCCATGGTCGAATCCATGTCCTGATCCCATGGAATGGCAATAACGATTGCTCCAATTTCATGATCGAATCTACGACTTGATCTCATGGAATGGAGATAACAATTTATATTATCTCATTACTCCGATTTCATGATCGAATTCACTGCTAATCTCATGAAATGGTAAAAGATGATTTTATTACTCTGATTCTATGGAAGAATCCACGATCCCATGGAATGGTAATGCCTATTTTATTATTCTGAATTCATGGTCGAATCCACAGCTGATCCTATGAATTGATAATAAATAACTACTCATTTTTATTTGTTCAATTTCATGAATTATTCTACACTGAATTTCATGGATCAGCAACAAATACTCACAGTCGGGCATCTGGACCATCCCTGAGTAAGCCCCACGAAAAATGGTGTAAGTGTACTCGATAATGATGCACGACTGAGCACCCGGATGCACGAACGAGCATCCAAAAACACGAATAGATGAGGAATCCTACGCAAAACAGGAGAAAACAACAAATATTAATAAAATAATAAGGAGCGCCCAGGGCCGGGGCCACCGGCCGGCCGGCCATGCCCTAGCCGTGGCAGGTCCCCATGCTTCTTTCATTATTTTGCCCTATTTTGTTATTTTCATGAACTCATGAAAAACTCCATGATTTTAGCAACTTTCCTTGTTTTTGCAAAATTCATGGATTCTCCGTAGATTCATGGATTCATGAAATAATATTATAAAATAAGGAATGGTATCCAGGACTGGGAAACACAGTCGTCCGGCCGTGGCCGGCCCCACACCTCACAATCCCTAGCTTTTTATAATTATTATTCCATAAACTCATGAAACTCCTCCGTTTCAACAAAAACCCATGGTTTCTCCATAACATCACGGGTTCATGAAAAATAATATTATAAAATAGGGAAAGGAGTGTGGGACCGGGCAACATAGCCGGCCGGCCATGCCCTAGCCGTGGCCGGTCCCACACCCTGCAATCCCTAGTCTTTTATAATTATTATTTTCCTCAAATTCATGAAACTCCTTGGTTTGAGCAAAAATCATGATTTCTTCATAACTTCTCGAATATTGCTCAAATCACGAAAATTCAAAAGCCAACGAGGTCATATGACCAGCCTCTCACGGCAATTTTGATGTTAAAATACTCTTATTTTAATATTTACAGAATATTGATCAATTGAGCATACATGCTCATTCCAACAAAAAATCAAGAATTTCAGTCAAGATAAAACTCTTCTGAAAATTCACAATGTTGCTCGAACGCACATCAGAAAATACTGAAACTCTAAGTACGGAGACACGGATACCATGGTAACACGTGCATGCCTTGATGACCGACCAGAGTCATTCCTAGGGCTTTCACAAAGCCGGTCCCACATGTTTTCATAATTCTGACCTAATTTGCTCAATTGCTCATATTGGGCCCAAACTCTCTCCAACCAACCTAGGGATTGCTCAAACGGACAACATCTAGTCCGGTGACCACCAAAATCCGGTCTCATGCTCTCTTGGTAGGTCCCCATCTTTCATACTTAGGATTTGCCTAATGTTGAACCCAGCAGTAATTCAATAAATGATGAAACCGACACTTAATCATCATTCTTTCACAAACTCTCCAACTAAGAACCCTGGTGTACGCTCACTCGAGCACTGGGAACCACATAGATGCCCATCATCCCATGTGGTCGGTCCCTCTATCACTCATGACCTATTTTCAGCAATTCATCAATTGTTGAACAATTGCTCAAAAATTAGGGTTTCGAACAAACGCTTCACGGAATCATCATTCTGAGCAAGTTCAAACACCAAATGAATTTATGTTGATCCACGGGGATTAATTATACAATATTTGGTAATATACTAGTATTTTAATATTTTATTGGGTTACGTTACCAATAAATATTTCGTCGAATTGAGCGACATTTGCTCAAATATTGGTCCAGCTATCAATATTTAGTAATTTATCAGTATTTTGTCGAATTGAACAATACTTGCTCAATTGCACGTCAAATTATTCATATTCATTATTTCTCAAATTGAGCAATACTTGCTCAATTGCACGTCAAATTCTCAAATATTCAGTGATTCGTCGAATTGAGCAATACTTGCTCAGTTGCTCGAATATTGACCCAACTATCAATATTCAGTAACTTATCAGTATTTCGTCGAATCAAGCAATACTTGCTCAGTTGCTCGAATAATCCAAAAATATTCAGTAACTCATCAGTATTCAACAACTCGTCAAATTTACAATATTTGCGCAACGTTAACATTCATGAATCGTTGAGCATTTGCCAAACATGCTCGATTCAACAAAACCTAGTCTCATTGCTTAATCAGTCAACAACTGACAAACTAAATACACGTTTGTCATACAGACTCCACGATTCGTGAAACATCAATCACGTAAAATTGGGGGATAACAACTAGGGTTTTGGTCTGGCGGCCTACAACACGTGGATTTATCCACGACGAGAAATGTGCGTAAGTTGTGTCAACGGTTGAAGGAGTTAGCAAAGTAGTGGGTGCACGATCCGTCAAGTCTCCACATGACATGGAACTGACTTTACCATGATCTTCCATTTGCCCACTCTTCCACTCATGAAACCATCACACTTACAGGGATCAAGCTGTTCACAACTCTGATAATATAAATAAGTTTCTGAATCCTTGATTGAGGACAACGTTTTTGGTCTACACAGAATTTCTCGAGTAACTACTCTCAAGAATTCATCAATCTATCAGAACTTATTCGAACTCAACAGTTCACCGATTATTGCAGAAACCTTCAACACACCCACAATCCTTGATCATCATTGATCCCACACAATTCTCAGCTTCCCTCCTACAGATCAACCCATCTCCCTATTTGCGACCGAATTGACTCTGGAACGGCCATTGACTTGGTTTAGGCCGGAGTCCTACAGATTGATCTCTCGAATCTAAGCACTCCCTTTGCAGTGCATCTGTGTGAGGTTGAGCAGTTTGCCCGGTTTGAGGAGTCTCGACAACACGCTCGACTCTTCACTTTCCTAAAAAACCAGCGAACCGTTTTTCCCCATCCACACTATCTCAACACCCGTCCCGTCAGAAAGAAGAGGAGTTCTAGCAATTGTACGACTAAGTTTCGATGAGCCTCCATCTCGGCTACACCAACGATTATCCAGTATCATTTTCCGATGGAACCTCAGTTCACCCAAGAAGTAGAAGGAGATGAGCGAAGGACAAGATATGACGATCACATACAATTTCCTCATGTCAAACCATGACTTCTCCACGTGAATAATTACCTAGCAGATTCCCAGAGAACTCTTCCATCAATAAAACAAACAAAAAATGACTGCATAGTTGGACCTGAATGTATCTATTACCCTACTGGTACCAGAAGGCATATACTACTCTAAAGTTCGGTTGAACATCCTTCTAAAAGAAGAATAAATCTCAACGGATAATTTTGCTACAGAAGTTCACATGAATCCCTGTCAAGATACCTTGTAGAGGCGGAACAACAACTTCATCTTATCCACAAAGACACATGCGGCAGTATCTCGACATGACTCTCCACAGACGTCTCCAACCCACAGATTATCGCTTGCCCGCCTTGAAGACTCAATCTCGTATGCTACAAGGGTCTTACTTTATTTTCCAAGCGTCCCGAGTCAATGGGAATCCCTAGTCATATATCAAACTGGGGAGTAACGAAGAATCATGCGTCACACACCTGTATGGCCAACAGGAGGTGGCCTAGACATCCAGTTTTCATATAACAAATTTAGAAACAATCAACGCAAGAGTCTCAAAATATCGGGACACATCAAGACTATTCAACTCCCCAAACCCACAACACAACATGTTATTACTTGGGATTATGTGACTAGAGATCGGCCTTCAAAATCGTGAAGGGGACTTATCTGTGACTCGATAAATCTCGCATCTCTCTCCGGTCTCGTCGAATTATCCTCCATCATCATATTCTTTGTACTTAACAATTACAACTATGTCTCGGATCCTGACTAAAGATAAGATGCTTTATACGCTTGATTCCAAGTTTCAACAACACAATAACCTGCATGTATTCAATAAATAAATGCCACTGTTGACATTTTAATAACAAAAGCTTTTACTCCCCTTAAAGGCAATCTAGGTAAATATTCAATCCGAACATCTTTGTTATTCCCCTTTTATAGTCCAAATACCACTCACATCATTATGATATGTTTCTCCCTTTTAGTTTATGCTTTACTCTTTCGTTAGATATAACGTTTAAGCACAATTTTCCTTTCCTAGTGATTAAAAATCAATTGTTTACTCTATATATTTTCCCCCTTTTTGTCACAAAATGACAAAGGTTCGAGGAAATAAAGGTCAAACCGAAAGGATCTTACAAATCTATAAGACTTGTACAACCTATAAGGGTTAAGCAAGAAGGTTTCACATACCATTTTAGATTACCGATATTAAACCGAAACTACAAAAAGTAATTTAGTTTCAATATGTTATCAAGGAAACAATTGCCTGAAGAAATTTTCCCTATAGTCCAACAAATTGAGTAAGATACTTAATTCCATTGTTGAACCGAATAAAGATCATAATTAACTTTATTTTTCTCATCGGGTTCTAATTATTCCAAAAATAACTTAGACCTTTCCCTTTAGACAAGACAAACACTAGGTTAGTTAACTAGTTTTTCTTGTCAAGGCATTCGATTAGACTTGAATAACCAAATCCTCCAATTGATAGTCTAACTAAGATCAAAATTAACTTAGTTTCTCTTATCCGAAATAAAATGGACTAAACAAATGATCCCGTAATTTTGTTAATCCAAAAACAATATATATAAACCAAAATAATTTGACTTGCAATTGTTTTTCTCAACCGGGGCAATTAAAACAAATATATACATTACAGCACCGCAATTGCACCGAATTTCGTTGAGAAAAAAATACTTGATACCCAACAATTAAGAAGATACCAAATCATAAGCCAATAAATTTACACAGTTTATCTTAACCGAAAACAAATGAATCATAAAATCAATCCATACACAGTATAATGGAACATATCAATTGTACCGAAATTTTGTTAAGCAAAAGCAAAATATATGCAATATAAACAGGCTTTTCTTAAACAGGAAAACGATTACTAACAAATAAAAATTGTTACCTCAATTTCCGAAGCCACCACTCCCCAGAAAGTTATATCATTAAGCGCAAGTTCAAATAAGAACTCTCCCCTAGTGTGTTTTCATCCTCTCGCAGGAACAAAAGAACAATAATAAAAGCAACATTTACCAGAGAAAGGTTGAATCGGTTTTAACTAATGCGTGCCAATAGCAAAAGTTGAAACCCGAAACACATATGTTATGCTAAACACAAGTTATGTAAACATAAATTGATTATCAACATATTGTGACTTTTCACATATGAGTTTCAACCGGAACACCTTATGATCCTTTGATAGAGCCTGCCAACATGGGCTAGAACTTAATCCCGCTAAATCAAAAAGACACACAAATCATAAGGGAATTCACCATATGAGATCGAATATTATGGTTAATAAAAACCGAAATCAGACATCTCATAAACCCGAAAATCACATAGCAAAAATATAGACATTCATACACATGCTATGCAATCGGAAACTATCACAAGAAACAAAAATTATAAAATAGTAATTTTATTCAGTAATAATAAATATTGATATTTTTATTAAAATAGACCTTATAAAAAATATCAAAATAAATCAATACATTGATGTATATTTTCTGGATCAAGTATTAGAACATTATAACTTAATCCCTAGAGGTGCTCTGATTGTTCACTGGGGTTTCTTCAGTGTTCAACTTCTTGAGTTTCCTCTTTTCTTTCAGCTGATTGAGTCGCCTCTTCAAAAGATTCTGTAGGATCAGAATATCGCAACACCATGACCCTTGCGAAATCCATAAACGACACATTGCGAAGATATCGCAGAGGGGTAATATAAATGACGCAACGGATGACGACAGCCTGAACACGAGAAAGATGTGAAGACCTAGCGAGATTTAGGAGTGTTGCGAGATTTAACATTTGAATACTTGCGAGAGTGTAGCAAGTCAGATCCGAAAATAATGGACAGCTTAGCTGTCATCCACTATGTAACGTCCTATATAAAGAGCCGAACAGGCTTAAGAAAGGGGGAGATCTTTTTCGAGAGTGGAGAGAAAGTTTAGAGGAGAGAGAAAGTCTAGAGTAGCAATTACATTCTTGATTTCACTTCCTTCTTGTAAAATTTCTAACTCAATTAATAAAGAGATTGATTATTGATCTTAAATATGTGTTAGATATTATGAATTCTTGTGAGGTGTGTATTGTAGGATTTCCTGCAATTACATATGCGCTTGTAGTTGCAGGAAATCCCACACTACACCCCTTACTCAGTTTTGCTTGACTAATCCATTGAAAGATATGTGATCAAGAATATTTATTAATTGATTCCATGAAATGTTTACACAGTACAATAGAATTACACTTGGAAATTAAAGCGCTCTTAAACTTTCTCTCTCCTAATGACTTGCTTCACAATTCAAAAAGATCCCCCCCTTTCAACAGACTCATTTAGCCCTTTATATAGGGTAATACATAGTGGATGACAGCTAAGCTATCCTTTATTTTCGGGAATGTCTCGCGAAGTGTCGCAAATGCACGAATATTCATTCTCGCGACACTTCTTAACCCTCGCCAGGTTTCATGTCTTCCAATTGTTTTGTTTGTCGTTATTCATCGCGTCGTTTATTTTAGCTCCCTGCGACTCCCTCGCGACACCGTCGTTTATTTATCCCGCGAACCTTGTCCGTTGCGATATTATGATCCTACATCTTGCCTCTTTTTCCTTGAATATTGCTTGAAGAGCGATTTGAAGGAAAAACTCATTGTTGTAATAATCCTTGGTTTTAATTGGTGAAGGAACGAGCGAAAGAATACTTTTCTTGAAAAGTACGTACTTGCCTCTATTCTTTTGGCGAAGTTCTGGAGCTTCTTTGTAATATATATATGAAGTGTCATTTCTTGCCTCATGAGTTACGGAAAATAATCAATCTCGCAAGCTCTTCTTGTTTGTTAGGAAATATGTTGTGCGATATTTGGATCCTCTTTGAAATTCCTTTTGCCTGGTTTTCTTGGATTTAGTAGTGACCGTTTACACGTGTCTATATTTACCCCCTTTTAGGTGCATTTAATGTTATCCGGTCGTAATATTTTTTCTCGTCTATTTATAGGAGTGTCCCCCTGTGAAGAATTTTCCTTTTCTTTTTCATCTTCTTCATCGTGCAAGTGTTCTTCTTCTTCATCATTCGCAAGTGTCGGCCTGCTATTTTCTCTCACCATCTTCTTTACCATTTTTATCGATTTGTCGTTCTCATGGCGTCTAGGTTTGTTAATCTTGCCATATCTCGACCGATTTTGTGGTTGATTAATTTTGAGATTATCTTTCTTTGTTAAAATCACACTTTGGTATGATTAATTTTGTAGTTTTCTTTCGCCATTGTTATTTAGCAAGAACCACCCCGAACTAAATTTCGTGAAGAACCCTCTTCTTTCTTTGGGCTCGTCGTCGAAATCTACTTCGCAACAAGAATCCCTTGCGCAATCAAAGCCCTCTTCGCGAGTAAAATCTATGGCTTCAAAGAGAAAGCTGCGAGTGACAAGGTATTTAAGAAACATTTGTTTTTTATTAACAATATATTGTTGCCTCTGTTTCTTATTTAACTTGTTATTCGCAGGATGATGGAAGTATTGACAAAACTCCTAAAAGACTTCGCCAACCCAAGCCTGTTACTCCCAAAGTGTTTCCTTTCCCTCCTTTACACCTTCTTCTCCTAGGTTGCAAGATCATCGCAAGATGATTTCTTGGCCGATTCTCGCGAGAACATTATTAACGATGCATTCCTATACCTCGAACTCTTCGCAGATCAAGCTCCCCATAATAATCCTACTATTCATGCCTCTGACATTTCTCCGGTCATCATCCTTCCCGAGACTTCCTTTCCCCGTGACGCTGCCTTGATGAAAGATGCCCCGTCTCCTCCTTCCTTGCTATTATTACTTCTTCATCCGAGCAAATCCCTCTTACCAAAGAAAACTTGGAAGGGATAGAAGTGGCTCTCAAAGTCCTTTCAGATCTTGTGAATGATGCCAAGAAAACTTCCGTCGACCCTGTCAAGTCTGATGTTTGCGAGATTCTAAGTAAACATCTTGGTCCTGATAGGATTTCGCAAGCATCTTTGGTTCAAGAAATCACTAGATTGAGGAATGATCTCCAAGCTATGACTGAGAAATGTAACAGTTTCCACCTTGAAAATCAAAAATTTCACAACCTCTCGCTAGACCGTGATAATCTTCGCAGGAAGAATGAGGAGTTAAAAGGTATACTCTCGCCACCCCATCATTTTTTTTTTTTTTTTTTTTTTTTTTATCTCAAACCCTTGTCTGCTCTTCAAGCCCAAAACCAGAAACGAATAATGGAGATATATCAATTGGAATCCATTGGTGAAGAAGTTCGTGTTGAGAGAGACGCTTGGATGGAGCAATATAACTACTTAAATAATCTTCATACATATGCTGCCGACCAAATAAATAATTTGTCTAAAGAAAACATCACGTTAGCTCAGAGTCAAGACTCATTAAGTAATGATATATCTCGCCTCTCTTATTCTTTGAATAAAGCTAATTTGGAAATGGAAACTTTATCAGATGAGAACGGAACTCTTTCTCAAGAAAAGCGTTCTCTATTAAACAAAGTGGCGACCTATTCGCAACAATATAATGCTTGTCAAAAATTATGTGAAGAACAAGGACGAGCTATTCACACGCTGAGGAGTCATCTTGAAGAAGTTACAGCCGAAAGAGATAAACTTATTCAAGGTAGAATATCCTTGAGTGTAAAAGCGAACCAATTCAAGGATCAATGTTCTCAGCTAGAAAAATCCAATTCTTCGCTTGTTACT
This sequence comes from Papaver armeniacum, assembly GCA_023531295.1. Classification (NCBI taxonomy): domain Eukaryota; kingdom Viridiplantae; phylum Streptophyta; class Magnoliopsida; order Ranunculales; family Papaveraceae; genus Papaver; species Papaver armeniacum. The sequence continues at coordinate 34,304 of JAJJWW010008914.1, forward strand.
GAGAATGCCATACTTATTTCCAACGAAAAATCTTTGCGATCTCGTCTGGAGGGCTTAGTTGGGGACACATTCGATGACGCCATGGACCGATTGGGAAATAGTTGTTCGTCTTTTTATTCAGCATCTTGTTTCTCAAAAGGAAGGTAGTCATATTATTTGACTACCTTAATTCATTTATGAATCCCATAATCTTTAAGATTGTCTTTTAATCTTTACTTATTCAATTGTTGTGCAGATTCTGAGAAAAAGCTTCGCTCTGTTATTTCTACTCTCAAGTCAGACAACTCTAAACTTCGCAAAGAAAATGGGTCGCTTGCTACTTCCCTTGCTCTTTCTCGCGATCGTGCCGAAAGGAGATTTGACTATATGTCTGATTGTAAGGACATAGATAGTAAAAATCAGCAGAAAGCGCTCCTTCGTCAATTTCATCTCAAGGCCGAGGTCATTGTGAATGACATTTTATTGTCTAAATCTCTTGAACCTGTTCGTGTCAAACCTTTAGAAGTAAGTGATGATGAAGTCCCCAACTCTCCTGATGATGATTATGATTATGAAAGCGGCGAAGACGTCGCCGATGCCGAAGTTGTCAATAAAGATCTTCTTTGAAAAAGTTTTCGACGAAATTCCATTCTCTGGCGAAGTCAAGTAGAGAAAACTATTGGCGAAAATGATAACATTGATGTAGAGAATTAACTGTTTTATAACTTTTGCTGCAACTTTCTTTTTGTTTTGAAAGATTAAACCCCTTGTTGAATAATCCTCTTATTTTCTTCTTCTTAACTATGACTATAATCTCGCAAGCTTATTCGCTTACATTTTTATGAAATGATTTTTACTCGAGTCATCATCATTTTTGCATTGTGTTCTTCAACGATGTCGAATTTTATATTGCGACGAGGTCGCAGTATCTCCATGAATGAAGAAACCTACTTTTCTCGCCTTATCATTTCGGTAGTCTTTATTTTATCTCTTCTTGTTGCGACAAGGTCGCAAGTCGCCTTTACATTTTTATGCAATGGCCCATTGACCTTGCCTTATCATTTTTGTGTTGTCTTCCAAGTTAGACCTCGCTAATTAGAGGTCTTCCCCTGCCACCTTTCATTGCGACAAAATCGCAGGACGTCTTTACACTTGCATGTAAAGACCCATTGATCTTGCCTTATCATTTTCCAAGTATTTTTGCCTCTGCAGATGTTTTAGTTGCGACAATATGACAGGTCTAGATATCCTTGCGAACATAAAGCCCCATGACATTGCCGTCTTGCGACGAAATCGCAGGACGTCCGTACACTGTCGTGTAAAGACCCATTGATCTCGCCTTACCCTCGCGTTAGTATTATTGCCTCTGCAGGATCATTGCACAAATATGAGAAGCCTAAATTCTCTTGCGAAAACATAGCCTTATGACATTTGCGTCTGTTTTGACACTCCCCCTAATGGAGAGCGTCGCCATTATCATCTCCCCGGTTGCCCCTTCAAGGAGGCGAAACATCGGCCATACAAGACTAGCTCCTCCCATCCGGTCTTAACAACAACCAGTTGTTTTCGCAGCCTCTTATCCCTTATACCTATAGGGTTTATGGTTACGAGGCTGCACCCTAAGTGGAGTTTTCTTCGGGCGAGTGCAACATATGCTAAGACTTGCCAAGAATGGCCAGGGTAGGTTCATCCGTCCGGGCACTCGGCTCAACCGTGTACCTCGGCGCCTTGAGCATACATCGACTCCTTGGAAGAGACCCTCGGTCGCCCAACCAGGGTATAACCTTATATATATAGTTGGGAATCCAAGGTACCTCTTAGGATAGGCTTTCATGGGCCCCAAATTTCCATGACTCGGGCTTCGGGAGCGGTGTAGCCTTCCCCCCGAGCCATGTCGAGAGATACCCCCTTATATGACGCACTTTAGGTCTTACATTTGCCTCTTACGAAATGTTATTCGCGAACTAGGGTGTACGCCATAAAGGTTCGTCCCATTCTGGTTATTTTATTGATTCTTCTTCATATGCAATAGGTACCCCCTACTATGACGCACTTTAGGTACTTTTGCCTCTTGCGAAATTCTGATTTCGTCATAGTAGGTTTGCCTCTATCTGACTATTTTGTTGATTCTTCTGCATATAAGCTCTTTTGTAATTTCGCTGATCTTTGATAATTTCTTGTCATTTTCCATGGAAAGTATATCTTCGTCTTTCACGCAGTTTAGGTAATTGATGATGGAATAGTTGCTGCTTCTGTATGTTCTTCTCTTGTTCTCTGGGTCTCATTGTTTGGTCTGGTGACGCAGTTAAATTAAATCTTTTTCGTTGAATCACTTCACCTGTGCGTCTTTGAGGTTTTGTAGTTCAGTTGGATGAACTAGCTGAGTTGTTGTTGCGATAACTTCGCAGACACTCTTTCTTCATAGTCCCCTGAATTCTATTACATCCCTGATTCTTCTGTAAATATGGTTGTTATGGTTCTCCTTCTTTGTTAACTCGTACTGGCCTGATTAGTTCGTTCTTTCCTTTTCTTTTGTAGTAGGAAATCCTTCTTTCCCTGATTTTGTTCATCTTTTACTTTGATAAATACTGGTGATGAAATCCAACATTTCCTCTACAGATTTCATCTTTACTGAGAATTGAATTTTTCAATTCGTTTTTGTTCTTGAGACTAGTAATATCATTCTTCATAACTTCCTTGACATGCTAACATTTTACTATGAATCTGTTTCTTGATACTCCACTTCCTCCAATAGTTTGTACATCCTCCATGTCTTACTGATGAAGCAATACATTGCTGATCTTTGGTCGGTCATCTGGCGAGTTTAACCTGGGATGTTTTGCTTTCGCGAGATGGTTGGTCCTCCTGCGAGATTAACCCATTCCTTGCTGATATTCGCCTTTGATAATCCTCCCCATTGCTTTGGTTCTGATGTAACCATCTCTTCACTTTTTCTTTGTTTAAGTTTAAAGGAAACCATAAACTCGGATCTCGTTGTTAGTTTTCTTAGCGTTGATCGTATCTCATTCCCTTGCTCGTTAGATCTTGTCATTGATCTCTTTGGGGAAGTTGCATCAACTCTTCTTGGTGGAGACACTTCACTTGCACTTGTTCATGCCAAATGGTATTCTCAATACTACTCTGTATTATTGTTGTGACTAAACTGTTTTTTCAGTTACGTGAGATGACTTGCGCACGCGAACTAGATTCTTTTTCCATAGTTGAGTTTTTTGCTGCGCGACACTCATTTGGAACTTTGTTGATGAAGTGAACTTCGCAGAATTTCTATATTTGCTGTTATTTTATCGTGTCTTTTCAGTGATGATCTTCCAGTTCAACTTCGCTGGCATTGGGGTTGCTTTGGCGAGCAATACTAATGGCATTGGGGTTTCTTCCGGAGTGAACCAAATGCTTAGTCTTCGCAGGAGTTGATGAAGAAGTAACTAAACTCGTCTCTTGGCATAATTTTTGTCTTCGTCCGCTCTGAAGGGAACGTGCTGCCATGAGCTCTCTGCTATGAGCTTTTTGCGTCATATGTTCATCAATAGTACTAATAATGAAGTTACATTTTCCTTCTGCAATTTCTGCTGGAGTGAAGTTTCATTCGCCTTGCAGTTCTGGTGTGATTTTTTAGCTTTATGTTCATCTTTGCGTTTTCAGTTAATGCTTGGCTCCTTTGATTGCTTTGCTAGAGCTGATGGCGAAGTTTGTTGCAAAAAATCGATTGAGATTTGCTGGGATGGATGAGTAAGGGGCATCCATATATGTCCTCAAACTTTCCCAAAGTGATTGATGCCTGTGCTTCCCAATGCTGATGACGAGATAATGATGATTCCTTCATCATTAACAAGTCTATCCTATTTTACCCCTGGAACTTCAATATTCAGTGAGATATATCTTCACAGTAAGCTAATTTCTTTGAAATGTCTCTTAAAGTTTATAGATCCAATTGAATTCATCACCAACAGTAGCCGTTTTTTCTAAACTTTTTTGAACCAACAAGATTAGGTCCCTGTTTCTAGCGCATATGTAGTTGCAGGAAATCCCACACTACACCCCTTACTCAGTTTTGCTTGACTAATCCATTGAAAGATATGTGATCAAGAATATTTATTAATTGATTCCATGAAATGTTTACACAGTACAATAGAATTACACTTGGAAATTAAAGCGCTCTTAAACTTTCTCTCTCCTAATGACTTGCTTCACAATTCAAAAAGATCCCCCCTTTCAACGAGACTCATTTAGCCCTTTATATAGGGTAATACATAGTGGATGATGACTAAGCTATCCTTTATTTTCGGGAATGTCTCGCGAAGTGTCGCAAATGCACGAATATTCATTCTCGCGACACTTCTTAACCCTCGCCAGGTTTCATGTCTTCCAATTATTTTGTTTGTCGTTATTCATCGCGTCGTTTATTTTAGCTCCCTGCGACTCCCTCGCGACACCGTCGTTTATTTATCCCGCGAACCTTGTCCGTTGCGATATTATGATCCTACAGCGCTAGAAACAGGGAATGATTGAAGATTGATATTATGATTTGAAAGAATTTGGAGTAATAGGGAAGGAATTTCATATAATTTTCAACAATTCACTAAGATTGAAAAATGGCTAGAATAAAACATACATCAAAACAACCAACAACTGTTAAAAGGAGTAGGAGACTTGCTGGAGAAAGGAGAGACGAGATGGGGGAATCTTCAAGAATGAATACAAGGAACAATAGAGAAAATCAAATTCAACCGCCAATTCAACGTACACCACCAATACAAAATATAGCTGTGGATTATGACAGAGTGAGTGTACATACTTGGCGATCAGATTTTGTAGATGAAATGGGAGAAGAGCAGCAATTAGGAGGCAATGGACAAGAGGAGAGAGACCAAGAAGTAATTGGAGGAATAATTCATGGAAATGAAGAGATTGCAGCATTAGAGGCATTGAGACAAACAATACATGAAGAAAGGCAGTTAGAAGCAGAAGAACGTGCGAATTTGACAAGGCAAAATCATGAATTAAGGATGAAAAACATGTGACTACAAAATAGGAGGTCAAGAAGCACTACAAGATCAAGTTCAAGATCAGTTAGAGAAGAAATAAGACAAAATTTGCCTATAGAAAATGCTGATGAAGAAACTCGAGAGGGAATACAAAATCCAGGCGAAGAACGTCGCGAAGGAAGAGAAATATTGGAAGATCGTTATATTCAACGTGCTGAAATTCTTCAAAACGGACAAAATGATAGAAATTAGGGAAATAGACACCGTCAAGGCCGAAATAATCAAGATGGCGAAAAAAATCAGGAAGAAGGAAGGAGAATATTACATGGGAGAGAAATACAAAGAAATAAACGAGTAATTGAAAATGAAATTGAAAGACACTATACTGAACAAACACATCTAGCTTGCGAGAGAGAAAGACTAAGAGCAGAAGTGGAAGAACAAGAGCTACAAGAGGCAATTCGACAGAATAATCATGATAATCGAGAAAGGAGGCGTGAGCGAAATCGCAATAATGCTAATATCAATGAAGAATACGATAGAGTACAAAGGAGAACTGAAAGGCGGCAAAGAGGAGAAAATGAGAGATATAACGGTGTGCGAATTCATGAAAGAAGTGAAAGAGAAGATCGTAGAGAAAGACGAGAGGAAAATGATGAACAAGAAAGTCAAAACAGAGATGAACGCAGAAGAAAAGAGGCGGAGTTAAAAAGACCAATGGATCCAAATTCTGGTATAAATGAACAAATTTTGAGAGAGTTAGCGGAAATGAGAGGAATGATAAATAATAAAAGAGAAGGAGGTAAGAGACAATTGGATGAAGCCATAGAGGAAGCTGCGAAAACTCCATTCACACAAGAAGTACAATTAGGAGGAATACCCCCAAAATGCAATTTACCTGCGTTAACCAGCATTTTTGATAGAACAACTTGTGCAGTCCAACACATCAAAGCTTATGTGAGATGTATGCTACAATGGGAGAACCATGATGCAATATTATGCAAATATTTCGCATCAAGTTTAACAGGAGAGGCATTAAAATGGTGTGAAGGTTTGCCAAAGAATACTATAACATCTTTCAACCACTTGCAAGCTATATTTTTAGGGGCATATATAAGTAACAATTCCTCGCGACCTGGCATTGAAGATGTATTTGGGTTGAAGCAAAGGGTTGGCGAAAGTTTGAAGCATCTAACTTTGAGGTGGAAGACAATGTGTAGTGATATGGCTGGTCGTGTGGACGAAAGATATCTCATTATGTCATTCATCAACACTATGTTCGAAACCAATCTGTTATACATTCAAATTTTCAGAATCAAGAATACAATCACAATGACTGAGTTGCGAGAACTTCAGGAGGAGTATATTGCTCTTGAGGAAAAGCAAAATGAGATGGAATCATACCCCATTGCGAACACAAGTTCATAAGCAGCGAATGCAAGCTTGTTACCCAAGTTAATAAATACAGTGGCGAACACCTCGCAAGGGCAACAAGAGAGGATAATGGGAGATAGTCAGCAAAAGCTAGTAGCTATGGGGAGTCGTGGTCAAGAAGAATTCGAGAGAGAGAGAAAATTCTATAGCCGTGGTGGAAATAACAAAATCCAAAGACTTGATAAGCCGCAAGAAACTTATGGAGGTCATCAGCCGCAAGAAACTTATGGAGGTCAGAGGCAAAACTATCACAGAGGACAGCGAAGTCATAAGATAATATGGGAAGAAATCAAAATGCCACCTTTGAATGCGGAGAAGATATGGGAAGATATAATCCTAATGGAAAACATACCCCCACCATGGAACATGGGGAGTGAACCACCTCCAAGCTACAGAAGTAATGAATTTTGCTCTTATCATCATTTCCATGGACATACAACAAATGACTGCAGAAATATAAATAGAATCATTCTCAGGATGATAGATCAGGGAAAATTAAATCAATTTCTAGTAGGACAAACGCAAACTCAAGCATTACCACCTCCTCCAGATATTCACAAGCCAAACACAGCAAAAGAAAGATAAATATTTGTGATTGAAGTTGGCGCAAAGGCAAAGAATATGTTTTGTAAATCTATCGTACACTCATACAAGACGATTGAAGATTTTCACGATAACGCTCTCAGCAGGGTTTTCGCAAGAGATGCCGATGATAGAGAAATAATGAACATTGCGAAGACATCGTCATTTGGAAGAATGGCAAAAGCGGACTATCTCTTTTACATGCAGAAGAAGTACACGAGGGTGGAGAAATGCACGACAACCCATTAGTGGTAAGATTGGAGATTAACCCAAAACCTAGCGAGGATGAAGATGATGAAGCCGAGAATTCATGGGCAATCAACATAATTTTGATCGATACTGGAAGTTCCGTGAATATTCTTTTTTATCATACTTATAAAACTATGGGAGGGAAAGATGAAGATTTAATACCTTCAACGTACAAAATCTATGGTTTTAACGGTACTGCAAATAAGCCAAAAGGAGAAGTTCATATGCGAATTCCACTGAAAGGATTATCCTCTGAAATTTTATTATGTGTAGTTGATGTGGAATCACCATACAACGCATTGATTGGACGACCTTGGTTACATGAGATTTTAGGTGTGGCATCGAATTTCCATCAATGTATCAAGTTCCCTCATCCCACTGGTTTTGGCATCATAAAAGGAGATTGGGTTGAAGGAAATAAGTGTTATGAAATTGATATAGAATCTTGCGAAGAAAGAGCTGCGAAGAAGAAGAATTGGAAACACAACATCAAAGAAAAAAAAAGGTGAAAGATTGATGGTAGATGTAATAGAACAGAGAGAAGAAGAAATGCTGCGAAACCAATATATGATGAAGATAAGAAGTGGCGAAGGCTTCGCAACAGACAAGAAAATGACAGGAAAATTCAAAAATGCAGAGGCGGAAAGTAGCAGAAATAAAAGACTTAAAGAATGAATGTACTTGTTGACTGCCGAAGTAGAAATTGGGAGGTGAAAGAAAAATGTATGATTGGTTTGATCTTAAAAATTAAAAAAAAAAAAAAAAAAAAATTGATTATGAATAGCAGAGATGAGGTTGCGAAAGGAAGTTGATATGCAGAAGAAGAGAATATATTTTATGAATGATAAAGATGAGATTGCGAAATTACAAAAGAATTTATATGCAGAAGAATCAACAAATTAATCAGACAGAGGCGAACCAACTATGGCGCACACCCTAGTTCGCGAAATCAAAATTTCACAAGAGGCAAATGTAAGACCTAAAGTGCGTCATAGAAGGGGGTACCTATTGCATGGCTCATAGAAAAGGTTACACCGCCCCTGGAACCTGAGTCATGGAGAATTGGGGTCAATAAAGCCCATCCAGGGGAGGTACCTTGGATTTTCAATCTAAGCTTATGACTTAGATTGGATGACCGAGGGTCTCTTCTAAGGAGTCAGCATTTGACCAAGGCGCCGAGGTACACGGTAGAGCCAAGAGTTCCTGGGGCATTTGAAGTGTCTCGGCCATTCTTGGCAAGTCTTGGCTTATGTTGCACTCGGCCCGAAGAAAACTCCATTTAGGGTGCAGTCTCGTAACCATAAGCCATATAGGCAAAAGGGATAAGAGGCTGCGAAAACAACTGGTTGTTGTTAAGACCGGATGGGAGGAGCTAGCTTTGTATGGCAGAAGTACGTCTCCTTGAAGGGGCAACCAGGGGGAAGATAAGGGTGGCACCCTCCATTAGGGAGCTGATAAGTGTCTTAAGACGCAAATGTCATGAGGCTTTATTTTCGCAAGGAAATTTAGGCTTGTCATATTTGTGCAACAATCCTGAAGAGGCAATAATACAAAAGACAAAGATAAGACGAGATCAATGGGTCAGTACATGAAAGTGTAAGGACGTCCTGCGATCTCGTCGCAAGACGGCAATGTCATGGGGCTTTATTTTCGCAAGAATTTTTAGGCCTGTCATATTGTCGCAACAAAAATTTCAAAGAAAAGGTTAAGGCAAGAGCAATGGGTTTTTGCATTCAAATGCAAAGACGTACTGCGATTTTGTCGCAATGACAAGAGGTGGCGCAATAAGACCTTTAACTAGGAAGGCAAAATAAGACCACATAAGAGAAAAAGAAAAAAGGAAATCTTGGAAGAAACCAAGATTTCCTTACTTGCGAAAATTCATCAGCAACAGCTGCGAGATTGAGGCATGAATACATATCACTGTTCGAAAGTAACTCGCTTAATCTCTCATTTGAATGCAAATAACAGAGGAAAGTATGGGAATGTATAGAATAAAAACATGTTATTTGTCTTCATATGATAGATTTACGCGCTCATAAAATGAAAAGTTGATAATATATTGATTAATTATATTGCAAAAAAGAATTGCTCTTTTAACATGTGCAGAAAGGAACAACAAAGTTAGAACTTGAAGATCCAAGAAATTCGCAGGAAAAGACTACAAAAATAGAAGATTAAAAGAATGGATATACAGATATTACAAAAAGAGAAGGAAGAAGACAAAACTATTTCTTGCTTGATTCTTCTTCTTCTATTTCTTCATCTTTATTAGATTCCTCTTCTTCGCTAGCATCGCTGTCAGAGATATCCAAAGAAGGCACATTCTCAGGGATTTCATCAAGGAGGCAAGGGTATGAAGAATGAGGAATGTTGTTGTCGTCACAGACCATCTTAATAGTCTGATTGCGAAAAAGAATAACATTATTCTTGAAATTCGCAACAGTAATTTGTAGTTGTTTCTTCAATCTAGAATATTTGTCATCTCGAGAAGAAATGTCCTTTGCGAGCTGCTCCTTCTCAGATTCAAGTTCTTCAATTCTTTTGTGAAATCTCTCCTCAGACTCTGCGAACATATAACAATGAATCAGCAACTTAATGACAATTTCATAAAAAACAAACAGTTAAATAAAGAAGAATGATTAATAACCTTCTTTGTCAGAAATCATATCCCTAATCAAGGCCGTATGCTCAGCTTGAAGACTAACGTTAACACCTAAATTATTTCTGGCATCATCTAGAACCTTCGCAGCCCAAGCGAATTCATCGTCATTGTTTATGAGAAGAAGGGAGCGAATTTGATTCTCTCTTTCGCTAAGAATAACATTTTTACGGATGGATTCATCCCGTTCAATTTGAACCTCAAGAAGAGTTTTTTGGAATTTCGCTAATGCTTGAGCACCTTGACTAGCAATGCGATCTTTGTCATCTATGAGATCACTGATTTTCTTCCTTAAAGTATTAATTTTCTCTTTAGAACTAAGATATAGACGTTTAAATTGGTTGGCTAAGCCTAAACTAGATCTATGATCAATTTCTAAAAGGCGAAAGTTGGATTGAAGTTCGTTTAGAGGAAGAGATTTAATCTTGTTATTTGAAAAATTATTCAAAGAATCGTTGAGGTGATCAAGAAGAGCATTGTTATCCATAGGATCAGGGAATGAGTGAAGAAGAATGGCTTCATCAGAAAGGTTATAAACGTATGCGAAAATGGTAAGTCGGATAAGGGAAGATAATGAGAGAACAAAATAAAGGAAAGAAAAGAGTCTCATACCATAAAGTTGTTGGTTGGCGCTTTGAAGACTAGATATCTTATTCTTCTGAGTGGAAGAATCAACTTCTAGTTGCTTGGTCTTCTCACGAAGAGTGGCAGTTTTAGTTTCAAATTCTTCATTTCTCTTGTGAAGAGCAGCAGCTTCAGTTTCCAATTCTTCATTTTTCTTGCGAAGTTGAAGATTCTTCTTTTCGAGAATACTGCGCCTTTTCTCAAGATCTGAGGCAACAGCGAAGGAAGCTCTCCCGGACTATGAAGGAAAGTAAAGAAATTATCAAGATATAACTTAAAATCGAAATTATGAAGAAATAAGGGAACAAAGACATACCAAGACACCAAGCGAATTTAGAAAGCTGGGAGTCACTGATCTGGAGACCCCATGAAGAGAATCATCACCCTCTAGTAAAGGAGCATCACAGATACTCGCGAGATCTTTGCACGTACTAGAGAGACGATCATCTCCAATTCCTTGCATGGAGTCAGAGAAGATACTAGACAGTCGCGCCATAGAAGATTCAGTAGGAGAATTCTCCTTTACGAGAGAAGTATCAATATCATCATTATCTTCATCAGAGCTTTCGTTGTATTGAGGATTGGAAGGAGAAGGGGAATGAATCTTTCGTTTCTTTGAAGGTGGGGCAGTAGACTTCTCCCTGCGAAGAGAACCTTTACCTTTGCCTTTGGTCTTCGCAACCTCGGGACCTTCTTCTTCTCTAGCAACTTCAACACCAACCTTCGCACACGAATGAAGATAAGAAACCGAGGCAACAATATTATTAAAAATAATAAAGAAAAGTATTTCTTACTTCATCCGTGATCGAACGGAGTGCTGCTAGGGTACTTGCCTTAGCATTTCTTTTGTAGCTCTTTCTCAACTTGATAATCTGAAAATTTCGTAAGATTAATATGTATAAAAATGAGTGAAGATTATAAACTGAGCGAAATTTAGGAAGTATACCTCTTTTGCTTTTTCAGGCCAGTTAAAAACCCAAGGTTGATAATTGGCGAGATTCATAGGAAGCACATGTGAACCTGAAATGTAAGGTCCTTTCAAAACCAACGGAAAGACACACCATCTGCCGTCTTTAGAATGACGAGGAACATTGTTCTTGCCAAAATGCCAGTCGATATCCTGCATAAGTATTTTATCGCTGGCGACATTTTCTTTTCTCTTCAAGCGAGCACCCCAGCGAGTTTTATCATTCTTCATATTTATTACTTCATAGTTTTCGAAGAAGCTTTCCGTCGTATATTTTTTGGCGAATATCTCTAAGTCCACAAATTTAGGATCTCTGACTTCTTTTGGATAAAGAGATCCCTTACCAGTACCACGATTGGCGAACTCAAGCATTAAGCGGATACAATCCCCGCTCAGTTGGTAGATGGCTCGCGAGAATTTCGCATGAGCAAGAATTTCATAAAATAAGGGAAGATCAGGGTCATAGAGAGGAATGGGAAGGCCAGCGAGAATCTGACCTAGTGAAATTATGATTTCCTGATCATCACAACGATGATCAGAAAATAGTTTGACAGAAAGAATGGATTTAGATTCTTGATTGGGAATGGTGGTTAACGTGAAACCTTTATCTTCGAAATCTTTTTGCACTTTGTCCAGAGAAGCTTCATATTTACGACCAACTGGAGGCATTTTCAAAGTATGGGAATGAAGAGAAACTGAAGATCAAAAGAAGTGAAAAGGAAAAGATTTACAGTAGCAAAAACGGAAGTTACAGAGAGATGTTGAAGAAAAGTTGCAGAGAAAACAAGAAGGAAAGTAAAAAAGAAGAAGAGAGGAGTAAGAAAAGTATATATAGAGAGAAGGTTTCTCGAAAAGGCAAACACATTTAATGCGAAGAGTAGACATGAACGGTTGAGAAAAAGCAGTTGAAAAAAGACGTGTCAAGAAATGGATGGAGGAAGAGATACGTGTAATAAATTCTCGCATAAAAGTACAGAATCATGTCAATACAGAAAAATATGAAAAAATGAACAGCTGCGGCATTTTGAAAGTACTAATTCTCATGACATTCTCTCCTTCGCAGAGAAGACATGAGAAGAGGTAAGATGTAGGATCAGAATATCGCAATACCAAGACCCTTGCGAAATCCATAAACGACACATTGCAAAGATATCGCAAATGGGTAATATGAATGACGCAACGGATGACGACAGCCTGAACACGAGAAAGATGTGAAGACCTAGCGATATTTAGTAGTATTGCGAGATTTAACATTTGAATACTTGCGAGAGTGTCGCAAGTCAGATCCGAAAATAAAGGACAACTTAGTTGTTATCCACTATATAACATCCTATATAAAGAGCCGAACAGGCTTAAGAAAGGGGGAGATCTTTTTCGAGAGTGGAGAGAAAGTTTAGAGGAGAGAGAAAGTCTAGAGTAGCAATTACATTCTTGATTTCACTTCCTGCTTGTAAAATTTCTAACTCAATTAATAAAGAGATTGATTATTGATCTTAAATACGTGTTAGATATTATGAATTCTTGTGAGGTGTGTATTGTAGGATTTCCTGCAATTACAGATTCAATGCCACAATCATCTTCAGAAGATTTGACTCGAGCCATTCCTCATTCTTTATAGAAGATTCAAATTGTTCACGAGCAATTTTGAAATCTCGCATTAGCATAAACATGAGCTCAATACATAATTTATTTCTCTTGTGTTCTCTTGAGAAATAACACTTAATTTCAGAAGGGAGATAAGTTTCAAGCTTCTGTAATTGAGTATCAATATCAATAGTATTTTCACCCATCTTGAACCGCAATCTAATTGTGGATAAAAGAATCGGTTTTTTAAGATGTTTTATATATCAAATAGAACTTAGTTCCCAAGTTTCGAACCACCAAAAAGGTATTTTATTTGATTAAAAACAGGTGTGAACAAACTCAAGTTCGGAAATAAAATCAAGGAAGATTTTCCGAAATATTGTTGTCAAGAGATTCTGAATATATCTTGTACAAATTTATCATGAACTTTCTTTATGGACCGAAAGTATCTAAAAGGTGAAAGATTCCTTTTTTAGAAAATACTTAAGTTTTTCATGATGCAGATAGATCAAGTATGGATTTTACAAATCTCATATGTTCCTTGGTGCTCTTTTGAGAACTTCCCCATTTATTCAAGTCAAGCACAATTTGGAGGAAGTTCCGATCAACAAGCTTAGTTGTTGAAGTGAGCTTTTAATGGCTCAATATTACACATGGAACAAGATCTATCAGAGTATTTGATAGCTCTTACAAGATATAATTGATTTTTTCGGACATCTACTTTTCTGGAACAATTCCAAGAGCAGGTTTTACACATCTGTAAATCACAACTTGAAAAATCTGATTTAACAAATAGATCTATTCGAGTAAGAGTATGATTGCAAGTATGATTTGAAAACCTTTAAGTCATGAGTTGAATAGTACTCTTAGATTGACCCAATTTTTTCTTGAAATAAGATAACATATTTTAATGAGATTGTTTCTTTGATCCTGATTTGGACAAATGGTCAATAAGAAAACTGCATGACCTACAATCCTTAGTTTGTATGCAATTAAGTTGATCTTTCTCACGTTCAGATAAATAATCCTTATCACTGCAAGAGACAGTTTTTCTTGACCGGATATTAGTCATAGGATTATGTTTCGAAACACATCCCTTTTGATTCTTGCAAGTGGGTAGACAGTTTGAATCAAGATGTTGTTTATTAGTTAAGAGATTCTGAAAGATAAAATCGCATATCCTTGTCTTAACTAATAAATCTTTTCTGACTTTAGTGTGATTATCAGAACTTTCAGATTCAGTTTCAAGAGGAAACAAGACTGTAGTTTCATCTTGACATAGACTAGATGCGTTTTTCATCATGTCAGGAGGCTCATGAATTTCAAGAGTTTCTTGAGGCGCGGTTTCTTCATGAGACCTGGTTTTTATCAAAGAATCTTTGATAATCCTTTTGACAGATAGATAATATACATTATCTTTTAGTTTATATTTTTCAGCAAGCTTTATGAAAAATTTAATCTCATCACTGTCATCTGAATCTGACTCGTGCATCACGAGTGTTTGTTTTCTTATTAACTCATCATGGTTAATATTCCCTGAATTGTGTTCAACGAGTGAACTAGCAGTGTTGAGTTGTTTATCAGGATCTGAAAGCAAATTGACTTTCTGAAAAGTATGTTGTAAAACAAAATATTATCATCTTGCTCTACGTTAACTGAATCATCCATTAGATTCAAATCTTATAGATTGGATCGCACCAAACACATATTGTTAGATCTTTTCGTGTTTTCCTGCTCTGGTATGAATTGAAAAGATGGTACCCAAATACAGCACAAACTTTTATTTATCAACATATAAGTCCTCTACCGAATGTGATCGTCTATGGACAGAGTCGAGACAATATAACAGATTCGGTTCACACTTCGTGTGATCGTATATGGATACGATATCGAGACAATACAACCACAGTATCACTTGTGTGATTGACTATGGATACAAGATCGAGACGATACGACAACAAAGTATGTACTTGATAATAGGTTCGGTAATAACCAAAACTCTATAGGATCAATATCAAGTATTACAGAGTTAACATATTTGTGTATTTTACTTAATTATAATAACAATCATAATGCGGAAAACAAAGTAAAAGATACAGCAAGATTTTGTTAACGAAGAGACCGCAAATGCAGAAAAACCCCGGGACCTAGTCCAGTTTTGAATAATCTCAGAATTAATCCGCTATACAAAATCTAATACCAACGTCGTACAATTGAAACCAAGCATACTACCCCTAGCTACTTAGTTTCCTCAGTATCCATGCGCCTTCGACTTCTAGAGTTACGCACGTGAATAACAAGTTCTTTGGATCGTATTCCAAACATCAAAGGAAGAATATGTTTGGTAACCACTCTAATCAATCTTGCTAGAAGATAAGATGAGTTATTGACAAAGGCTCTTATGTTTAATCTAATAAACTCTTTTGTCTGGTTAGATCAATCTATCCAATGATTACCGAAATAACCAAGTTTAGATTCGCAAACAGTCAATATAGATCTCAAGAGAAACAATAAACTGATGTCGATCTCACACAACTATTTTTTTTGCTCGATAATAATGCATTTTATTAAAACCAAAAAGAGTACAAATGTTAGAGCACTGCTCGGTCGAACTCGCAAGCGTTGATATCTCAAGCTTGTTTGTCAACTTTAGGTGATCAAAACTATAAGTTTGATTTCTAGTCTACTTATAGCTATGTATCGGATTAGGATAGAATGTGTAGTTGAGATTTAGACTTCACGACGTTCATCGATTGAAGACGAAGATCTACTGAGGAGAGCTTGGAGGAACTTCATCAACAAAAGGTATGTGGAGACTAAAACTTATCTATCACTCAGAAGTCTATTCTATTCTATCTCCTAATGAGACTAAGTCGTATAGCTATATAGACTCTTACATTATACATATTTGATATTTCGAGCCGAGTTTAACTAGCTTATATATTTCTCGAAATATGTGTTGGAAGTTTTTTCTTTAGCTACACTCATCATCATTCTTGACGAGTTTAGTTGAAAACAATTTATTTGTTGGAAACTAAATAAGTCAAAAAATGATCATGTGAAAATTGTCTTGAAACATCTTACATGATTTGTGTGAGACGGTAATTTGATGTCGACTCGGAATATTTCGTATTGATCATTCGATCAATAGAAAATTACTTATAAGTTAATGGTATGTGTGAGTGTAGGATCAGAATATCGCAACACCAACGCCCTTGCGAAATCCATAAACGACACATTACGAAGACATCGCAGATGAGTAATATAAATGACGCAACGGATGACGACAGCCTGAACACGAGAAATATGTGAAGACCTAGCGAGATTTAGGAGTGTTGCGAGATTTTATATTTGTACACTTGCGAGAATGTCGCAAGTCAGATCCGAAAATAAAGGACAGCTTAGCTGTCATCCACTATGTAATGTCCTATATAAAGAGCCGAATAGGCTTAAGAGAGGAGAGATCTTTTTAGAGCGATTGTAAAGTTCCTTGCTTATTTTCCTTTCCACCTTGTAATATTAGTGAGTTTTAATCAATAAAGAATATAATTGTTCATCTTAAAATGACTTAATTGTGTGAATTCTAGTGAGGGATGTAGTGTGGGATTTCCTGCTACTACATATGGCGCTAGAAACAGGGAGTGAAGATTAAAGATTGGAGATTGTGTTAAAATTGTTTAAATTGAGAAGATGATTGATAAATTGGTTAAAGTAGAGAAAATCAAAATTAAGGAACGTAATAGAAAGTTGGAATGTAGTTTGATTACAAAAACAATGACTAACGAATTTCATGAAAATATCAGAGGGAGAATACATAAACGAGATTTTGAAGGAAAGAAAATCGTAACAACGGAGAAAGCATCACCTATGAAAGAATGGGAAAAACAGAAGATTACATTCACAGCAGCAGAGATATCAAGAGAAAACTCAAACCACACATCTCCTTTGGTAATCACAGTAACCACATAGAAAGAAAAAGAAAAATCAACAAAAATTATGGAAGAATGGGAGGTGAACAGAACTCTAGTTGATACGGGGAGTTCGGAGAATATAATCTTTTACCATGCATACAGAGGAATGGGATACAAAGATGAAGAGATGTCTCCTTCAACTTATCATATTCATGGCTTTGGCAAATCTATAACAAAACATAAAGGAGAAATAGAGGTGCGAATTTCGCTGGGAGAAATCGAAACACAAACGGCATTATGCGTAGTGGATATGGAATCACCATACAACATGCTGTTGGGAAGGCCATGGACTCATGCGATTAAAGCTGTAGCATCAACATTACATCAATGCATCAAATTTCCTATGCCAAGTGGGATTGGTGAAATTAAAGGGGAAACCGATAAAGCGAGATTATGCTATCGAATTGAAGTAAAACAATATGAAGGACGTGCAAAGAAGCGAAAAGATCGCAGAAAATTGGCGAAGGAAGCAAAGAAAGAAGAGGAATTTAGAGCTTATATGATAAGAGCTAAGGAAGGAAAAGGGATACCCAGCTAAATTCTGGAAGAAGGAACTGAGCTTGCGAAGGAGATAAAAGAACCCACACCTATGGGAGAACCTAAGGCCACCTACACTGCGGCAGAACCAACGAAGGAAGTGAATGTTGGGACTGAAGAAGGACCAAAAATACTAAAAATTGGGACCAAGATGGAAGAAGATGAAGAAGAAAAAACTATTGGTCTGTTGGGAGAATTTAAGGATATTTTCGCATGGAACATGGATGAGGTGCCTGGGATAGGCCCATCTGTGGCATGCCACAGATTGGAAATTGACAAAAATGTAAGGCCATTCAAACAAAGAATCAGAAAAATCGCGACAACGTATCATCCTCAAATAGAAGAAGAGTTGCAGAAGATGCTTGATGCAGTGATTATAAGACAAGCAAAATATCCAGAGTGGATAGCAAATATGGTCGTAGTACCAAAGAAGAAGAAAGGGATAAGAATTTGTATAGATTTTACTGATTTAAATAAAGCTTGTCCGAAGGATAGTTTTCCATTACCGGATATTCCACAGATGGTCGAATCAGCGGCAGGAAATGATAGAATATCTTCTTTAGACGGATATAAAGGGTACAATCAAATTCCTCTCGCTGAAGAAGATCAGGAGCATACTGCTTTTTTCGCTCCCAGAGGGTTATATTGTTACACAAAAATGCCATTTGGTTTGCGAAATTCTTGAGCAACATACCAAAGGATGGTAGAAAAGGTGTTTGCAAAGTGGATACACAAAACATTGGAAGTATATGTAGATGATATATATGTTAATAAAAAGTAAAGAAGCAAAAAATCATGTCCAAGATCCGAGGGAAATTTTTGAACAAATGAGACATTTTAACATCAAAGTAAATTCAGAGAAATGTATTTTTGGGGTTGCCTCGGGAAAATTTTTAGGTTACATCGTATCAAAAGAAGGAATACAAGTTGATCCAGAGAAAGTACAAGCAGTTCGCGACATGGCAACACCGGCGACGGTAAAAGATGTACAAAAGTTAAATGGACTCTTAGCCCATTTGGGAAGGTTCATTTCGCGATCATCAGATAAGTATAAACATTTTTTCAATATACTCAAAAAGGGGGCGAAGTTTAGATGGACAGACGATTGCGAGAAAGCTTTTCAAGGAATAAAAGAACATATGACGAATATATCTATTTCGCAAAAGGCAGAACCGGGAGAAGAATTATTAATTTATCTTGCGACAACTTCGCATGCATTAAGTGATGTGTTATTGCGAGTAGATGCAGGAGTTGAAAAACCAATCTATTACATCAGCAAAACTTTCAATGCGGCAGAGAAAAATTATTCAAAGATTGAAAAATTAATTTTGGCATTAGTTTATGCAGCATTTAAACTTCGAATATACTTTCAGGCGCATGAAATAAGGTGCGACAAAAGTACCAATCGAGTCGGTAATGAAAAATTCAAAAAGATCAAAGCGAGTCGAGAGATAGAATGCACGAGATAGGACATTTCAAAATCAAATATGAAATATTATCTTCACCAAAATCGCAAGTTGTTGCGAGACTTCTTAGCAGAATTTCCTTTAGAAGATGATAAAGCAAAGTGGAAGAAATGATGGATATAGAAGAAGAACATGGGAATCCAAGAGATCTCATTATGAGCCAAATAGATGGGAAATATTGGTGGATAGATCATCAAATGGGGAAGGTAATGGAGTTGGAATTGTTTTGATTTCGCCAGAGGGCAACAAAATGGCTTTTTCCTTCAGATTGGAGTTTGCATCCACCAACAATGAGACGGAATATGAGGCTGTGATACATGCCCTGAAATTCGCAATTGAAATGAAGTTGGAAAATGTAAGAATCACCAGCGATTCGCAATTAGTCATTTGTCAAATAAAAGGAGAATACACTACAAATGAATCATCCATGAAGAAATACAAAAAACTTGTTGAGGAATTATCAGCGAGAATCCCAAAAATTAAATGGAGACACATATCAAGAAAAGATAACAGACTCGCAGATGCTTTTGCTTTTATCTCAAGTATGATGACAGACCCAAATGCGAGATGCATAAAGATACAAACACTTTTATCACCATCAATCAATAAAGAAGAAGAAGAAGAAGAGGTAGATGTAATGATAATAGAAGATGGATAACAGATACCTAATATTGAAGATTGGAGAGCAGAACTTCATGCATACCTGAAAAGATGAGAAACACCAAGAAATAGATTGGAGGCGCATAAATTAAAAAGCCATGCAACAAATTATGAACTAAGGGATGGAATATTGTACCGGAGATCTTTCAATGGACCTTCACTCAGATGTTTAACACGAAAAGAATGAGAAGAAGTACTAAAAATGTTACATAGTGGGGATGCTGGCAATCACAGCGGTGGAAGATCTTTGGCATACAAAGCAAAGATGCAAGGTTATTATTGGCACGAGGATGCGAAGCAAATATCAAAGCGTTGCGAAGATTGCCAAAGGCACGGAAAGAAAATACATGCACCAAGAGCACCATTAACATCTTCAACAAGTGTATGGCCTTTTGGAAAATGGGGTTTAGATATTGTGGGACCATTCTTACCAGGAACTGGGCAAAGAAGATATCTGATTGTCGCTACAGACTATTTCACAAAATGGGCTGAAGTAAAGGCAGTACAACACATTCGCGACAAAGATATTTTTACATTCATATTTGAGAATATCATATGCAGATTTGGAATCCCTGCAGAGTTAGTGTCCGACAATGGGAAACAATTTGAGGGACAGAATATAGAACTATTACTTAATGCATTTAAGATAAAATGTGGAAAGTCAACTCCTTTATACCCCCAGGCCAACGGACAAGCAGAAGCAACAAATAAAACAATCACAGATATATTGAAGAATAAATTAGAAGGACATAATAGAGCATGGTGTGAACAAGTACATAATGCAGTATGGGCTTACAATACAACCAGGCGAGAAGCTACGGGAATGTCACCTTTCTGTTTAACGTATGGAGTTAAGGTTGTATTACCAACAGAAGTTATTATTCCAACAACAAAGAGAGAAGCTTGGGAGAAAAATCTTAGTGCGGGTAATATTTTAATCAAACTAGATGAATTAGAAGAAAAAAGAGAAAGAGCTCTACAGCATATGGAGAATTACCAACGAAGATTAGCCAGAGAATATAATAAACGTGTTAAGACTCGCGAATTTCAACCAGGTGATTTGGTACTGAGAGAAACACTAATATATCAGCGAGAAAGTGGTGGCAAGCTTGCGAGAAAATGGGATGGACCTTATATCATTAAGGATATAGTTGGAACAGGGGCATATAGATTGATGGATCCTGAGGGTAAAGACGTGGGCCACAGGTTAGATAGACCATGGAATAGGTTGTACTTGAAGAGATATTACCCGTAAAAGATTGTGGGAAAAGATTAGATTGCGAAATAATATATGATTGAAGCAAAATAAATTTATATGAAAATCTTGCGAAAGAATCATTTCGAGATTGCACAAAATAAAGAAAGAATATGCGAAAATCTCGCACAGATAATGACAAGAGAATAATCAAAAATCAATGACATATCAGAAAGGGGCGAACCTGCTATGGCGTACACCCTAGTTCGCGAGATCAAAATTTCGCAAGAGGCAAATGTAAGACCTAAAGTACGTCATAAAAGGGGGTACCTGTTAACATGGCTCAGGGAAAAGGTTACACCGCCCCTGGAACCTGAGTCATGGAGAATTGGGGTCAATAAAGTCCATCCAGGAGAGGTACCTTGGATTTTCAATCTAAGCTTATGACTTAGGTTGGACGACCTAGGGTCTCTTCTAAGGAGTCAACATATGACCAAGGCGCCGAGGTACATGGTTGAGCCAAGAGTGCCTGGGGCATTTGAAGTGTCTCGGCCATTCTTGGCAAGTCTCAGCATATGCTGCACTCGGCCCGAAGAAAACTCCACTTAGGGTGCAGTCTCGTAACCATAAGCCCTATAGGCAAAAGGGATAAGAGGCTGCGAAAACAACTGGTAGTTGTTAAGACCGGATGGGGGGAGCTAGCCTTGTATGGCAGAAGTACGCCTCCTTGAAAGGGCAACCAGGGAGATGATAAGGGCGGCACCCTCCATTAGGGAGCTGATAAGTGTCTTAAGACGCAAATGTCATGAGGCTTTATTTTCGCAAGGAAATTTAGGCTTGTCATATTTGTGCGACAATCCTGAAGAGGCAATAATACAAAAAATAAAGATAAGACGAGATCAATGGGTCAGTACATGAAAATGTAAGGACGTCATGCGATTTCGTCGCACGACGGCAATGTCATGGGGATTTATTTTCGCAAGGATTTTTAGGCCAGTCATATTGTCGCAATGAAACTATCCTGCAGAGGCAACAATACTAAAGAAATGATAAGGCAAGATCAATGGGTCATTACATGAAAATGTAAAGACGTCCTGCGATTTTGTCGCAATGACAAGGGGTGGCACAATAAGACCTTTAACTAGGAAGGCAAAATAAGACCACATGATTCAATAAAAGATTTATAAAAACTAATTATCATTTGTGCAGGTCATCCATCGCAAGAAAGATAATGAGAGGGACAATGGACATTATCTTTCTCGCAAATAAACACAATAGTAAAGAAATAAGTGCACCTCAGAGAGGACTGAAATACATCATATGCAAGAAGTTATATAGGTGAAGAGGTTCAAAAAAATAAAATTACAAGAGAAGTTCAACTCTCAACATCAACTTTTTCACAAGAAGGAGATAATGGACATTCTTCATTAATTTTACCACTCTCGCTAGCTTTCTCGATCTCGCTAGCTTTTTTCGGCTTCGCTTGATTCTTCCATCATTTTGATTTGTTTCATCATTTGGAGGAATCTCTTCTTCATTTGCGAAATCTTCGCAACTTTCATAATGATAATCGTTGTCTGGAGTACCAGGGACTTCATCATCATCTACTTCCAAAGGTTCGATGGATACAGGGGAGAGATATTTGGATAATAAAATTTCATTCACAATAACTTCAGCTCTAAGATGAACTTGGCGAAGAAGTGCCTTCTGATGATTCCTACTTTGGATATCTTTGGAGTAAGAGAGATAATCAAGTCTTCTTTCTGCCCGATCGCGAGAACGAGCAAGAGAAGTAGCAAGTAATGCATTTTCTTTACGAATCTTGGCGTAGTTAGATTCCAAAGTAGAAAGGTAGGAGCGAAGATCTTTCTCAGATTCTGCAAAAACAAAGAATAAAGAAAATCATATAGGCGAAAGATTCGCAAGGAAGACGTAGTAAAAAGACTTAACAAAGGAAAAATGATCGAGGCAGTCAAATTTTATGATTACCTTTTTTTTTGCGAGATAAGATATTGAGTTAAAGCCAGGCAAATGTTCTCCAAGTGATCCATGGCATTGTCAAACTTATCACCAACCAAGCCTTTCAACCAAGATCGTAAATTTTTTTTCATTAGAAATAAATAAGGTGTTTTGCTTCGCAAGAGAGGTGTAAGATTCTTCTAACTTGGAATATTAATCCTTGAGTTGACTTACTTTCATGCTTAAAGCTATTCTACCTTGAATAAGTTTATCTCTCTCTGTAGAAGATGATTCTGTTACTTCTTTGAGTTTATTTCTCAATGAGCAGAGAGATCGTTCTTGATCATTACATACTTTTTGGCAAATGTTAAGTTCTTGCGAAGAGATCGACACCTTATTCAAAAGAACTCGTTTCTCCTGAGATAGGGTTTGATTCTCATCTGATAAAGTTTCCAACTCCAGATTAGCTTTAGTCAAAAAGTAAGAGAGGCGAGATAATTCATTACTTAATAAATTTTGCTTTTGGACTAATTGAGCATTCTCCTTGGTAAGGTTATCTATTTGATCAAAAGAGTACGTATGAAGATTATCTAATTGGTTATATTGATCCATCCAAGCATCCCTATCCATTCGGGCTTCTTCGGCGACGGATTCAAATTGATATATCTCCATTTTTCGTTTCTGGTTTAGAGCTTAAAAGGGAAATAGAGGTTCGAAAAAAAAAAAAAAAAAAAAAAAAATGAAGAGTGTTTTTACCTTTTAGTTCTTCATTCTTCTTGCAAAGATTATCACGATCCAGTGAAACATTTTGAAGTTTTTGATTCTCAAGATGAAGAGTGTCACATTTCAAGGTCATAGCTTGGAGGTCACTTTTCAAAGCTTCAACTTCTTTCTCCAAAGATGTTTGCGAAACCATTCTGTCAGAGCCAAAATATTTACTTACAACCTCGCAAACACCAAATCTGATGGGATCAGTGGAAGATTTCTTGACATCATCGAGAAGGTCGGATAAAACCTTGAAAGCAATATTGATAGGGTTTAGAATACATCCTATTTACTATCTATTGTTTATGCTTTCTTTGTTATTTTTCTTGTAAATTATGTATTTTACGTTTGTTTTAAGTTTTATAGATACTATGGAGTCGCACGGAGGAAAAGAAGAAGAAATTATCCAATTTGAGCAAAAGGGCATAATAGTCATTTATGGGCGAACACTATCTGGAGCCCAGACAAGGTTAAGGGACGACTCTTTTGGAGGAATGTTAAACACATATCACTTGAGGCTAAGGGGATGCCAGCTGGGTGGTTCTACAGTGGGGTGTCTAAATCCCACCCAAATCATTACAACCCTAAATTGAGAAGAATTGTTTTCTCTCAATCATTTTCCCCTTTATGCTGAAATTGAAAAGAAAAGCAGCACAACTGCTGATTAGAAACTGAAATCGAGAGAAGTAAGGGTGTTGGTATTCCTGAGAAATTCAATGGAGATGAAGGTGGTTCTGTTGTTGTTTTGAGGAGGAACCTAGGTTTTGCTGGAAATCGAAAAGGGAATTGAATTCAGGGGTTTGTGGCTGTGTATTTGAGAGTTGGTAGAAAGATGGGTTCTTGGAAGATGGTTTGAATCTGCTGCTTCCATGGTGATTGTCATGGGTACGATGGGTTCGACTTTCTGGTGATGTTGGTGGCCCATTGGTTGAAATCGAAGCGATTATGAAGAAATAAGAAAAGGGAATCAGTGCAGAGACGAAGATGAATTGAGGTTAGGGTTTAGGCGATTAAACAAGGAAGATGGGTTCTGGTGGCTAATTCTGTGAATTGAAGAGAGGGTTGTTTGAGTTCAAAGAATTTGACAGAGATGATAGAAGAGAAATTAATGAGCTTCAATGGGTGTTTGCGGTTGTATGCCGCTTTACCTGAGTTGGGTATTGCTTAGATTGATGATACGGAAGAACAAAGAGTCAAACACAGGGGGAAGAATTGAGCTCATTCTTGAGCTGTTATGACATACAGGGAAAGAGGAGGACATGGTGAATGATTGCAGGTGAATGATGGTGGTCTGAGGTTGCTGTTGATGAAGGCTGTTACTGCAAATTTAGTTACAATAGATGTATGCTAGGTTTTTTAACAGGAGAAGACCAAAAATGAGGCCTGAAAATGGCCGGGAATAGCCACAAAACAAATGGAACTCTGTCGTATTTTTATGCCGACGAGTTAACTCAGTTATCTGATGACCGATCCAACTCCTCTGAGTAAGACGAGTTAGCCGAGTAAGATACTGACTCGGTGTCTGAATCCCTGAGCACTTGACTCAGTCAACTGTTAGAGACCGTTAGTATTGACTGTTATCTCTGACGGTATCGTAACGGAATATTCCTTCGACGGAGAAGAAGATTCCGGTGGCTTTTCTGGCCGGGTTCCGGTGAACTCCAAGGACTTTTCAGGCGACCAAAATTACAGATTTTTGTATGGATTCTTTTCATGGGTGTGAATACTTAGATTTGGAAGTTGGGTGGAAACTTGGAAGATTTGGAGATTTGGGATTGAAATTGGAATTAGGCTCAAATTGGGAAAGTGGTGTTATTATGGAATGAGGATTCTATTCCTTGGAAGATTTGGAGAGCATTGAAGCCTATAAATAGAGAAGTTCTCTACACTTTTTACACACCTTTTACACACACAACACTTGTGTTTTTGCTTGCTTTTCAAAATTCTTCTTTTAATTATTTGTGTGAACTTGAAAAATTCTCCTTTTAATTATTTGTGTGAATTTCAAAAACATGAGTAGCTAATTTTCTTATTGATTGAGGATGAATTCCTAGTTCTTAATATATGATTTGAGTTTTGTTTTCAATTCTATCTTGAAGTTTTTCACATGATTATCGTTTGTTTTTGCTAATAGGAATGTTTACACATTCATGGTTGATTGATAGATTGTTTGGGTGGCCAACTAAATTGATTTGTTAATTGATCTAAAGCTAGTGAAAGTTAGGGGATAAGTAATCGTTTCTTGACTCTTTACATAAGTAGCAAACACGAGACCTTGCGGAGGGATTCCGTGGAGCAATTGTGTGTGAAAACAACGTTAGCAAGTAGACCTTAATCTAAGAGTCTAACTACTAATATCAACCTAATAAGTTCATAAATCTTAATGCGTTTATTTAAATTACATCTTGAGTGATCTACTACTAGGTGGTTTGGTAAATAGAATCTGGTATCCGGTGGTGATCTAGTTGCTTTACCTACGGTTGGTGATAATCTGTGACTAATAAAAAGTGGAAAAGAACATAACTTGAATCATTTTTTTGCAACAAAGAAGGATTCCTTGATCTTGTCTTTCTTATTGATTTCAACTTTAACTTTGAATTGCTTTGTTTATTTTCTTTTGCTTTATACATCCCCCCTTTTTGTGACAATTTTACAACTAAAAACTCTTGCTCCTCGTGGGAACGAACTTAACTACCACCATATTACTTGTTAACTGAGTGGAAAAATATTCACTAATTTGTTGTGGTTACGACACGCATCAAATTTTGGCGCCGCTGCCGGGGAGCAGTGGTAGGCCTGGAAATGTGTTTAGATTTTAGCCTACAATTTATACCGCAAGTGCACGGCGTCTATCGGAGACGTGGCAAGTACGGGTCGAACCACAGAGACTTGTGGTGCTGTGGAGTTGATCAAGGCTTCCCAAACTGAATTTCTAGCAAGTGTAACACAATTATGATTTGTTGTCGAAGCGACTGAGGTGAAATTGTTGTGACAGTGAGCTAAGATGCAACTAGATTGTAAAGCACTAGGGTGTCGAATCCACCACCTAATCTTAGCTAAATCAGTCCACATTCAATAATATTCTTGTCCCTTGTAATGGACAATAGGCAAGATACAAGTCTGCCATTTATCCAGGGTTTCAATGGATAGTTTCTTATCAACTAAAGCAACTAAATAACCCCTAGTACTAGCTGTCTTGTAATAGTACAACTAGTCACAGATTAACTTCATTACTTAGGTGATTAAACATATCCTAAGATGGATATTCTAATTGCAATTAGAGTATCTTTCTATAGTACTAACCGTCTTCTCAGGGAACAATTAGTCTAAAGATCAATAATGATCAATGAAGCATGAATTGCACACATTCAACATAGAAATAGTCTGAATACAATGCATACATGGCATGAATTGTGAAAGTAAAATGCAGATGTGTTTAAATTAGATTTATCCTAAACATTGTAGCATAACAAGAACAATTATCAAAGGATGAACCAAACTTAGCAGCAAATTATGGGTTTCATCTCAACCCTAGAAAATTTATTTAAAACATCAGAGGAAATAATAAAACACAAATTATTCTACAATTAAACCTAATTGGTGCTCTGGCTAGCCCAGGCATGCCTTCTATCATACACAGATTCTTCTATTTATACATTCCAAATTTCAAACCCTAATATTCTTCAAAATGGAAATTAAATGCTCACCCATTCGCCCATACCCTCTCGAATCGAGCTCTCCTCTTGTCAATTCATCTCAGAGCTCCATGCGTCCATAGTTGGTGAAACCCTAGTTCTAGTTATCTCTGATTTAGCTTCTAGGGTTATGAGAGAAGCTAAAAAAGAGGTAGCTAGACCTAGAGAGAGTGCGAGGGAGGTTGTTGATCTTCTTCTTTGTGATGACGAGGAGATAGAGGTGGTGGTTTTGGTTTTGTCAGGGAGAGGGAGGAAGAGAGGAGAGGGATGGGTTCTGCAGTGGTCGGGGTGAGGGGAAAGAGAAAAGGAAGAGAAGAAGAAGATGGGTCGATGAATATGGGGCTGATATAGGTAGTTGCGGTGTGAGGCGGGAGTAGCGAGGGATGATGCACCAGCTGCAGCGAGCGTCGGATGAGGAGTATATGATCTGAACGGCTGAGGGAGAATCGGGGTGATTTGGTGTTGAGCGGGAGCAGCAATCTTCGATGCGCGTGGAAGCAGCGACCGTTGGATGTGGAAGATAGAAATCTCAACGGCTTGGAGTGTACGGGCTCGGATCCGGGTCGCGGGTCGGGTCTAGCTCAAGCCCATGTTGTAGATGAGTTGCTACTTGTTGGGTTGCAACCCATTGCGCGCGCGGCTTGGGCTATCTGCTCCATAGACACTTGTCTCAATTCTTCTGCTCTTTTGGCTCCTCGGATTCTCTCGAGCTTTATTTATTACCTAAAAACACAAAATTAATTAATACAAATATTTATTCTTGAAAACAAAGAAAACACAGAATAACTGGGATAATATCCGATTTCTAAGCGCAAAAGATGAGTAAAATGCCAATAAAAAGGTGTATAAATATGCACTATTTAGCACTCATCAAATACCCCCAAACCTGAATTTTACTTGTCCTCAAGTGAAACGAGAAATGAAGAAATCCTAACTATACCCCCTGTCGCAGGTCTCTCGAATACATTTAGCGTATGCACTAAGCCTTTAAACCCCTAGGTGTCCCTAGTGGACGAGTTGTAGTCTCGTGAGGGTTTACCAGAGGTGTACCCACAAAACCTTCTCCAACTTCAGAGTGTAAAAGAGTCTCAAGCATCCAAGAAGCTATGAGTATATAGAGTTTACGCATGCTAGTAATGAAGTTAGAACTACCAAAGAACGCATTCTCATCCTTAAGTCTTGAGCGAGAAGTAACCATACCATATGAAAGAATTCGGATTCGATTGTGATCATAAGCCTCGACTTCTGCCTCACCATTAGGGTTTTATGATAATTTCACTCAAAAGATCGCTTTTTAGTCTCTCATGTGTGCGAGCGGGAATAAAGAGAGAAGTCCCGCACACGTTGTAGGTAAGAAGGATAACCTTCCGAAATAAATTCTGGAGACTCCACAAAAGTGTGGACAAAAAGAATCTTTTTCTGATGATCTCTAAGGAAGGAAATCAACCATTAGCAAGGATGGGAGTACTCACTCACCTTTTCACCCGATCGGCAATTAATATCACTCTCTCAGCATTCATAGAAACGTCTTCAATCTTCGGTCTTTGGTCTTCAAATGTTGATGACGAACTTCTGAACTTTACAAAAACTTGACAAACATTTTTTTTTTTTTTTTTTTTTTTTTGAACAATGACATGAAAATAACAATAAAACAGTAAAACTCAATTTTTCACAAACTTCATTAATTCTCATCTTATTTTCTTTTGTTGTACGTAACCTTGGACTATATCAACTTTTCTTCAAATATTCTGATGTTGCTCCGCTTGCTGACGATGATGTGTTTCTATGAATCTGTTGATTGAGAGGGAGAGAGTGATGCTAACTGCAAATCGGTATTTAGAAGAAGTTTTCATCTTTAAACGTCACCCTCATGATTGACAAAAATAGCACTCAAGAGATCAAAAGTAGTGCTGAAAATGGTGCGAAGTTGGGTAGCTCTCCATTCCTACCCGGAATTGACATACGGTGACACACACTCTAACAGCTTTTCTCGAAAGTTGCAAAAAATTGAAGGTTGGTGCCTCACTTGATGTAAAATGGGTAGTCTCCACTATGGGTGATCACAATTCTACTACCGAATATCTAAACAACACCTAATTCGCCCTCCGGTATGGTTAAATCCAACTTTAACGCTCTAATCAACTAAGAAACCCGATTGTGTTCTCCGGTACTTCCAAGTTATTGTTATTTCGGTCAGACTCTCTATGTAAACATAGCTAGAAGCATGCTAGTGACTCTAAAATCTCTAAAAGTTGGAGGTTTTTATGCAAATTTTTGAGTTTTTCAATATTTTTTTTTTTTTTTTTTTTTTTTTAGTGAAGTAAGACAAAAAAGACTAAAAAAACTCTATATGCAAATCACACCCCCAAACCTAAATCAAACATTGTCCTCAATGTGTCAACAGATACAAAGAATTTAAAGAGTCACATACCAAGAGAACTATGTTGAGAGGAGAAAAGGGAAGAGATTACTGGGATGTCGGCGGAAGCAAGGTTGGAACTTCATTAATCAAGGCTAGAATCCAACATTCTCGGCGGAGATCATATCGGATTAGCACAATATATGTACAAGAAGACTCAACCGATTCAAGAAACAAAAATTTAACAAGTCCTACTGGATTATATACAATGAAAATTCACCATATACTAACAATCTAAAGAGTTGAGGATCAACCCAATAGACAATATGTACAAACATCAACAGTCTTACACATATATAACATGAGAGTGCAAGTAAGACTGCATATGGGAATGATTTTCCCCCAAACCTAAACTTGTAAACAGGTGTGTTTTTGAGCACAAAATCTTGCAATTTTAAAGGTACATCATGCAAAAGGTCTAACTCAAAATGAGTTTTGCTAAGAACAGGCAGACATAGACATTCCAACTGTGGTTCCCTAAAGGTGTTATACTTTGATGCAAACTAGTCCAAGAGGACTTGGGAAGCACAAATCTCTAGGCCTAAGTTAGGCATTTTCAGAAAAGTTGGTTTTGCAATTTTGTTACAAACTACACCTAGGTTTGGTGGAGGAGTTTCAATTTGTGACTTAGGAGAGAGATTAGGTACATCTAAGTTGTTTTCATGTATAAGAATATTTGCACCATCACACACTTTCCTAAGGTCAGAAGAAGGTAAATCATGTTCACCTGCATAAAACAGTTCATCAATCTCCATGTCATAATCATCATTACTCAAAAGTTCATTCTCATGTATGACATAATCAGAAGAAACAGGTGATATAGCATGCTCACTTTCACAGGAAAATTGCACAGGCCCCAAATCAGCGTCACAGGTATGAATATTAGAAGAAGCATCATTCATAGGGTTCACAGAAGAGACGCCTAACGTCTCTGAACCAAAAGATTCCATCATATTTTCTGCATGCACATGCTCTTCTAACATATCATATTCCTCATCATCATCATCATCATAACAAAAATGTATTTCCCTATTCAAAATTGTAGCATTTCTAGTGTACTCATTTTCCTCTAGATTAGGTTCGTATTCAATATCAGTTGCATGAGTAGGAAGAGAAACACTATTTTCAAGATTTTCTTCATTAGGGACAACAATCATCTTATCATGAACTTCCCTCCATTCTTCTTTTTCTAAATGAATCAGGTTCATCTTTAAGAACATGTAACATTGTTCAATGGAAGGAGAGTCTTCAATAGTGGGTATGCATGCCTCATATGGATATTCACTGCATGGTTGTGCATGAGGTTCACTAGAGAAGGGAGATTCAGACATGTTGCTATATGGATGATCATGCATTGCATTCAGGTCAAGCCTAGCATTTTGTTCCATGAGCGTTTCCATTAGTGATTGTAAACAAGGAGTCGGGGGAGTATAAAATTGTTCAACTCCCCACTGTGGTGACTGATACATGTGCTCATGATGGTTAGGGTATGAATATTCAAGGTCGGGGCCCTGAGATGGTTCATAGTACTCCCTAAAATCACTATGGTATGTGGGGGGTTCATATTGTGAAGCATGCACATAAGCAAGCTCTCTAATGGATTTGTTTGTATCCCCAGTTGCAGACCAAAATCCTGACATGGTCTAGAAACTCAATGTGAACTCAAAGCCCAGTTGTAGTGGGCTCAGTTTGGTTTATGTGGGCTTTGGTTTGGTGGGATTTGGTTTGTTTGGGCTGAGTTTGGTTTATTGGCAGAGCCCAGGTATGTGAAACTGTACAGCCCAGTGAAGAGGCAAAGCTTAGTGGTTGGGCTTCAGCTGGTTGCAGAGGCCAGACTGTGTGAAAGTGCACGGCCCAATCAGTTGAGCAGAGCCCAGTGGTTGGGTGACAGGTTAACATCCCAAGTGCACAGCCCAGTATTTGGGCTTCAGCTTATGCAGAAACAAATTTATGTGCAGCTCAGTAGTGTGGCAGGTTTAACAGCCCAGTTTATGTGTAGCTGAGCTTAGCTATGCACAACCCAGTGATGTGCAGCTCAGTACACAGTGGGTCTCAGCACAGGTTGGGTGGTGGTTAGCAGCTCAAGTACAACTTGGCTAGCTTGCACAACACAAGTCTAAGTGCACTCACTTCACAGCACAGCAAGTGAGCAGCTTATGCACAGACTAACAAATATACACCCACAGGGTAGCACAAACTCACACAAGGTTTAAGGCAAGATCAAGCATGCATTGCAGGGTCAACAGGTTGGCTCACTGGTCACACAGGGGAGTGATTCTTGAGAATGCACAACACAGGGTGGTCTATGCACAGATCGTGTCACTCTTAGTTCAGAGCATCACAAGTTCACAGTTCAACACAATATAGATATGCAACCTTGCAAATGTAGCAGATTAACTAGCAAATGGACAATACCTGCAGTTTCCACATGCTCAGGGTGTCAACACAGTCAAGAGGTACCCAAGTTATCAAAAATTTGCAGGGCAGAGTAAAGCTTGACAGAGTAAGCTCAGGGTCAACTGGGGTAGTTGATATC
Source organism: Papaver armeniacum (assembly GCA_023531295.1). Classification (NCBI taxonomy): domain Eukaryota; kingdom Viridiplantae; phylum Streptophyta; class Magnoliopsida; order Ranunculales; family Papaveraceae; genus Papaver; species Papaver armeniacum. The sequence goes on from JAJJWW010008914.1 coordinate 66,591, forward strand.
AACCATTGAGTTGATGCAAAGAGACTTGGGTATCTTTAACTCAAACTCACGGCTTCAGGGGCTGGAGTTAAGCTCGGGGGTTAGTCGACGGAGTGTCTGTTTCGGCAGGTTTAAGCCCAAAAATGTAAGACAAAGGGTTCACACAAGGCACACAGGTGCACAAACAAAGATGCTCAGGGTGTGTGTACTACCTAGCACAGGTTATAGCATGTATTCAAGGTGATGCTTATGAGATTTTCAATCAACTCAGGGGTGATTACCTAGCAAGGTAGCTAATTTATTGGCACCAGGGCAAATGATTATGCTCACTCAAGTTAATCAACACTCATTCAGATGTTATAAGATCACACACAATGTTAAAGCCAATTCACAAATGCAATAAGGTTGACAGGGCTGATGGCTTACAATTTCAGTTGACTCAGGTCTGTCACAGGTTTGCACAAGTGAAGATGACTTGGCATGCAATACAGGTAGTTACACAGGTGTGTCAACAACCTTGGTTGACTGAGTAGAGTATGCAAAGTACAGGGCATCTAGTCTATCATGCAAAACATGGTTCACAAGTCATGCTCATAATGCACAGTTTAGTCGAATAGTAATGAGGTACAGCTCATGAACAAGTGACAAATTCATACAGGGGAAGTTTACAGAGCAGACATAACACAGGGCAGAAATGGGGTTTAAAATCACAGCTCATTCACAGCACATTCCCAGGCTAACATCAAAATTACTTGTCAGTTGATATCAACTTCCTCAGTTGACTTCACTGGGGTTTGCAGGTATCTTTGCTAACCAATGTTCACAGGGCAATACAATGTTTGGTAGGCTTACCTCAAGTTCTGGGCTTTCCTTGGTTTCCTTGGGTTGGCTCAGCTGCTCAGCAGCACAGCAGCACAGGTACCTGCTTACTCAAGAGAGAAGTTAGTTCTCAGGAGAGTTACACAGCTGAAGCAAGAATATCAAAACATTAATGCTTTGAAATTTCGAGATACAATGATTCGCAAGCGACAGTATGTAACAAGGAAGGCACTTGCTGATGAGGATAGTGACTTATGCTCACGAAACTATGATTCTTAGTGACCGAGAAATTTGCGGTTTATTGCAAAGACAGAGAGTACCAAGCGAGAGGAGTCTACGGCATGAAAGGGTGATATGAATGTGGTGTTTTGGACTGACTAGGATCAAGAGTTACAAATAACTCTAAGATTCAGGGCAATATTGCTTAAGTTCCTTGTAGACCAGTGACAAAGCTCCAGATGAGCTACAAGTACTACAGATATGCACTGAGATGCAAATGATATGCTTGAAACTGCAACTAAGCTACAAGCAAGAAACACTAAGATGATAAATATGTCTTTGGGAGATGCAATGCAGACAAAGAAACTAACAGGTAAATGCAATGATATACTAAGTTACAATAATTAAAGGCTAATATGCTAACTTGAGTTAAGAGAAAGAAACTAATGAGTTAGGACTAACAGCTAATATGCTAAAACAATGAAGATGCAACAAAAGAGAGCAGCTAAGTTATACTAAGACAGGGCTACAAGAAAAAATTTAAAGTGAATATGTACAAGGTGAAATGAAACTCAGTGAAGACAGCAATGGATCAACAGGGCACACGCCAAGTCCCCGGCAGCGGCGCCAAAAACTTGGTAGGCCTGGAAATGTGTTTAGATTTTAGCCTACAATTTATACCGCAAGTGCACGGCGTCTATCGGAGACGTGGCAAGTACGGGTCGAACCACAGAGACTTGTGGTGCTGTGGAGTTGATCAAGGCTTCCCAAACTGAATTTCTAGCAAGTGTAACACAATTATGATTTGTTGTCGAAGCGGCGAGGTGAAATTGTTGTGACAGGTGAGCTAAGATGCAACTAGATTGTAAAGCACTAGGGTGTCGAATCCACCACCTAATCTTAGCTAAATCAGTCCACATTCAATAATATTCTTGTCCCTTGTAATGGACAACAGGCAAGATACAAGTCTGCCATTTATCCAGGGTTTCAATGGATAGTTTCTTATCAACTAAAGCAACTAAATAACCCCTAGTACTATTTGTCTTGTAATAGTACAACTAGTCACAGATTAACTTCATTACTTAGGTGATTAAACATATCCTAAGATGGATATTCTAATTGCAATTAGAGTATCTTTCTATAGTACTAACTGTCTTCTCAGGGAACAATTAGTCTAAAGATCAATAATGATCAATGAAGCATGAATTGCACACATTCAACATAGAAATAGTCTGAATACAATGCATACATGGCATGAATTGTGAAAGTAAAATGCAGATGTGTTTAAATTAGATTTATCCTAAACATTGTAGCATAACAAGAACAATTATCAAAGGATGAACCAAACTTAGCGGCAAATTATGGGTTTCATCTCAACCCTAGAAAATTTATTTAAAACATCAGAGGAAATAATAAAACACAAATTATTCTACAATTAAACCTAATTGGTGCTCTGGCTAGCCCAGGCATGCCTTCTATCATACACAGATTCTTCTATTTATACATTCCAAATTTCAAACCCTAATATTCTTCAAAATGGAAATTAAATGCTCACCCATTCGCCCATACCCTCTGAATCGAGCTCTCCTCTTGTCAATTCATCTCAGAGCTCCATGCGTCCATAGTTGGTGAAACCCTAGTTCTAGTTATCTCTGATTTAGCTTCTAGGGTTATGAGAGAAGCTAAAAAAGAGGTAGCTAGACCTAGAGAGAGTGCGAGGGAGGTTGTTGATGCTGTTGCTGTGATGACAGGAGATAGAGGTGGTGGTTTTGGTTTTGTCAGGGAGAGGGAGGAAGAGAGGAGAGGGATGGGTTCTGCAGTGGTCGGGGTGAGGGGAAAGAGAAAAGGAAGAGAAGAAGAAGATGGGTCGATGAATATGGGGCTGATATAGGTAGTTGCGGTGTGAGGCGGGAGTAGCGAGGGATGATGCACCAGCTGCAGCGAGCGTCGGATGAGGAGTATATGATCTGAACGGCTGAGGGAGAATCGGGGTGATTTGGTGTTGAGCGGGAGCAGCAATCTTCGATGCGCGTGGAAGCAGCGACCGTTGGATGTGGAAGATAGAAATCTCAACGGCTTGGAGTGTACGGGCTCGGATCCGGGTCGCGGGTCGGGTCTAGCTCAAGCCCATGTTGTAGATGAGTTGCTACTTGTTGGGTTGCAACCATTGGTTGCGCTTGAGCTTGGGCTATCTGCTCCATAGACGCTTGTCTCCAATTCTTACGCTCTTTTGGATCCTCGGATTCTCCGAGCTTTATTTATTACCTAAAAACACAAAATTAATTAATACAAATATTTATTCTTGAAAACAAAGAAAACACAGAATCTGGGATAATATCTGATTTCTAAGCGCAAAAGATGAGTAAAATGCCAATAAAAAGGTGTATAAATATGCACTATTTAACACTCATCAAGCAGCGGACGATTTTAGTTGTTTTTATTTTTCTTTTTGCTTTATTCTTGCTTTGTTAGATTCTATATTGTATCTAACTTAGTTTTCGAGAGTCTTGTTTCAGGTGCTATACCTTTGGTGAATGCTTAAAGAGGGCATACCGAGTCCAATACGTCTTCGATCCGGCACTCAACTAAAGGATTTCATTCGAGCGGTTAATACTCCGCTTCCTCCTTCTTCATCAAGTGAGTTCGCAGATTCGGACATAGAAGAAGAAGCAATGGCTGATCGTACACTCAAGGACCTAGCTTCTCACAAGCTCGATACACAACAATGGTGTATCCAAACTAACTCAACCTTCGAGATCAAGCCGGGGTTGATTAGAGAGTTACCAAAGTTTCATGGCATGGTGAATGAAGATCCAAACAAACATCTTATGGACTTCTATACCATAGTTATGGCCATGCTTCCACCGGAGACTAATGCGGATGGAGCAATGTTGAAAGCTTTCCCGTTTTCTTTGGCGGGCAATGCTAAGGAATGGTTATATTATTTGCCTTCCGGAAGTATCATAACATGGAATGGTATGAAGAAACTTTTCCTCGAGAGATATTTTCCCGCATCAAAAGCTACTCAAATTCGCAAGGAGATTTGTGGTTGAAGCAACATGTGGGAGAGTCGTTGTATGAATGTTGGGAGCGATACAAGAGATTGGTGGCAAGCTATCCATACCATCAATTCAGTGATGTTATGATACTCCAATACTTATACGAAGCTCTCCACCCAAATGATAGATCTCTTCTTGACGCCGCGGGTGGTGGTGCACTAATGAACAAGACGGTGACCCAAGCTACCGAGTTGATTGAAAGTATGGATGCAAACTCGCAACAATTCTACACAAGAGATGAACCAATGGTTAGGCGAGTGCATGAATTTAGTGAGTCATCATCACACCTTGATCAAAGGATGGGTAACATGGAGAAAATAATTCAAAGGATGGCCGCGGTTATTATTCCGGATGATGAGACCGAACAAGTAAATGCTTTATATCCAAATCAAAAGCTGAGGTACGATCCATACTCGAATACTTACAATCCCGGTTGGAAGGATCATCCTAACTTTAGTTATGCAAACAAGCAAGTGGAGGCTCCTAATCCATATGCGCAACAAGGCGGTTTCCAACAATCACGCTTCCAACCTCAACAATTCCAACCACAACAATTCAAGGAGAAATATTCTTCAATTGAGGACAAGCTCAATGCATTGATGCAAGGTATGCAAGGTATCACCACTTTGGTTCAACAACAACAACAAAAGACCAATTCGGCAATCAAGGCTTTGGAAATTCAAGTGGGGCAATTAGCGACCGATGTGAACCTATTGAAAGCTCAAGCGTCCACAAAGCTTCCTTCACAACCATTTGTGAATCCAAGAGAGAGTGTTAATGCGATTTCCTTGAGGAGTGGGAAACAAGTGGAGCAACCAAATCAACAAGATGAGGTGAATGATGAGAAAGAGTAAATTGAAACCGCACCAAAGGAGAATACATCCCCAACCAACTGATCGCTGTCGTAAGCGACACAAATATAATTACACTTTCTTACTACTCAAAATATAAATATAGCAAGGGCAAGAAAGGATCGATCCCACAGAGAGGTCTAGGTTGTCAAATTGTTATGGTTTCCTATATAAAACACCGAGGATTTTCTGATTGTGTAAATAAAAATAAACAAAAAGCAAATAAACAAAGCACGCAAATCAAGAATGTAAAATATTGGATAAAGGTTTCATCTTCAATTGTAAACAAGTTTATGAATATATGAATAGAATTCGTATTTAATCTCGCTATCATCAAAAGCCTTAGAATACCTTATTGCAAGAATACTCCGTAATTTCCTAATTCATCAACACACACATTAGGGCTGCGTATGTGAAATCTACCTAAAGAATAACCTAACGCCTTGCGCTAATCAAGTTCAATTCCTAGGAGCATTAAGTTTCAGAAATAGGCTAATCAATGCAATTGTAATACATTGCGCAAACAATTCGAACAAAGGTCAATTTCTACATATGATTACGAGGATGTATCACTACAACCTAGAATCATATCATGCTACTCGTATTCAAGGTTATCGCTCGATGAAAACCCTAAAATAGCTATAGATATGGATGTGAGTTCAATCAATTCTAGACTCGACTAAACAAACATTCAATCATATTGCAATCCATCAATCATGCAATTATTATAACCCGTAGAAAGTGAACGATAATATTGAGAGAAAACTAATTCATAAAAATCATAACTTGGTTGCAAAATCCAACTACATCTTCAACCAATAATAAAAACTTAGTTACTTGTGTTTTTGGAAATCATCATAGAAAGTTTAGAAGAACCTATCATGTGAAACCCTAGAACAAAAGTAGAAGTCTCCCTAATGGAGATATGTCTCTAGGTCTAGAAAAGAATTTCTATTTATATGCTTTTCTCCCCATAAGGATACTTTCCCAAAATTAGGTTGATTCTTCTCAAAACCCGTCTCCAAGTTGGTCCACCAAGCCCAGGAGTGAAAAATATGTCTCTGGAATTTTGGGTCCAAAAGCGTCGCCGGAATTGCTGACGTCATCACCGGAATCCGGTCGCCGGAATCCGTTCACCGGAAAAATATCTCAGGCCACCTTTGTCATCAGGTACTATCACCAGGCAATTCTACACTTCCAGCAGCTCCGCTTTGCTTCTCTGCAGTCCACACATTCACAAAAACCATCAAACCCAACTTCTCATTCCTTGCGAAAACGTACCCAAAAGCGTGACGCGTAGCTCATATGTCCGGCCATCAATTCTTGCATCCGACTCATACCCCCCTCGCGATTCACTGAAATATTGCGATCGACACTTTAACCTCTGAAATCCGGCTACCGGAACTATGCTCACCGGTGCGCCATTTTCACTCCGTTTTCGCACTATTTCTGCACTGTCAAGCTCCATTCCCTGCTACAGCCACAGGTCTTCCTCTACTCTGGCCTAGCCATTACCACCACCTGACACCACCATTGCCTCAGTCCATTGCAGGTTGCACATCAGCAACACCACCAGCACTGTCGTTCTGCACTTGAGTTCAGCTCTGTCGTTCTATGCACTTGCATAACGAAAGCGGCTTAATCCCCCCTGGAACCATTCTCAGGCCAACACCCTGCAACCTCGCTTTTCACTGGCACAAAACCAATACCCAAAAGCACGCAGCACAGCTCAATCACTCAGTCCTGTCCAGTTCATTCAATTGCAGCACAAGCAATGCCAGCCACATCTGCACTTCCACAACAGCAACCTTGCAACTTCCCATCACAGTTGCACCCTTCTGCAATCTTGAACTCTGCACTACTGCCACAGCCAACCAATCTCATTGATCCCTGCATCGCCAGACTCGAGCTCCATCAATAACCAGCTGGTGCTCCTCCCACCTGAACTCAAGCCCTGTAATTGCAGTGCCTTGCAACTTGCTTCACATTCCCAGCTACCACCATCTGCAATACCAGCATCTCTGGCACTTCCTCACTCCATCAATCCACGGGGTGCAGCGACAACAGCAGCGAGCATCTTCCACCATCACAGCTCCTTCTCTTACCTGCAATGAGCCCAAGCCACCTATAAAACAGCTAGCTCAGTCACCGTGCAACCTCCCTCACTTCTTGCAATCAACAAAGGCTCAGGAAACCCATTCTAGCTTCTAACCACCGAACCCTTATTCGAGCCTCTATTCTGCTCCTGAGCCATCAACTTCAATTCCTGTAACTCCTTCCCCCAACAAAGCAAAGCAGTCACAGTGTTTTAATCTTTGAGTTCAATCACAGTGATTGCAGCTCCTTCCATATGGTCACCATACATAGCTTAGGCAATTCTGCAAACACCTGTTGAGCACAATGAAGTGCTCTTACTGTGCATCAAGAAATCTTCTTCTCTAACCTTCCAACTCCTGCCAGTTCAATTCAGCACAAACCCAATGTCTGCTGGTGTTGCTCTTGGCAGTGAACTGCTACCTGAAGACAAGATGAAAGAACTAATGTTGGTTCTCCCTCAATTTGGTCACATCGGCTTCATATTTCAGCTGAAATTAAGTTCAGTTCAGCTCCAACTCGAGCTACAAAACCACCCAAACACATCATCTGATCCTTGTTCTTTGTTTCTGTTGAGATACTCTCAAAAACCCACATAATCATTCACACAATTCAGGCCAGCAACAACTTCAATTCTTCCCTTTTTCTGGTTCAAAATACCAACAGATTCACTCCATCTTTCTTCTTCTTCTCTTGCATTCGAACTCCTCACTGAACCCTTAAAGTAAACAACCATCGGACCATTGTCTCTGCTTCAGTTCGCCTCAACCTTTGGCAGACAAGCATTCAGCCATGTCTTGCAGTGACGGCAACAGGTCTTGGAACAATTGGTTTTCACTCTCCTTTCTCTGCTTGTAAATTGGTTTCTCAAATTGGTCCAGGAGAGACCTAATTTCTTCCAGCGCCTGTACTGGACGTACCAACACTTAGGTGTTAAAATCTTCCAGGCCCAGCAATATGAAGCCCGCAAACTTCAAACGGTCTCAGCACCACTGATTCACTTAGCCCAGCATCACTCTCGAGCCATGGTTGCCGGCGTGAATGAGCTTGGCAACAGCGGCTCCTCGGCTCAGTGTAAATGTATAGAAAATTGAATTGCGTAGGAAACCAATCGGACTCGATCTAGTTCTAGTTGCAGTCTGTCTTTAATGTATCACTCAGCTGGTTGCCCCCTTATCCTCGGCTGGGATCTCATTAGTATTAGCCGATGAAATGACCGGTTTACCATTCCGAATTCTTCTTTTGCCCATAACTTCTTCATACGAGCTCCGAATGACTCCGTTCTTTCGCCATTGTCTTCATCTTCTCGTCCTCTACACAATGAAAAGTAGAAATCTTGCATTTGAACGGGTTCCAATTGGTCTTTGTCCTTTCTCCACTTGTGACTTCACTTTTGTAGCTATTTCCACTTCTTTTTGCTCCAAATGACTCCATTGCACCTAATAACTCAAAAGCACACATAAGATACATAATTCACAAGAAAAATAGCAAAGAAAGCATAAATACTAGATATTAAATACGGTGTATTCTACACCTATCACCAACCAACCCAAGGAGACGGTTCCTACTTTCACAACTCCACCCCCGTTTCCTAGCCGATTTGCTAAGTCGAAGAAAGACTTGGAATACAAGGATATTTGGGACATCCTTAAGAAAGTACAAGTCAATATTCCACTCATTGAAGCTATTCGTCAAATTCCTCGTTGTGCAAAGTTCTAAAGGAGTTGTGCATGAAGAAGAAAAGGTTAAAAGGGAATGAAGTCATGAGTGTGGGGCAGAATGCTTCGACGTTCATTCTCAAGAAACTCCCACCAAAATTAAAGGACCCCGTTAGTTTCACTATACCTTGCACAATTGGTAAAACAAGGTTTACTCGAGCTTTACTGGATTTGGGAGCATCGGTTAATGTTATGCCTTCCTCGTTTTATGATTCTTTGAATCTTGGTCCTCTTAAGGAGACCGGGGTAGTTCTTGAACTTGCTAACCGATCCAATGTTTACCCGAAAGGGATTATTGAGAATGTTTTGGTGCAGGTTAATGAGCTTGTATTTCCGGCTGATTTCTATGTCTTAGACATGAATGATGAGAATTCTTCCAAGTCTACACCTTTGCTTTTGGGTAGACCATTCTTAAGCACCGCCGGAACGAAGATTGATGTCCAAAATAACACCTTGACTATGGAGTTTGATGGTACACTCATCCACTTCAATATCTTTGGAACAATGAGATGCCCTAGTGATGTGAAGTCATGTTTTCCCGTGAAAGAGATTGATGCGGGCTAATGAATCGTGCAAGAGCTACGTCGGGCCGTCGACTTTAAAACAAGCGCTTAATGGGAGGCAACCCATAGGTTTTGTATTTCTTATCCTTTTGTTTTTTATTTTTGTTATTTCTTTTTCGTGTTCCATATCATGTTAAAATTTCCCACCTTGACTTTGCTAGGACGATTCAATTACATTGAGGACAATGTAAGGTTTAAGTGTGGGGGAGTGGTTAAGCATAAAAAAAAAAGTTTTACATAAAACTTCAACTTTTAGAGATTTTAGAGTCACTAGCATACTTCTAGGTATGTTTACATAGAGATTCTGACCGACATAACTGAACTTGGAAGTGTTAGGGAACTACATTCGGATTTCTTGCTTGTTAGAGTGTTAAATAATGGATTTAATCATGCCGGTGATGCAAATTAGGAGCAGGGAGAAATGCATTATTAGAGTTGTTGATCAATCATTAGTGGAGACTACCCGTATTTATATCATGTGAGGCACCGACCAAATTTTTCCATCTAACTAAAGAGCTTCTTTTGAGTGTGTGTCACCGTACGTTAATTCCGGGTAGACTGTTGAGCTACCCAACCTCCCACCAATAGAAGCAGTACTCTTTGATCTCTTGAGTGCTAATTTTGTCAATCACGAGGGTGACGTCTATAGATGAAAGCCTCCTTCTTGTAGTTCAATTTGCAGTTAGCACCATTCTCTCTCTCGACAACAACGGGTCCATAGAAACACCATCATCATCAACAAGGAGCGACATCAAAATTTACAAGGAAAGTTGAACACGTTCACGGTTTACAAGCAATGGAACGAGAAAAAGAGCAAATTTCATATTCAAGTAAAGCAACATACAAAGAGCAGATTTTTACATATATGTTGAGGACTTACAATACAATGAGCATAATTCTATATCCAAGTATGAAGACTTATTTACAAGAGCAAAGAAAATTAAAAGGTGATAATTGTTGAAGTTTATGATTTCGTGACGATACAAGTTGTGAAGAATCAAGCGGTAAAATACTTCTCCCACGGCCACGGTTTGTTTTATTTTCACTTTGTTTTGTATTTTATTTCTCTTGTTAAAAAAAAAAAATGAGACAAGAGAAATATTTTGTTTTTATTTATTTAATAAGCCGTGGGGAAGGAAAATATATAAGGAAGTTTCAAGCGACAAGAATTTAAGGAAAAAAGGTTACAAATTGTCAAGGATCTACAAAATTCAAGAGTTTATCATTAAAAGTTGAAACCAAAGACGAAGACCAAGAAGATAAAGACGAGGAGCGGATGACGTTTCTATTGGATGCCGTGAGAGTGGTGTTATCATAATTGGCGATTGGATGTGAAGGTGAGTAAGTAATCTCATCCTGGATAATAGTGGTTGATTTCCTTTCTTAGAGATCGTCAGAAAAATGGTTTTTCAAAATATTAAAAGATGTGGGTTTTTAAAATATTTCGGAAGTTGTCATTCCCACCATTCAACGTGTGTAGGATTTCTCTCTTCATTCCTACCTGCACACATGTGAGACCCATAAAAAAACCGTCTTTTTGAGTGCAATTATCATAAAATCCTTTTTGGTGAGGCAGAAGTCGAGGCGAAATGCTTATTGATCGTTTCTCAAACACGCGTTCTCTCATTATGGTGTGGTTATTTCTCACTCAACATTTAAGAATGAGAATATGTTCTTTAGTATTTCTAACTTCTTATTACTAGCATGCGAAAACTCTATGTCCTCATAGCTCTTTGGATGCTTGGGATCTTTGGAACGCTTTGAAGTTGTAAGTTTTAGTTTGATTTGCTCGAGGACTAGCAAAGTCTAAGTGTGGGGGAATTTGATAGGGTGTAGAATACATCCTATTTACTATCTATTGTTTATGCTTTCTTTGTTATTTTTCTTGTAAATTATGTATTTTACGCTTGTTTTAAGTTTTATAGCTACTATGGAGTCGCACGGAGGAAAAGAAGAAGAAATTATCCAATTTGAACAAAAGGGCATAATAGTCATTTATGGGCGAACACTATCTGGAGCCCAGACAAGGTTAAGGGAAGACTCTTTTGGAGGAATGTTAAACACAGATCACTTGAGGATAAGGGGATGCCAGCTGGGTGGTTCTACAGTGGGGTGTCTAAATCCCACCCAAATATTACAACCCTAAATTGAGAAGAATTGTTTTCTCTCAATCATTTTCCCCTTTACGCAGAAATTGAAAAGAAAAGCAGCACAGCTGCTGATTAGAAACTGAAATCGAGAGAAGTGGGGGTGTTGGTATTCCTGAGAAATTCAATGGAGATGAAGGTGGTTCTGTTGTTGTTTTGAGGAGGAACCTAAGGTTTGCTGGAAATCGAAAAGGGGAATTGAATTCAGGGGTTTGTGGCTGTGTATTTGAGAGTTGGTAGAAAGATGGGTTCTTGGAAGATGGTTTGAATCTGCTGCTTCCATGGTGATTGTCATGGGTACGATGGGTTCGACTTTCTGGTGCTGTTGGTGGCCGCTTGTTGAAATCGAGAAGCAGTTATGAAGAAATAAGAAAAGGGGATCTGGTACATAGACGAAGATGAATTGAGGTTAGGGTTTAGGCGATTAAACAAGGAAGATGGGTTCTGGTGGCTAATTGTTGTGAATTGAAGAGAGGGTTGTTTGAGTTCAAAGAATTTGACAGAGATGATAGAAGATAAATTAATGAGCTTCAATGGGTGTTTGCGGTTGTATGCCGCTTTACCTGAGTTGGGTATTGCTTAGATTGATGATACGGAAGAACAAAGATTCAAACACAAGGGGAAGAATTGAGCTCATTCTTGAGCTGTTATGACATACAGGGAAAGAGGAGGACATGGTGGATGATTGCAGGTGAATGATGGTGGTCTGAGGCTGCTGTTGATGAAGGTTGTTACTGCAAATTTAGTTACAATAGATGTATGCTAGGTTTCTTAACAGGAGAAGACCAAAAATGAGGCCGAAAATGGTAGGGAATAGGCACAAAACAAATGGAACTCGTCGGATTTTTATGCCGACGAGTTAACTCGATTATCGATGACCGATCCAACTCCTCTGAGTAAGACGAGTTAGCCGAGTAAGATACTGACTCGGTGTCTGAATCCCTGAGCACTTGACTCAGTCAACTGTTAGAGACCGTTAGTATTGAATGTTATCTCTGACGGTATCGTAACAGAATATTCCGCCGATGGAGAAGAAGATTCCGGTGGCTTTTCTGGCCGGGTTCCGGTGAACTCCAAGGACTTTTCAGGCGACCAAAATTATAGAATTTTGTATGGATTCTTTTCATGGGTGTGAATACTTAGATTTGGAAGTTGGGTGGAAACTTGGAAGATTTGGAGATTTGGGATTGAAATTGGAATTAGGCTCAAATTGGGAAAGTGGTGTTATTATGGAATGAGGATTCTATTCCTTGGAAGATTTGGAGAGCATTAAAGCCTATAAATAGAGAAGTTCTCTACACTTTTTACACACCTTTTACACACACAACACTTGTGTTTTTGCTTGCTTTTCAAAATTCTTCTTTTAATTATTTGTGTGAACTTGAAAAATTCTCCTTTTAATTATTTGTGTGAATTTCAAAAACATGAGTAGCTAATTTTCTTATTGATTAAGGATGAATTCCTAGTTCTTAATATATGATTTGAGTTTTGTTTTCAATTCTATCTTGATATTTTTCACATGATTATCGTTTGTTTTTGCTAATAGAAATGTTTACACATTCATGGTTGATTGATAGATTGTTTGGATGGCCAACTAAATTGATTTGTTAATTGATCTAAAGCTAGTAAAAGTTAGGGGATAAGTAATCGTTTCTTGACTCTTTACATAAGTAGCAAACACGAGACCTTGCGGAGGGATTCCGTGGAGCGATTGTGTGTGAAAACAACGTTAGCAAGTAGACCTTGATCTAAGAGTCTAACTACTAATATCAACCTAATAAGTTCATAAATATTAATGCATTTATTTAAATTACATCTTGAGTGATGTACTACTAGGTGGTTTGGTAAATAGAATCCGGTAGTCGAGAACTTTCGTATCCTGTGATATAAGGGATTTAGGGGTTTAGCACTGATCTAGTTTCTTTACCTACGGTTGGTGATAATCTGTGACTAATAAAAAGTGGAAAAGAACAAAACTTGAATCATTGTTTTGCAACAAAGAAGGATTCCTTGATCTTGTCTCTCTTATTGATTTCAACTTTAACTTTGAATTGCTTTGTTTATTTTCTTTTGCTTTATACATCCCCCCTTTTTGTGACAATTTTACAACTAAAAACTCTTGCTCCTCGTGGGAACGAACTTAACTACCACCATATTACTTGTTAATTGAGTGGAAAAATATTCACTAATTTGTTGTGGTTACGACACGCATCAAATATCCATCCCTTCCAAATTTTCTTTAGTAAAAGGGAGAGATTCAGATGATGAAGCGATAATGGCAGAAGGTGGGAGAGTTGAATCATCTTTCGCCATAGGTATGTCATCGGAAGACGAGGTTTGATGAAGAGGCATGGATAGTAGAAGAAGAAAGGGGTTCATTCGCAACAAGGTTATTGTGAGGAACTTCATTTATAGAAAGATTAGTTACATGGGATGAATCTGCAGCGACATTTTCGCAAATGAGAAGAGGGGATTCCGCTTGCGAAGATGTCGCAGGAGGTGTTGAAAGTTTAAACAAAGGAAATGAAACAGCTGTTTCAACATTTTTAGGATGGCGAGGTTTTTTGGGGGGCCTTTCGACATTTGCATCACCCTGCGAATCACAAATTATATAAGAAACAGAGGCAAGAATATTGTTATTAAAAGAATGAGTGTTTCTTAATACCTTGCTATTCGCAGGCTTCCTTTTGTTCACAACGAGTTTTTGTTGCGAACTCTTGGGAACATTAGGGTTTTGAATTGTAAACTTGGTGCTGGTGTTTTTGCTGAAACAGAAACAGTATGGGAATTATCTAAATATGAACAATATCAAATAAAATAATTTCAGTAGAGAAAATCAATGTTAAAGAGATCAGTTTCAGCAAAATAAATAAACCTTGATGGCTCCATGAGAACAGTAGCAGAAAGATGAAGAGAGTTTATGAAAAGATGAACAGTGAAAAAATTGCAGACGACAAAAAGAGGATTTACAGATGAAGAAAACGAAGTAAAATAAAGAAGACATTTTTACGATGGATCTCTTCTTAAATAAACAAAAAGTGATGACCGGTTAGCATTTAAAATGCCGGTGAAAAGGGGAAAATTTAACACGTGTAAACGGTTACGCTTAATTTACGGAATTTTGTCGGCAGAAAGAAATGAACCACTGCGGCATTTTGAAAAGATTAGTTTTCATGACATTCTCTTCTTCGCAGAGAAGACATGAGAAGAGGCAAGATGTAGGATCAGAATATCGCAACACCAACGCCCTTGCGAAATCCATAAACGACACATTGCGAAGTCATCGCAGATGAGTAATAGAAATGACGCAACGGATGACGATAGCCTGAACACGAGAAAGATGTGAAGACCTAGCGAGATTTAGGAGTGTTGCGATATTTTATATTTGTACACTTGCGAGAATCTCGCAAGTCAGATCCGAAAATAAAGGACAGCTTAGCTGTCATCCACTATGTAATGTCCTATATAAAGAGCCGAATAGGCTTAAGAGAGGAGAGATCTTTTTCGAGTGAGTAGCAAGTTATTAGGAGAGAGAAAGTTTAGAGCGATTGTAAAGTTCCTTGCTTATTTTCCTTTCCACCTTGTAATATTAGTGAGTTTTAATCAATAAATAATATAATTGTTCATCTTAAAATGACTTAATTGTGTGAATTCTAGTGAGGGGTGTAGTGTGAGATTTCCTGCTACTACAGTGAGACAACATTGTCATCTTCTAAGGATGTTTTAATGATTGAAATGTGAGTTTACAACAATTAACCTTTGTCTGGATATAACACAGTATGCATACCAGTATGCAAACTGTTGTGGTATGATTCCGGTCCGAAAACCAAGTTTGCATACCAATATGCGAACGGTTTTAACTTTTAAAGTCCAGGAACCAAGTTTGCATACCAGTATGCGAACAGTTTTACCTGAGTTACGGTCTGGGACAGCAGTATGCATACCGGTTTGCAAACTGCTGGACAAGACCAAAGTCCGGAACTTAAGTTTGCGTACCCGTTTGCAAATTTAGTGGTTAAAGTTCTAAAATAGTTTAAGTATGATTTCATACTCATGAACAAATACATTAATAAATTAAGGAATGCAATCTTTGCAAACCGTGGCTTAATGTTCAAGAATTGATTCTTGTATAAGTACTTTGTACAATCATGAATCAAATCCGATTTTGCTTCAATTGTGTCTTGTATACTTCTATGAGATATAAACAATTGAACAACTCTATTAGTAGCACAATTAGATTCATTCGATTATCTTTCATGATTGATTGATCATCATATTTGATCTAGAAGTGTTAGATGAATGTGGTTAATACAAAAGTGTTCATATGGCTAACTTCGGTTAACTATTGTTGAACCAACTCAATATACACGTTTAGGTACGGTTACCTAAATCTAAATGAAAGTATATTTCATTTGTGTGTAACAAGCTAAGACCATCTAACGGTGGAGAGATATTGCTTTGGTTTTAAGCAAACTTAGCTTGAATCTTAAATCATGTTTTCATCTAACGATGAATATTAAATGCTTTGTTTCTAAGCTAACCTATATTTGATTGTAAGAAAACCCTGATTTGTTTCTAGCAACTGGAAAACCTAATCTCGAAACTTTCATGTGTCCTAGTTGCGACTGGAGTCGATTCTCCTTTAACCAAAGTTTTTCCAAAACCAATATAGGTTAACGACTTGAAGACTTCATTTGGGATTCGTGAAGCCAAACCCAACTATTTTCTCTATAGTTGCGTGTTCTGATCTTACTTGTTCTATCGTATTGAGTAATATATTCTCTAATATTTGCTTGAGATTTATTTCTGATAGGTAAGATACAAAAAGTAATCACAAAGCTCTTCGTCTCAATCTTTGTGATTCAACAATAACTTATTCTACTACCATATAGTAAAGTTATCGTGAGGTGATTGATATTTCTAGGTTGTTCTTCAGGAATATAAGATCGGATTATCAATTGGTTCTTGTTCACCTTGATTTATTAAAAGATGGAACAAAACTTCATATGTACTTGAAAAGACGAGGGTACCCAAATATACCCCAATCTTAAACTTTTCCACCTATAAGTCCTCTTACCGAATGTGGTCTATGGACTGAGTCGAGACAATACAACGAATCGGTATTCACACTTTGTGTGATCGTCTATTGATACGAGATCGAGACAATACAACAATCAAAGTGTGATTACTTGATAATATGTTCGGACTTAACCAAACTCTATAGGATCACTATCGAGTAATACGGAGTTAACGTTTATGTAATTTAAGTTAAATTATAATGACAACAATTATAATTGTGAAAAACAAAAGTAAATGACACATCAAGATTTTGTTAACGAGGAAACCGCAAATGCAGAAAAACCCTGGGACCTAGTCCAGAATTAAATACTCTCAGAATTAAGCCGCTATACAAAATCAAACCAACTTCGTATAGTTGAGACCAAGTAACTAAACCTATAGTTCACCTAGTTTCTTCAGTATCCCTGCGCTTCCGACATTCAATAAGTGCACGCGCTGGAACATTTCCTTTGGTTCGTATTCCAAACAGTAATGAACAACAAATCTGTTCGGTAACAACTCTATCCAATCTCAGTGATACGAGTTAGACAAAAACTCTTCTGTTTAATCCAATAAACTCCTTTGTCCGGTTTTGATCTATCTATCCAACAACTACCAAAGTAGCCGACTTTAGATTTTGCAATCAAAAATAGGATCTATCTAGATACTATATAATGATACCGATCTACGCAACTAATAAATCAAATCTATCAAAGATAAACCGATTATAGTTGGATCCCAGCCGATCAAGTTTTGTGCAGACCAAAGATTATGAACCCAAATAAGAAATCTTCTTCGTCTTTAAATCTTCTTAAATCTTCAATAAACACCTGCACACCACAACTTGAATCTCTTGTGATCAATCACGCACAGAACGGAGTCTGTTAACAATGGATTATCACAAGACGTCTTTAGATCTACAAACAGTTCTAAAGATCCCGTCGACACTTCGATCTAGTTTGAGTGAATCTTATATCAGAAGAGAAGATTCTCAAGAATAAATAAACTAGGTGCAATCAAATTTCAACAACCGTTAGTCAATCAAATCAAATCAAAAATTAATAGTATTGCAATTATCTAGTTTCCCACCAACACTACTCGTAGAGCTTCTTGATCCCATAGAAGTCTTTAAACGAGCGGTCGTAAGAGATTTCGCCTAATTAGGGTACTTTCCTCTCCGAATAGATGGCTCTACCAGTAAAAACATAACAAGGTAGTTTTGCTGGCTCTTAGGATAGTTTGCTCGAAATACAAACTTGGGTATTTATAGACCAAGGAAGTTTGGACACCAAGGAATTTCCAAAACCGAATATTCTCAAGATATGCAATATATTTCCAAATTCGGTTTTCATAATTCCTGGAAATGCTCTGTCCAATATTAACCGAAATCTCACTAAAAAATCTCCAATTAGTAGATGCACATTACCAATTTTTATTTTCCAGAGATATGCATTTTAATTGCTGGTAATTAAAAGCATATAAAATTAACAACCATAATTAAAAGATTCTCTATTTATTTTGGTCCGGGATCTCCTTTAGTTATTAAGGAATATCTTTGAACAATAAAAGATAAGAGTTACTGAACATGTTCAAAGTATGTCGACATCTTATTCTTTGTAAATCCTTTTTCATATTTACAATCTTGGAACCGATTATACCACACTTCCAAACAAGTTAGAACTGGTTCATCTGATTTCCAAGAACTATGTGATTGATCAATTTCACACTAATCATGGGTTTACGGTTCTACCAAACACAAGGATCGGTTCTACCTTAACATGGTTACTGGGACCGGTTACATAAGTTACCAGGATTGGTTACGTCAATTACCAGGACCGGTTACCATATTCTCATGGTATTACTTGTGATCGGTTACAATAGTCACTAGGATCGGTTACACCAATTACCAGGACCGGTTACACCAATTACAATGATCGATTACAACTCTTTTGTGACCGCTCATACCAATTACTAGGATCGGTTACACCAATTACAAATATCGATCATACCATCTAAGGTGATTACTTAGGATCTGTTACATTAATAAAAGTCATACCAATACATAAGTCAGGCACTGTGACTAGTTTTACCAAGATACATAACAAGTTATGATCGGTTCTATTAACTCACACATATTGGTAATCCAAAGATATGCAATGAATAACAATACCAATAAGCCTAGCGATTTCCCTTACGATTCATAAAACTAGTTCATGAATGTACTTCCTTTAAACAAATGTAAACATTGTTTCCATGGATGAAATCTTCACCTTTACCCATATACATAATCACAATAGCATTCATACGATTATGTCGATGTCTTATATACGAAGTTCAAAAGATAAGTGTTATACTTCGTATTCTAATTCCTTAACACTATGTCTACTAGAGTATATCATTTACAGCTTTGCAGTTATGTTTTCAATATAGCACGACTTGGAAGATACGTTGGTAATGAAACAGTTCAAGTCAAAATATTACTAACCTCAAGAGGAAGGATGATGTCGTCGATGTAGCTTGTTACTTCTTCACATTCTTCAAGTCTTCGAGTAATACTTGTATGTCTCATTATCCTAATCTTTCTAGCCTAACCTATACGAAGTTGTCTCTACTATATAATCAAGCGACTCTTTAATTGAGTTTTGATTCACTAAAATATGACAACCAAACTTGACATACCAACGCTTGGTGGGTTCAACTGAGCTATGCTCTAACTATCTCCCCCTTTGTCAATTTTAGTGACAAAACTCTTAATACATACGGATAAATAAATTACAAAAAATCATTATACATACGCTTGATTCCAAGTTTCAACAACAAAATACCCTGTATATATTCAATCCATAAATGCCATTGTTGACATTTAAATAACAAAGCTAATACTACCCCTAAAGGTGAGATAGGTAGATTTTCAATCCGCACATCTTTGTTATTTCCCTTTGTAGTCCAAATAACTACAATCATCATATGATATGTTTCTCCCCCTTAGTCAATGCTTTACTCTTTCGTTAGATATAACGTTTAAGCACAATTGTCCTTTCCTAAGTGATTACAAATCACTTGTTTACTCCATATATTTCTCCCCCTTTTTGTCACAAAATGACAAAGGTCCGAGCAAATACAAAAACCGAAAGGATCTTACATATCTAAAAGAATTCTACAACTTATAAGAGTTAAGCACGAAGGTTTCACATACTATTTTAGATAACCAATATCAAAATCGAAACTACCAGTAATTTGGTTTTAATATGCTATCAAGGAAACAATTGCTCGAAGCAATTTTCCCTAATAGTTTAACAAATTGACTAAGAAAACTTAGTTCCCTTGCTAAACCGATTGCACAAGTACAATCGCTTGTTTCGATAAGACCAAAATAAAGATCAGAATTAACTTTATTTTTCTCATCAGGCACTAATTATTCAGACAATAACTTAGACCTTTCACTTTAGACAAGACAAATACTAGGTTAGTTAACTAATATTTCTTGTCAAGGCATTCGATTAGACTCGAATAACCGAATCCTTTACTTTTGATAAGTCTAACTAAGATCAGAATTAACTTAGTTTCTCTTATCCGGAATCGAATTGGACTAAAAAAGTGATCCCGTATTTTTTTAAGCCATAAATAATACATACAAACCAAATAAGACTTGCACAATTATTTCTCTTAATCGGATGCAATTGAAATAAATATGGACATTAAAGCATAGCAATTGCACCGAATTTCGTTAAGTCTAAAACAATTGATACCAAACAATAAAGAAAGATATCAAACCAGTTTTTCTTAACCGAAAACAATTGAATCATACACATACACATCCATCCATACACACATAATGGAATCAACATCAATTGTACCGAATTTTGTTAAGCAAATGCAAAATATATATGCAATAAATTCATGCTTTTCTTAAACAGGAAAACGATTAACTAACAAATTCGTTACCTCAGATTCCGCATCCTATTCTCCCCAGAAAGATATATCATTAAGCGCAAGTTCAAGTTAGAACTCTCCCCCATTGTGTTGTCATCCTCTCGCAAGAACAAAAGAACAACAACAACATCAACCTTTACCAGAGAAAGGTTGAATCGGTTTTAACTAATGCAAATAGCAAGAGTTGAAAACCGTAATCATAAGGTACTAGTGTACCTTAATAATGCCAATCGATTTCCTTAGATCTTCAAAGGTTGCCCTATCTAATGGCTTAGTGAGAATATCAGCTAGTTGACGTTCAGAGAGAACATATTCTAGTTTGATAACTCCATTCTCATACAATTCCTTGATAAAATGATATCTAATATCTATGTGTTTAGTACGAGAATGTTCTACAGGATTTTCTGTTAGACGAATTGCACTTGAGTTATCACAAAGAATACTCATAGTTGGAATATTTATACCATAGTCAATGAGCATTTGTTTCATCCACAGAAGTTGGGTACAACATGTACCGGCAGCTGATAGGTGTCTAAAACACCTAATTTACTATCTAGTAGTTACGCTTTCTTTGCTATTTTTCTTGTGAATTATGTACTTTACGCGTGTTTTTGAGTTATTAGGTACTCTGGAGTCGCGCGGAGGAAAAGATGGAGAAATCAACCAATTGGAGTAAAAAGGGCAAAATTGTCATTTCATGGCAATCACTACTGGGAGCTGAGCCAAGGTTAAGGGGCAACTCTATTAGGAGGAGTATTAAATGCAGCCAGCTGTGGTTAAGGGGTGACCACATGTTATGGGGCATCCACTGGGGTATCCCTTATCTGATGCAGAGGGGTGTCATTATCCAGCATTATCCTAAAAACTAAATCGAGAGAAGATGTTTCTCATTTCATTCATCTCAATCATTTTCTCACCTGAAACTGAGAGAGATCGAGAGGGCTGTTGCCTGAGAGTTGGAGAAATTCAGGGGAGAAGAAGAAGAACGAGAGACATGGTTTTTGTGGCTCGAATCTCAGATGGGTTCTTGAGTTCGAGTGATTTGGTGGTGAAGACGGAGATGGTGTTTCGAATCTATAAAGGGGATCTGGTCTGTGTCAATTGAGAGAAATCAGTGAGAAGATGGTGAGTGAAATTTAGGGTTTCTTAAGGCTCGACTTCATGAACCTGTGATGAAGATTGATGGAAATTTTGGAGGAATCGTAGCTGCTAACTCGAGTTCAATGTGGTCTCTGTGGTTAGAACCGAGAAGGAAGGAGAAGGAAATAGATCTACAGATTGGAGCAATGGGAAGAAATTGGGAGCTTGGGTTATTCTCAGATTGAATCAAGGAGTTGGCTTTGTGGCTGTGACTGTAAGGAGCAGAATGGTGATTTAGGGGTTATGAGTTGAAGTTGGAGCTGAATGAGTAATTGCAGCTGAGTACAAGGAAAAGGCAGAGCTGGTGCTGCTGGTTATATTTTGCTATGGATTCAACTAGTTTGGCAGATGGGAATGGTTCTTATTTTAGATGAATGAGTAGGACAGGTCAAATTGCAGAATGGTGATTGAAACAGCTATTGCAGGTGATGGTGCTGGCTGACCTGATTGCAGTGAAGATGGTGCTGTAATAGATGCAAGGGCTGATGCAGGACTATGAATGACAAGCTATGATAAAATTGCAGTGGTTGATGCAGATAGCTATTGTGGAGTGTCATGGGTTGGAGCTATGTTGCTGTGAAGCCTACAAGGGAGAACAGGTTGATTTGAGCTTGAATCAGCCAGTATGGAATGTAGATTGTGCAAGAAGAAATGGTGTCAGCTGTTGCAAATGGTGGAAGTTTGTGTTGGACTGAGATGGTGGTGCCCTGGCTCTAGTTGCAGGTGCAGGTCTATAGAAGTTGCAGCTGGTTCTGTTACAATGGCCAGGTCTGAGACTGATATGGCTGTGTACGTGGAGCTTTAGGGGCTGGTAAGGATTGTCATGAGTTGTAAGCAATTGCAGGTGGAATGTGGCTATCATGGAATTGCAGGTCTGGGCGATGATTATGAAGTTGATATGGGTTAACTGAGCTAAGCTGTTGAGCTGGGAGTATGATGCTGTTGAGCTGTGTGTTGGTCTGAGCTTGTGACAGAGACTGCAGTTTGTGTTGATTGTACACTGTGGTGATGCTGGTTGTGTGGTGCTGGTGGGAGATGGTATTTGATGTTGGCACTGAGCTGAAATGGACATGAGGTGCAAGCTGGTTGTGTGCAGTGAGCCAGGGAGAGAATGAAGTTGCAATGCCGAGGAATGTAGGTGAAATACAGGTCTGAGATTGCAGGGAGGAGATAGTGGTGTTGGTACTGAGATTCAAATAAATAGATAAATGTTAGGAACTGACATTTGCAGCTAAGACTGAATTCAAGATGGTATGTGTGGCTCAGTGACAATGAAATGGTAACGGATGGATCATTGAAGTTCTGGTGCTGGGAGATATGGAATTTGCTGTTGAGCTCAAGATGAGCTGTTGCTTGAATAGAGATGGTGCTGGATGCTTGAGCAATGGCGGTTGAATTGAGAATTGCAAATGGGTGGTTCTGGTAAGAGTTGTAAAGGCTAGGTTGGAAATAAGAAAGCAGATTGTGAGTGGTTCTGGGAGCTGTGTATTGTGGTTTGCCAAATGAGGCTTGTGCACTTACAGGCAATGAACTGGCATTGTTGGTTGCTAAAGTTGTGACCGAGTTACTGATTCTGAGGAAATAATGAGATGAATGTATGTCTTTGGAGTATAGGCTGTGACATTGGCACATGTGGTTTGAATGGTGGTCTGCAATTGAAAGCTGGTGTTGGGCATGTAATGCAAGAGGTTGAGAAGATGATATTGCAGGTGTTTGGGTATTGTGTGTGTGTGTCTTTGTTGGTGCGGAGAATGTGCAAGAAATCGAGCTGAATTTGTAGAGAAGCCAATGTCAAGGTAAAAGTGATAAATGGTTTTGTGCAACTGATGGAATTACAGGCCTTGCCTTTGGCCTGGGATTGTGCTGAGGCTTCCAATGAAGCTGCAGTTGGTGGGTTATGCATCACAGTATGCAATGATGGTGCAGCTATGGTCTGTGGAAGAGATGTAGTGATGCACCATCCTGGTGCAACACAACATTTAGCCCCTGAAAAATGGATTTGGCCTGACAATCAGTTAGGCCCTGATTCAGATGAGTTAGCCCTAACTCAGACCTGATCGGGTTCTGACTGGCACACCCTGACTCGGTTTGACTCGGTCTGACCGAGTTGATCCGAGCTGACCCGTTGACCCGACCGAGTTGACTCGCTGAACCGGTGACCGGGCGGACTTTGCCGGTCACCTGAGATGTTTTCCGGCGACCCTTCCGGCCAAGTTCCGGCCACAATACCAGATTTCCGGCGACCACTTTTGGGACATATTTTCTACATGGGTTTCTCTCTCTTATGGCTTGGTGGATTCTCATCTAATGGACTTTGAAGACTAGACCTAATTTTAGAAGTTGGAGAAAAGCTATAAAAGGAAAAGTCTTCTACAACTTATATATCTTATTCTTGGAATTTTGGAGAGCCGTTTTGTTTACGCTTCTAGGGTTTGCTTTTGTTCATCTTCTTCTTCTTTTCAATTAATATTATTATGATGAACTCCATAGCTATGAGTAGCTAAACATATTATTGGTTATGGGATAAAAGTTGATTTCTCAACATGCTTTTGATTCAATGAATTAGTTTTGTCTCAGTAATTTATTGTTTGTGATTCACAATTAATAGTGTTATAAGATTTGAAAACTTTTTAGGTTGAGTCCGGAATTAATCCGATTTGCGTTCATCTCTAGAGCTATATTAGGGTTTTCAATACGAAAAAGTTGTTTATCCCTGATTCTAAGTAGCATAATTGTGGGTAGTGCTTGTAGTGATATATCCTACTAGCCACAAGTGAATCATAACTTTTGTTAAAACGTTTAGTGCTTTTACACATTCGTTTGCATTGATTAGTCTTATTCCATAATACTTATCGCTTTTAGGGAGTTAAACTTAATTGTGCTTTTACACTTTAGGTTGCTTTCTAGGAAGAATTCACATATGCATCTTTTAATGTGGTTGTGATGAAAACAGGGAATTAATGGGTTATACTTGCGATCAAGTTATCCTAGGACTTTTAATAAATACGAGATTAAAATACCAATTCTAATCATTGATGAAAATACATGTTTGTGAATGATACTATCCCGTGACCAATATCTTCTCCTTATTGATTATTCCAACTATTTTCTTTGCTTTATTTTGTTTTTACTTTAGTATTTCGCTTAAACAACAAACATTCCCCCCCCCTTGGTTACCTTAGAAACTGAAAATTGCATAACAACAATTGCCTCTCTGTGGATACGAACTCTTCCTTACCTTGTGCTTTATTTAAATTTAGTGAGTAAGAAAGTGAAATTATTTTTGACGGATTGACACACGATCAAATTTTTGGCGCCGCTGCCGGGGAGGCATACGGCTTGTTATTGAGTTTTTAGTTTCTTTTTACAATTTCTGCTTTTATCTTTGCTTTTCGGTTCTTGTCTTGTTTCTCACTTGTTTTGGAGAATTGTTTTCAGGTACCTAATCCCTGGCTTCTAAAGATTGGAATTATCCAAGGTGCGGGATAGCTACTCGAAGAGGCACAATACTCCAACCAAGTCAAGACACAACAGAAAATCCAGAGTTAGAGGTGGAAGGCGATACTCAAGAAGAAGGAGAAAAAGAGGTTCCAATCGTAGAGGAACCACACGTGGAAGAAGAAGAAGCAATGGGTGATGCAAATCGTTCACTCAAGGATTTAGCTTCTCATAGGCTTGATATATAACATGGGTGTATTCAAACGAACTCTACTTTTGAGATAAAGCCGGGGTTGCTTAGAGAATTACCAAAGTTCCATGGCATGGTGAATGAAGATCCAAACAAACATCTTATGGACTTCCACACCATTGTCACGGATATGCTTCCAGCGGATGTTGAGGCGGATGGTCCAATGTTGAAAGTTTTCCGTTTCTCTTTAATGGATAGTGCTAAGGATTGGTTGTTCTATTTACCTTCCGGAAGTGTCACTACATGGAATGGGTCAAGAAACTCTTTTGGAGAGATATTTTCCTGCATCAAAGGCTACTCAAATTCGCAAGGAGATTTGTGGGATGAAGCAAAATGTGGGAGAATCCTTATATGACTGTTGGGAACGATACAAGAGATTGGTGGCAAGTTGCCCTCACCACCAATTCAGTAACGCTATGATCATCCAATATTTCTATGAAGGACTCCAATCAAGTGATAGGAATCTTCTTGGCGCTGCGGGTGGTGGTGCACTAGTTAACAAGACGGTGGCATAAGCTAGAGAGTTGATTGAAAACATGGCAGCGAACTCACAACAATTTCTGAGTCGTGGTTCGGATGTGATTCTAAGACGAGTGAATGAAGTGAGCGAGGTTGAGGAACTTCGTCAACAAATGGGTAACATGTCCGCAATGATGCAACAAGTTGCAGCCGCGGTTATACCAAGTTCTCCTCAATGTTATGAAGATGAGCAAGCTAATGCGATCTTTCCAAATCAACAAAGACGGTATGATCCCTACTCTAACACTTACAATCCGAGATGGAGAGATCACCCCAATTTTAGCTATGCCAACAAGCAAGGAGCGGTTCAACAACCTACCTTCAACTCTTCAAGTGGATTTCAACCTCAACAACAACAATTCCAGCCGAGACAAGAATTTCAGCAACCACAAGCACAACAATCAATGCAAAATCAAGGTTCCGATATTGACTCAAAGCTTCAAACCATGATGCAAGGCATTTGTACCATGTTCAAAGAGAGTCAACAAGAAACTAAGAGTGCTATCAAGGAGTTGCAAACACAAATGGGCTTCATGGCTATTGAGTTGAACCAATTGAAGGCGCAAAATAGTGGGAAACTCCCTTCTCAACCTATTAACCCAAAAGAGGGTGTCAATGCTATTACGTTGAGAAGTGGTACACAACTTGTGCAACCCGAGGTTACTGATTCTGGCAAGGTGGACACACCAAAGGAACCTGTTTTGGAGGAGAAGAATGAGGATTCTCCACAAACTTCTGAGGTACCTATTCCTAACTCTAAAACTCCGGTTTCTACTTATTTTCCTCCTTTACCTTTTCCTCGCAGATTTGCAAGTTCTAAGAAGGCGGAACTATAAAAGGAGATTTTAGACGTTCTAAAGAAGATCCATGTGAACATACCACTCATTGATGCTATCAAGCAAGTACCAAAGTACGCAAAGGTGTTGAAGGACTTGTGTACCAACAAACAAAGACTCAAAGGTAATGAAGTGCTTAGTGTGGGGGAGAATGCCTCGGCAATCTTACAACACAAACTCCCACTTAAGTGCAAAGATCCCGGTAGTTTTGACATTCCCGTCACAATTGGTAACACTACATTTAACAAAGCTATGTTAGATTTAGGTGCATCCGTTAATGTTATGCCTGCGTCAATGTATAATTCACTTGATCTTGGTCCTCTTAAAAAGGCTGAAATTGTATTGCAATTAGCCGATCGCTCTAATGTCTACCCAATGGGTATTGTTGAGGATGTTCTTGTGCAGGTTAATCAACTTGTATTTCCAGCGGACTTTTGTGTGTTAGAGATGGATGACGGTTCTCCGGACTCGTCTCTTCCATTGCTTCTTGGGCGTCCCTTCATGAAAACGGCGAAAACCATAATTGATGTGGATAAGGGAACATTAACCATGGAGTTTGATGGAGAAACAATACGTTTCAACATTTTCGAGACGATGAGATATCCTAGTGATGTCCACTCTTGTTTCTCCATTGATGTTATGGATACATTGGCACAACAAATGTTTGAATTAAACGGTGATGATGCTTTGGAAACCGTGTTAACTACATCCATGGATAATGGTGTATAGTGTGGTAATGAAGTCAAGGAAGCCCTTGGTGATCTTAATTCACTACAAGGATGCCCGGAAACTCATAATATCTCTTTTATTTCTTTACCATGCAGTGATGAAAAGCTTGTACCTTCAATTATTAAATCTCCGATTTTAGAATTGAAACCTCTTCCCGACCACCTTAAGTACTTGTACTTGGGTGATAATGAAGAGTTACCGGTGATTATTTCTAACAAGCTTAGTGATTTACAGGAGCAAAAACTTCTAAGGATGCTAAGGAAGTACAAGACGGCCATAGGATGGACAATTGCCGATATCAAGGGTATTAGCCCTGCCGTTTGTATGCACAAAATTCGTTTGGAGGATGATGCAAAGCCTAAAAGGGAAGCGCAACGTCGTTTGAATCCTCCCATGATGGAAGTTGTGAAAAAGGAGATACTCAAGCTTTTGGAAGTGGGTGTTATCTACCCCATATCCGATAGCAAGTGGGTAAGCCCGGTACAAGTAGTACCAAAGAAATCAGGCGTGACAGTGGTGGAGAATGATAAAAACGAACTTGTCCCAACTCGTGTGCAAACCGGTTGGAGGGTTTGTATTGATTACAGGAAATTGAATGCCACTACTAGAAAAGATCACTTTTCTTTACCTTTTATTGATCAAATGCTTGAACGTTTAGCTGGACACTCTTATTATTGTTTTCTTGATGGCTATTCAGGTTATAATCAGATTGTGATAATAGGAGGACCAAGAGAAAACCACTTTCACTTGTCCTTTCGGTACTTTTGCTTATAGAAGGATGCCTTTTGGCTTATGCAATGCTCCAGCTACCTTTCAAAGGTGTATGGTAAGTATCTTTTTGAATATGTTGAAAACATAATCGAAGTGTTCATGGACGACTTTAGTGTCTTTGGTGATTCTTTTGACCTTTGCTTGAACAATTTGTCTCTAATCCTTGAACGATGTGTTGAAACAAACCTTGTCTTTGTATTGGGAGAAGTGCCATTTCATGGTAACTCATGGCATAGTTTTAGGCCATATAATATCTTCTAAAGGCTTGGAAGTTGATAAATCTAAGATAGACCTTATTCGTGCTCTAACCCCTCCCACTACGGTGAGGGAGATACGCTCTTTTCTTGGTCATGCAGGTTTCTATCGTAGATTCATCAAGGACTTTTCCAAGATAGCATCACCACTTTGTAACTTATTGCAAAAAGATGTGGTTTTTAACTTCGATGAGAAATGTATGGCGGCATTCAATCGTTTGAAAGAACTTTTGATTTCAGCCCCTATCATTAAACCACCGGATTGGAGCAAGCCTTTTGAGCTTATGTGTGATGCTAGTGATTATGCGGTTGGTGCGGTACTTGGGAAACGTGTGGGGAAGCTTCCTCATGCTATTTATTATGCTTCTAGAACGTTAAATGAGGCCCAACAAAACTACACAACCACTGAAAAGGAGTTATTAGCCATTGTTTTTGCTTTAGAAAAGTTTTGCTCTTATCTAATTAGTACAAAAGTTGTTGTCTTTTCTGATCATGCAGCGCTTAAGGACTATCCCGTTGCGTGAGAGTTTCCTAGGATGAGCAACTTTTCTCAATTGCCTTTGGAGAACCATGGTATGCCGATATTGTCAATTACTTAGTTTCTAAACAAATCCCAAAGAACTTGTCTCGTCCGAGAGGGACAAACTTAAGAGGTTAGGGAACCAATACATATGGGATGATCCATACTTATGGAAACATGGTAGTGACCAAGTAATACGAAGGTGCGTTCCCGAATCAATTTAACTCTATCTTGTCTTTTTGTCACTCTTATGCTTGCTGAGGACATTTTGGGAGTAAGAGAACCGCTCACAAGGTACTTGAAAGTGGTTTTTATTGGCCAACTTTGTTTAAGGATGCGCATATATTTTGTACAACTTGTGATAGGTGTCAAAGAACTGCAATCTAGGTGCCCGAATCAAATGCCAAAAACTTTTATTCAATTTATTGAAGTTTTTGATGTATGGGGTATTGATTTTATGGGGCCTTTTGTCAACTCCCATGGGAATTTTTATATCTTACTTGCGGTTGATTATGTCTCGAAATGGGTGGAAGCTAAAGCCACCCCAACTAATGATTCTAAAGTGGTTTCAGATTTTGTGCAAGCTCACATTTTTGCAAGGTTTGGAATTCCAAGAGCCATAATTAGCGATGGGGGTTCTCACTTCAAAAACAGGATTTTACAAAGCTTATTGACGAAGTACAATGTGTCGCACAAGATTGCAACACCTTATCATCCCCAAACCAATGGACAATCCGAGGTGTCTAACCGGGAGGTGAAATCTATTCTAGAAAAGACGGTGAACCCAAAAAGGAAGGATTGGAGCATG
Organism: Papaver armeniacum; assembly: GCA_023531295.1. Classification (NCBI taxonomy): domain Eukaryota; kingdom Viridiplantae; phylum Streptophyta; class Magnoliopsida; order Ranunculales; family Papaveraceae; genus Papaver; species Papaver armeniacum. Next base: position 96,296 of record JAJJWW010008914.1, read on the forward strand.
CGACTTAATGATGCTTTGTGGGCGTATAGAACCGCATATAAAACACCTATTGGGATGTCTCCTTTTAGGCTTGTGTATGGTAAACCTTGTCACTTACCCGTGGAAATTGAGCATAAGGCGTTTTGGGCTATTAAGCAATGCAACATGGAGATGGATGAGGCTGGAAAGCAAAGGAAGTTACAACTTCAAGAGCTAGAGGAGCTTCGCAATGATACATTTGAAAGCTCGCGAATTTATAAGGAAAAGACGAAAGCATTCCATGATAACATGATTTCTAGGAAACAATTTTGCATTGGGCAGAAAGTGCTTTTGTTTAATTCTCGCTTGCAATTATTTCCGGGTAAATTAAGGTCACGATGGATCGGACCTTTTATTGTTACTAATGTGTTTTCTCATGGTGCGGTGGGAAATTGTAGCATAGCTACAGGGGAAAGAACTTAAAGTTAATGGGCACCGGTTGAAACCATATTATGAGAATTTCACTTCCGAAGTGGTGGAAGGAGTTAACTTTGTGGATGTACTCCCTCTGGAGGAGTCGTAGAAAGCAAGGAGATAGTCGGGCTGACGACTTTAAACCAAGCGCTAATTGGGAGGCAACCCAAAGGATGAGTATTTCTTGTCTTGTATTTATTTCTTTTCTTGTTTTACTTTGTTTTTGCTGACTTACTTTGGACGATTCAATTTACATTGAGGACAATGTAAAGTTTAAGTGTGGGGGAGTGGTTTGCGTTGTAAATTTTTGCAATTTTTCAACTTTTTTGTGAAATAGTGAATAAGGAACTCCAACTTATGGTTAGTTTAGAGTCACATAGTATACATGTCGCTAAGATTACATCGAGAATCTCATACTAGTGACTGAACTTAGAGATGACAGAGAACATGATCGGGTTTCTTAATTGTATGAGAGTTAAAGTTGGATTTAACCATGCCAAAGTGGAAAATAAGGTGCAGATCGAATTCGGTATTAGAGTAGTGATCCCCTATAGTGGAGACTACCCAAGTTACATAATGTGAGGCACCAACCTTCAATTCTTTGTACCTGTCTAAATTTGTGCTTTTAGAGTGTGTGTCACCGTACGTAAATTAAGGGCAGAATGGTGAGCTGTCCAACTTCCCACCATAGAAGCACTATTTTGATCTCTTGAGTGCTATTTTTATCAACCATGTTGGTGACATCGAATTGCTAACTTACATACCACTTGTAATCTTGTTCGCAGTTAGCACCATCCACCTTATCTCTCTCTACACCAACAGGTCCATAGAAACACCATCATCATCAACAAGAGTAGCATCACAAATTTGAATGAAAGTTGAAGACGTTCAAGGTTTACAAGCAACAGTACAGAAATGGGCAGATTTCAGATTTGAGTAAAGCAACAAGACAAGGGGCAGAATTTTTATAAGTTGAAGACTATTGTACAAGAGTAAAAATTATCAAGGATGAGAGTTCGAGAAGTCTATGATATCAAGACATATAAGTTGTGAAGATTCAAGCGGTAAAGTACTTACACCATGGCATTGTACTTACATTTTATTTATTTTTTTTGTATTTTTCTTTCTCTTGTCTCAAAAAAAAAAATTAAAAAAAATAAAAAAAAATTAAATTTGGGTTTGTATAGTTTGTTTTTATTTTTGTATTCTTTCAATAAAGCCTATGGAAAGAAGGAATATCTATAATGAAGTTTCAAGCGACAAGGAATTTGAGGGAAAGAAAGATTCTACGAAGTTCAAGAGTTATCATCAAGAGTTGAAGACCGAAGACGTTTCTATGGATGATGTGAGAGTGGTGCTAGCTGCACGCCGAACGGATACAAGGTAAGTAAGCATATTCCCACCTTCGTTAAATGGTTGATTTCCTTTCGAAGAGATCGTCACAAAAATGGGTTTTCAAAAATATATAAAAGATGTGGGTTTTCAAAATATTTCGGAGGGTTTTGCCTTCCTACCATTCAACGTGTCTCAGGATTCTCTCTTCATTCCTACCTGGACACATGTGTGACCCATAAAGAGCTGTTTATTATTGAGCGCAATATCATAAAACCCTTTCTTGTGAGGCAGAGTCGAGACTTTCGATCACTCCGAACCCGAATTTATGTCGAGAAGGGATGGTTATTTCTCTCTCAACTTTTAAGAATGAGATTGTGTTCATTTATGTGTCTAACTTCTTATGACTAGTGTGCAGAATCTCTATGTCTTCTTAGCGCGTTGGATACTATCATTACGGAGAACTAGTAAGTTGGTAAAGTAGGTTTTGTGGGTATATGTCTAGTAAACCCTCACGAGACTATAACTCGTCCACTAGGGACACCTAGGGGTTTAAAGGCTTGTTATTTATGCTAAAAGTGACCGTAGCCTCGACGACACGGAGTTGTATGTATGTTTATAAATTGTTTTGTTTGATTTGCTCGAGGACTAGCAAAGTCTAAGTGTGGGGGAATCTGATAGGTGTCTAAAACACCTAATTTACTATCTAGTAGTTACGCTTTCTTTGCTATTTTTCTTGTGAATTATGTACTTTACGCGTGTTTTTGAGTTATTAGGTACTCTGGAGTTGCGCGGAGGAAAAGATGGAGAAATCAACCAATTGGAGTAAAAAGGGCAAAATTGTCATTTCATGGCAATCACTACTGGGAGCTGAGCCAAGGTTAAGGGGCAACTCTATTAGGAGGAGTATTAAATGCAGCCAGCTGTGGTTAAGGGGTGACCACATGTTATGGGGCATCCACTGGGGTATCCCTTATCTGATGCAGAGGGGTGTCATTATCCAGCATTATCCTAAAAACTAAATCGAGAGAAGATGTTTCTCATTTCATTCATCTCAATCATTTTCTCACCTGAAACTGAGAGAGATTGAGAGGGCTGTTGCCTGAGAGTTGGAGAAATTCAGGGGAGAAGAAGAAGAACGAGAGACATGGTTTTTGTGGCTCGAATCTTAGATGGGTTCTTGAGTTCGAGTGATTTGGTGGTGAAGACGGAGATGGTGTTTCGAATCTAGAAAGGGGATCTGGTCTGTGTCAATTGAGAGAAATCAGTGAGAAGATGGTGAGTGAAATTTAGGGTTTCTTAAGGCTCGACTTCATGAACCTGTGATGAAGATTGATGGAAATTTTGGAGGAATCGTAGCTGCTAACTCGAGTTCAATGTGGTCTCTGTGGTTAGAACCGAGAAGGAAGGAGAAGGAAATAGATCTATAGATTGGAGCAATGGGAAGAAATTGGGAGCTTGGGTTATTCTCAGATTGAATCAAGGAGTTGGCTTTGTGGCTGTGACTGTAAGGAGCAGAATGGTGATTCAGGGGTTATGAGTTGAAGTTGGAGCTGAATGAGTAATTGCAGCTGAGTACAAGGAAAAGGCAGAGCTGGTGCTGCTGGTTATATTTTGCTATGGATTCAACTAGTTTGGCAGATGGGAATGGTTCTTTTTTTAGATGAATGAGTAGGACAGGTCAAATTGCAGAGTGGTGATTGAAACAGCTATTGCAGGTGATGGTGCTGGCTGACCTGATTGCAGTGAAGCTGGTGCTGTAATAGATGCAAGGGATGATGCAGGACTATGAATGACAAGCTATGATGAAATTGCAGTGGTTGATGCAGATAGCTATTGTGGAGTGTCATGGGTTGGAGCTATGTTGCTGTGAAGCCTACAAGGGAGAACAAGTTGATTTGAGTGAATCAGGCGTATGGAATGTAGATTGTGCAAGAAGAAATGGTGTGTTTGTTGCAAATGGTGGAAGTTTGTGTTGGGTGAGATGGTGGTGCCACGGCTCTAGTTGCGGGTGCGAGGTTTATAGAAATTGCAGCTGGTTCTGTTACAATGGCCAGGTCTGAGACTGATATGGCTGTGTACGTGGAGCTTTAGGGGCTGGTAAGGATTGCCATGAGCTATAAGCAATTGCAGGTGGAATGTGGCTATCATGGAATTACAGGTCTGGGCGATGATTATGAAGTTGATATGGGTTAACTGAGCTAAGCTGTTGAGCTGGGAGTATGATCTTTGTTGAGTTTGTGTGTTGGTCTCGAGCTTGTGACAGACCGTAGTTTGTGTTGATTGTACACTGTGGTGATGCTGGTTGTGTGGTGCTGGTGGGAGATGGTATTTGATGTTGGCACTGAGCTGAAATGGACATGAGGTGCAAGCTGGTTGTGTGCAGTGAGCCAGGGAGAGAATGAAGTTGCAATGCCGAGGAATGTAGGTGAAATACAGGTCTGAGATTGCAGGGAGGAGATAGTGGTGTTGGTACTGAGATTCAAATAAATAGATGAATGTTAGGAACTGACATTTGCAGCTAAGACTGAATTCAAGATGGTATGTGTGGCTCAGTGACAATGAAATGGTAACGGATGGATCATTGAAGTTCTGGTGCTGGGAGATATGGAATTTGCTGTTGAGCTCAAGATGAGCTGTTGCTTGTGTAGTTGCATGAAATCCCACACTACACCCCTCACTCGAATTTGTTTAATTAATCCATTTGAAGATGAGTAACAATATGTTTTATTAATTGTTTTCTTGAAAGGTTTACAAAGAAATGTAGAACAGAGCTAAAGAAATTACAATCACTCTTAATTTTCTCTCTCCTAATGACTTGCTTAACAATTCAAAAAGAATCCCCCCACAACAAACTAACTCAACCCTTTATATAGGGTAGTACACAGTGTGGATGACAAACTAAGCTGTCCTTTATTTTCGGGAATGACTCGCGAAGTGTCGCGAGTGTTATAAACATTCTTCTTTGCGACACTCCTAAATCTCGCCAAGTCTTCACACTTTTCTCATGTTTTGGGCTATCGTCATCCATTGCGTCATTTAAATCACTTCCCTGCGACGCCTTCGCAACATAGTTGTTTATTACTCTCTCAAAATACTGATGTCGCGATATTCTGCTCCTACATCTTGCCTCTTCTCATGCCTTCTCTGCGAAGAAGAGAATGTCATGAGAACCAATATTTTAAAGTGCCGCAACTGCTCATCTTTATCTCGCGATTGTTCATTTTTACTCGTTTTATTTATGTACGGAATTTATTACAGGTGTTTCTTCTTCCACTCTTTTCTTGACACGTCTCTTTCAACCGTTTATTCTTGACCATTCATGTCCCATCTCGCATTAAATGCATTTGTTTTCTCGAGGATTCTATTCTCTATATATAGCTTTCTTACCCTTCTCTTTTTCTCTTTTATTTTCCCTCTGCAACTTTCGTTTAACTTTCTTCTTCCGCAATTTGCGCTACTGCTACTGTAATCCTCCCCTTCAATTCTCTCAATCTTCCATTCCCCATTCATTCCCATACTATATCAATGGCTTCATTGGGTCGTACATATAAACCCCTTTTTGAAGATACTCAAAAGAAATTAAAAGAGAAGGGTTTCATCTTATCAACCATTCCTGATCAAGAATCTTCGTCTATTCTCTCTCGCAAAATGTTTCGATCATCAATGTGATGATCATAAAATCATAGTCTCGCTAGGTCAACTCCTCGCAGGACTTCCCATTCCTCTATATAATCCCGAGATACCATTATTCTATGAAATCCTTGCTCATGAAAAATTCTCGCGAGCTGTCTATCAGTTGAGTGGCGACTGCATCCTTTGATGCTTGAATTCGCAAAACCGCGGCGCTGGTAAAGGATCTTTATATCCCGTTAATGTTAGAGATCCTAACTTTGCAAATTTGGAGATAGTCCCCGAGAAGTATACTCGTAGAAAATTTCTTTGCGAATTATGCAGTAATAAACATGAGAAATGATAAATCTCGCTGGGGCGCTCGACTGAAAAGAATAGATAATGTTTCCGATGACAAGCTGCTTATGCATGATATTGATTGGCATTCGGGCAACAATAGTACTCCCCGCCATTCTAAAGATGAGAAGTGGTGGGTTGTTCCTTTATTTTTGAGTGGACCTTACATCGCAGGTTCACATGTTCTCCCTGCACATCTCATGAATTACCATCCTTGGGAATTTAAGTGGCCTGAGGAGACAAAAGAGGTATATTTCCTTCTTTCAATTTCACTTTGCGACATTTTGTTTCTCTTTTATTTACTAACTTTCAAAAAATTTTAGATCACGTAATGAGAAAGAAGTATAAAGAAGATCCAAAGCCGAGTACGCCGGCGATACTCCGATCGCTCACGGATGAAGTAAGAAACATTTTCTTTTGTTATTTTAAACAATATTGTTGCCTCTGTTTCTTATCTTCATGCGTATGCGAAGGTTGACTTTGAAGAAGAGGTGAAGCTGCGAAGGTTAAAGGCAAGGATAAAATTACTTTTCGCAAAGACAAGTCTTCTGCTCCGCTTTCTAAAAACGGAAAACCCCGCTCTCTTCTCAAACCAATGAAGATTCTGGTGAGGGTGAAGATGAGGTTGGTACTTCCTCCGCGGAAGGGAATCGTTCGACTTCTTCTGTTATGGCACAATTGTCCAGTGTCTTCTCCGATTCTATGCAAGGATTAGGAGATGATCATCTAACTGCTACTTGCGGAGCTCTCGCTAAAATCTGCGATGCCCCACTATTAGAGGATAATGAATCTTTTCGCGGAGTTTCCCGAACATTGACTTCCAGTCATTTAAATGCTCTTAGTGCTTTGGTATGTTCATATTCCTTTGTTTCTCTGTAATTTCGATTACAAGCTTTTATCTTAACAATTTCTTTTTTCCTTTATAGTCTGGGAGAGCTTCTTTTGTTGTTGCCTCAGATCTCGAGAAAAGATGCGACAACTTTCGCAAGAAAAATCTCCAACTTAAAGAAAAGATCCGAGAATTAGAAGCTGAGGTTGCGATATCTCGCAATAAAAATGAAAGAATTCAACAATTGGAGACTGAATCTGCTTCTCTGAAGACTAAGATGTCTACTCTTCAAAGCGCTAACCAGCAACTTTACGGTATAAAGTTTTTATTCTTCAAGTCATCTTTACTTTGTTAGCTATTATTCTTTGCCTGATTTATTATTTTCGCAGACATATATAATCTCTCTGAAGAAGCCATTCTTCTCCATTCATTTCCCGAGCCCATGGATAATGATGTTCTTCTCACCCATCTCAACGAGTCTTTAAGTAATTCGTCAAACAAAATTGATTCCCTTTCACTAAATGAACTTCGAAATAAATGTCGCCTTTTAGAGATTGAGAATAGAGATAGTTTAGGTTTAGCCAACCGATTTAAACAAATGTATATTGGTTCCCATAGAAAAATCGAGCTCCAAAGGAAGAAAATTAGTGGCCTTATAGATGAGAAAGATCGTATTGCTAATAAGGGTGCACAGGCATTAGCAACATTTCAAAAGTCTCTTCTCGAAGTACAAATTGAACGAGATGAATCTCTTCGCTTAATGCCATACTTATTGAGCGAGAAGAGCAAGTTCGTTCACTTCTTGTTATAAATAATGATGATGAGTTTGCTTTGGCTGCGAAGGTTCTAGATAATGCCAGGAATAATTTAGGTGTTGATGTTAGCCTTCATGCCGAGCATACTGCCTTGGTTAAAGATATGATATCTAACAGAGAAGGTTGTTTATTATACTTTTCGCTGCTCTTTATCTCTCGTAATCTTCGTTATTGTGTTGTTAATTCATTATCATGTGTTTTGCGTGAATCCGAGAAGAGATTTCAAACAAGGATTGAAAAACTTGAGTCTGAAAAAGGGGAACTCGCAGAAGGCCTTTCTTTTCGCAATAACAAGTATGCTAAGTTGAAGAAACAACTGCAAGCTACGGTGGCGAATTTCAACAATATTGTTGTTCGTTTTCGCAATCAAACTATTAAAATGGTTTGCAGTGACCACCGCATTCCTCTCATTTCATATCCTTGTCATCACGATGATATTCCCGAAGATACGCCTTTCTCGGATGTCTCGATAGTGAAGCTAGCGAAGCGAAGAATCAAGCGAGAGAAATGATGAAATCGAAGAATCTGACCAAGAAGAAGAATCTTCAAAGAAATAACTTCTTTTTCTTCTTCCCCTTCTTGTAATATATATACTCTTTCAATTTTCTTGGATTGTCAAATGCGAATTCAATCTTCGTTTTCTTTACTTGCACATATTAATCAAACAATTCTCTTTTATAATTCGACTAACTGATATTATTAATGCATAAATTCCTCATATGGAAATGAATAACAAAACTTTATCCTATTCATTCCCATACTTGCCTCTGTTATTCATTTTCAAATGAGAGATTTGCCTCTCGTTATTCGGTTTTCGTAAGCATACTTACTTTCTCAATTTTGTGTATGTCTATATCTTTAATTATGCTGAAGCTCGTTATTGCGACAAGATCGCAGATTGTCTCCACAAATGAAAAGTTTCATTGATCTTGCCTTATCGTTTTTTGTGTGGTCTTATTTTGCCTTCCTAATTAAAGGTCTTATTTCGCCACCCCTCGTTGCGACAAAGTCGCAGGACGTCTTTACATTTTTGTGTAATGACCCATTGACCTTGTCTTATCATTTGTTATGTATTTTTGCCTCTGCAGGATATTTTATCCGCGACAATATGATAGGCTTAAATACTCTTGCGAGTGTAAAATCCCATGACATTATCGTCTTTGCGACGAAATCGCAGGACGTTTTTGCATTTTCATGCAATAACCCATTGATCTCGCCTTATCCTCGCGTCAGTATTATTGCCTCTACAGGATCATTGCACAAATATGACAAGTCTATATTTCCTTGCGAAAATAGAGTCTCATGACATTTGCGTCTTTTGACACTTATCATCTCCCTAATGGAGGGTGCCGCCCTTATCTTCTCCCTGGTTGCCCCTTCAAGGAGGCGTACATCGGCCATACAAGACTAGCTCCTCCCATCCGGTCTTAACAACAACCAGTTGTTTTCGCAGCCTCTTATCCCTTATACTTATATGGTTTATGGTTACGAGACTGCACCCTAAGTGGAGTTTTCTTTGGGCCGAGTGCGGCGTATACCAAGACTTGCCAAGAATGGCCGAGACACTTCAAATGCCCTGTGCACTCTTGGCTCAACCGTGTACCCCGGCGCCTTGAGCATACATCGACTCCTTGGAAGAGACCCTCGGGCGTCCAACCAGGGTATAACCTTATATATATAGTTGGAAATCCAAGGTATCTCCCCGGATAGGCTTTCATGGGCCCCAAATCTCCATGACTCAGTTCCAGGAGCGGTGTAACCTTCCCCCGAGCCATGTCAAGAGATACCCCTTATATGACGCACTTTAGGTCTTACATTTGCCTCTTGCGAAATATCATTCGCGAACTAAGGTGTACGCCATAAAGGTTCGTCCCATTCACTCACTCATTCATTTTTGTTAATTCATTCAAGCATTCATTCTGTTTTGAAGCTATCGCACAATCTTACATTGTTTAATCATTTTCGTTTTTAATTCTTCAATCAAAGTATCATACATTTTTTAATGGCGAGATCTTCGCATGTTTCTTCTTCAATTATTGTTTCTTCCTCTTACTCTGAACAATCTTTTGTTGTTGCTTTTTGATGATTATTCACTTCTTATACTTTTTGCTCTTATTACACTTTGCCTCTTCACCATTCAAATCTCTTATCGTTTCCTTTCCATCACAATTTTTCAACTGCCTTCATGCATTCACTTCGCAAAGCGTCTTCAACTATCTTTTATTCTTCTTGTCCTTGACGTGCCTTCGCCACTTAGTCTTTGTTACTTCTCGCAATTATTCACTTCTTACACCTTTTACTCCTGCTTCCTCCGCCTCGTATCATTAAAACCTCTCGAATAATTCTTTTCCAAAGATGACTTTCAACTGCCTTCATATCTTCATCTCGCAATGTGTCTTCTCTTCTTATATTTATGTTATCTACCATCAATCTTTCTTTTCTTTGTTCCTCTTTTATATTCTTCTTCCATCCCTTATTTTTTGCGGCTCTCTCTTCACAGCTCTCCACATCGATCTCATAACATTTTCCCCTTCTATCCAATCTCCCTTTATAATTCCAACACCACTAGGATGGGGAAACTTTATACACTGATGATACGTTGACGCCACACCCAGAATTTCATGCAACCATGGCCTTCCAATCAATGCATTATAAGGGGATTCCACATCGACCACACAAAACAAAATATCAGTTGACAATCCTTGCAAAGGTATTCTCATGTGTACTTCTCCTTTGGGCTTGTTCGCGGTACCATTGAAACCATATATTTTGTATGTTGAAGGGATCAAATCTTCATCCTTTCCTCCTATAGTCTTGTAAGTATGGTAAAAAGAATGTTGATCGAGCTCCCAAGATCGATTAATATTCTATTTATTGCCCAAAGAATTTTCTGCTTCATCATCTTCCCCATCAACAGGTTTTGGATTAATATCCAATTTTACCACCAACGGGTTATCATGTATTTCTCTACCTTTGGGTATTTCTTCTGCCGAGAAAGAGATAATCTGTAATTGTCATTCTTTTAACTGCGATTTCCTCGCGATGTTCATTACCTCCTTATCATTAACATCCCTCGCAAAAACCCTACTGAGTACGTTATCATGAAAATCTTCAATGGTGCGATATGAATGAACAATGGAGTTGCAAAACAAATTTTTAGCTTTCGCCCCAACTTCTATCATGAACGTTTCTTTTCCCTTTGATGGTGGCGGCGGTAAATGTTGAACTTTCTCTTCGCTTTTTAAAAAGTGATTCAACTTCCCCTGATCAATCATTCTAAGGATAATTCTTTTGATGTTTCGGCAATCATTTGTCAGATGTCCATGAAAACGATGGTAAGAGCAGAATTCGTGACTTCTATCTTTGGTGGCGGTTCACTCCCCATGTTCCATGGTGCGGGTATATTCTCCATCAAGAGTATAGCTTCCCATATCTTCTCCACACTAGTATTTAGTGGTGGCATCTTGATTTCTTCCCATACTACTCTATGACGTCGTTGTCCTCCATGATAATTCTCGTTTTTGACTTCCATAGGTTTCTTGCGGGTGATCAAGTCTCTCGAATCTTGTTATTGCCGCCACGATTGTAGTAGTTTCTTTCTCTTTCAAATTCTTCCTGATCTCGGCTTCCCATCGCTACTAATTTTGGTTGTCCATCATCTACTACTTTTTCTTGTTGCCCTTGCGAGGTACTCGCCACCGTTTGTATTAATCTGGGTAACAAACTTGCATTCGCAAAGACTTGAACTTGTATTCGCGATCGGGTACGATTCTACTTCATTTTGTCTTTCCTCCAAAGCAATATATTCCTCTTGCAATTCTCTCAACTCGGTCATCGTGATTGTATTCTTGACTCGAAAACTTGAACATATAATAAGTTGGTTGCGAACATAGCATTTATGAATGATAGTATGAGGTATCTTTCATCCACCCGTCCGACCATTTCGCTACACATTGTCTTCCATCTTACGGTGAGGATGTCTCAAGCTCTCGCCAATTCTTTGTTTTAGCCCAAATACATCTTCAATGCCAGGTCGCGAAGAGTTGTTACTTATATATTCCCCTAAAAATATAGCTTGTAAATGATTGAATGACGTGATTGTATTCCTTGGTAGACCCTCAAACCATTTCAACGCTTCTCCCGTTAAACTCGACGCAAAGTATTTGCACAATATAGCATCATGGTTTTCCCACCAGTAGCATACATCTCACGTAAGCCTTGATGTGTTGTCCGCACAAGTTGACCCATCAAAAATGCTAGTTAATGCTTTGGTAAGTTGCACTTTGGGGGTATTCCTCCTAGCTGCACTTCTAATGTAAAAGGATTTTTGTGACCTCTGCGATAGCTTCATCTAACCTGTCTTCTCCCTCCTTCTCTTCTCGTCGCTCAATATTCCTCTCATCTCGCCAATTCTCGAGAATTTGTTCATTTGCCTCGAGAATTTGAATTTATCGGTCTCTTTAATTCTCGCTTCCATCCTTCTTCGTTCATGTCTACTTATATTTTCTCGGTTCGTTGCTCTCTTCTCTTCTTTCTCTCATGAGTTTCTCCCTCATCTCCTTCACAAATTCTCACACCATTATATCCGTCATTTTCTCTTCTTGGCTGTCTATCAATTCTTTTTGTATTCTTTCATATTCTTCGTTGATATCTCCATTGTTGCGATTTCGCTCGCGCCTTCTTTCTCGATTGTCATGATTATTCTGCCGAATTGCCTCTTCCAATTCCCGATTTTCCATTTCTGCTCTCAATCTTTCTCTCTCGCGAGCTAGACGCGCTTGTTCAGTATAATGCTTCTCAATGTCATCTTCAATTTCCTTTTGTTTCCTTTGCGTTTCTCTCCCATGTAGTATTCTCCTTCCTTCTTCCTGATTTTCTTCATTAACTGGGTTATTCTGTCCTTGAGGCTGCCTATCTTCTTGATTTCCATCATTTTGATCATTCACCAAAATATAGCGAATCTCTATTAATTCTCTCTCTTCGCGACCTCCTTCACCAAAATTTAACTCTCTTTCCAAATTTTCTTCATTAACGTTTTCTGCAAGTAATGTTCTTCTCACGTTTTCTCTAATCGATCCTGATCTCGATCTGTTATTACTTCTTGATCTTCTATTTTGCAACCTCCTATTTTCCATCCTTAATTCGTGGTTTTGCCTTGTTAAATTTGCGCGTTCTTCCTCGCTTCTAACCGCCTTTCTTCATGTATTGTCTGTCTCAACGCTTCTAATGCTGCAATTTCTTCATTTCCACGAATTGTTTCTCCCATCTCTTCTCGATTTCTCTCTTCTTGTCCACTATTCATCAATTGTTGCACTTCTTCTCTTTCTTCCATAGAATCTGATCTCCATGTATGCACGCTCACTCTATCATAATTGATTACTCTGTTTAGTGCTGTTGAATTGGTAGTTGAGTTGGTGGTTGAATTGATGGTTGAATTGGTGGTTGAATTCGACCTTCTTCTCCATTTCTTGCATTTATCCTTGATGGTTCACCTACTTCATTTCTCCTTTCTCCAACTAATCTTCCACTTCTCCTTACGATCGTTGGTTGTTCTGATGCATTCTTTCTTCTAGCCATTTCTCAATTTTAGTAACTTGTTAAAAATTATTCGAGATTTCTTTCTTGTTACACCCGATTCTTCCAATTCACAAGGTTGATCTTCTACTCATTCCATGTTTCTAGCGCATATGATCAGGAAATCCCACACTACACCCCTCACTCGAATTTGTTTAATTAATCCATTTGAAGATGAGTAACAATATGTTTTATTAATTGTTTTTGTAGTTGCAGGAAATCCCACACTACACCCCTCACTATATTTTGTAGATCTAAATCATATTAATCACCTAAATTTTAAATATAAGTGCTAGAAATTTAAATAGACACATAAGATTTTTTTTGGTTTAATACATAATTCTTCACTATGATTGTTGAGGTTACATTTGAATTACATTGAGAATCTCCATTAATGGATATAGATGATCTAATTATTTGGGGAAGAAGATGATGTTTCCTCCTAAAAGTGTCCTCTCCCCAAAATTATTCCTCTCCTTTCTCTCTCCTGCTCTCCTCTTTATATAGGTGTTTACATAATGGATGACAACTCACATACAGCTCATATTCTCGCGAGCCTTTTAATGATTTCGTATCCTTCTCTCGAGACATTCTCGCGAGCCCTTTAATGAAGCTACCTTCTCTCGAGAAGTCTTGCTACCTTCTCTAGACACTTTAGTCTAAAAAGTTATGAAAAATAATGAATCTGAAGCTCTTCTCCTGGTTAAGGAAATAATTGAATCTCGCACGCTAAGAAAATATGTTGTGCGATATTTGAAAACATCTTGCCTCTTTTTCCTTGAATATTGCTTGAAGAGCGATCTCCATGTAATCTTTGGTCTTTGTTGATGAAGGAACTCTTTGGACTTGAAAAGTATACTTGCCTCTATTCTTTGCGAAAGTTCAAGCTTTGAGAAGTGAATATGAAGTATCATCTCTTGAAGTATGCGAAGTATGAAGTATCCTTGAAGAAATATAAGAAGTATAATCCTCGAAATACATAAGAAGTATGAAGTATCCTTTGAGAAGTATAAGAAGTACTTAATCATCTAAATATAAAAAGTATTGTGAATCCATCATGCGAAACTCCCGTTCCATGTTCTTTGCCTCATGCTATGTTCTATTCATTTCGCGAAGTTCAAACTTTGCGAAGTGGATAAGAAATATTAATCCTTGAAATATAAGAAGTATTGCCTCTGTTCATGAGTCATTATTCCATTTTTGGTGAGGATTCTTGTTGTTCATTGATAAACATCTTCTTTGGAAATGATTCTTGCCGAGAAAATAAAGAACATAAGATGTTTTTTTTCGGTAATCCATTGTTGCCTCTGTTCTTTATCTACGAAGGTAGAATCGTTGAAAAAGTGTTGAATGAGTGAGTTATTTCTTCATTCTTATCTTTCCTCTATCTCCTGCGTTGTGCTCATGCAATAGTATAATCTCTTCATTGCTTTACGTTGAATTTTATCATTGCGACAAGATCGCAGGACGTCTTTACATTTTCACGTAATGACCCTTTGATCTTGCCTTATCATTTTTGTGTGGTCTTCCAAGTTAGACCTCCCTAATTAGAGGTCTTCCCCTGCCACCTTTCATCGCGACAAAATCGCAGGACGTCTTTACACTTGCATGTGAAGACCCATTGATCTCGTCTTACCCTCGCGTTAGTATTATTGCCTCTGCAGGATCATTGCACAAATATGACAAGCCTAAGTCTCCTTGCGAAAACAAAGCCTCATGACATTTGTGTCTGTTTTGACACTCCCCCTAATGGAGAGTGTCGCCCTTATCATCTCCCCGGTTGCCCCTTCAAGGAGGCGAAACATCGGCCATACAAGACTAGCTCCTCCCATCCGGTCTTAACAACAACCAGTTGTTTTCGCAGCCTCTTATCCCTTATACCTATAGGGTTTATGGTTACGAGACTGCACCCTAAGTGGAGTTTTCTTCGGGCGAGTGCAACATATGCCAAGACTTGCCAAGAATGGCCAGGGTAGGTTCATCCATCCCGGGCACTCTGGCTCAACCGTGTACCTCGGCGCCTTGAGCATACACTGACTCCTTGGAAGAGACCCTCGGTCGCCCAACCAGGGTATAACCTTATATATATAGTTGGGAATCCAAGGTACCTCTCCCGGATAGGCTTTCATGGGCCCCAAATTTCCATGACTCAGGCTTCAGGAGCGGTGTAACCTTTCCCCTGAGCCATGTCGAGAGATACCCCCTATATGACGCACTTTAGGTCTTACATTTGCCTCTTACGAAATGTTATTCGCGAACTAGGTGTACGCCATAAAGGTTCGTCCCATTCTGGTTATTTCATATGTAATAGGTACCCCCTACTATGACGCACTTTAGGTATTGTTGCCTCTTGCGAAATTATGATTTCTTCATAGTAGGTTTGCCTCTATCTGATTATTTTGTTGATTCTTCTGCATATAAGCTCTTTTGTAATTTCGCTGATCTTTGATAATCTCTTATCATTTTTGTGCGATATTTTCGCATGTTTTCATTCTTTCATTTAACTTTTGTGATTTGTTGTTGTTGTCTCTTGCGAAGTATATAATTTGCTTGCGAGGCTAGCATCCTTGAAATGTATGAACGTCGCACAAAATATAATTATCTCGCAAAGAAAAAGAAGTGTGAGAAATGAGATTTGAATCCTTGACTGCTTCTTGCATATTCTCGCACCACACCAACTGTTCTAACCCTTTCTTGCGAAAATAATTTGCAAGTATACGAAGATGACTTCTCGCAAAGAAAATTTGTTTGAAGCAATCATTTGCGAAGTGTATGTTCGTGTAGCAATTGTTCGCGAGGTAAACATCTGCAAAGCAAAAAATTTTGTGCGAAGGGGAAGACTCGAACCCGCGACCTTATACTCGCATTCTTCCTCCCAAACCAACTGTGCAAATTCTTGTTTACGTTGATGTAGTGAGCTTCGCACCACTTATCATCTTGTTATTCCTTTTCTTTGTTGATTGTTCCTTTATTAACTTTCCTGGGAAATAACGTCTTCCATATATTTCAAATGTCTTTGAAAGGAATGTGCTGCTATGAGCTCTTTGCGAGATAACTTCAGTAGGCTTCTTCCCTAATTCGTTTTCGCTGATGCTTATTGATCCGGAGGTAAATCAACTATATCTTATCTGGCCATAAGTTTGTCATTTTCTAACTATGCTTCTGTGAAGCTTGCTGTGATTATAATGGTTTCATGGAACCTCTCTGTTGATCTTTCTTTGCTGCGATAACTGCACTTGCTCCTGCGAGCGACTGGAAATGTGCTACTTTGGGTTTGTTCATCTCCGAGGCAGTTGTCCTTGCTTTCATCACATATTATTTTTGATGATTTCTATCTCATTCCTTTGTTATCGTTGTCTACCATTTCTGCTTTTGTTCCTTTCGATATGTTGAAAACGTACGCCTTTGATTGATTTCATCTTGTATATGTCAGTTCTCAACAATAGCATGCATTCTCATCTTTTCTCCAGTAATGCTTTGTCGAACCCCTACAATGCTCTTGCTTGCTTTGGTGATTGCATGTGTTCCTCTTGATGGCTTATACGGTAAGGATCTTTCAACGGTATTCCATAAATTAAGCTAAAATCCTCTGTCGACCGTTTCTTGGCACCGCGAACGTTGTGAGTCTGTGGTATTATTTGGCAGAAGTATAAGCCAAATAAATCATTAGTCTTCATTCCTCTTGTCCACTGAGTTGTCTTCGCCTAAGCTGATGTTGTTGGCGAGCAATGAATTTTTCTTCACCTGAGTTGTTTCCTTTGCCTTCTTTTTCTTCTCCTGCCCATTAGAAAGAATGAGTTATTGAAAGAGAAAAATCTTCGCCCGCGAAACTGTTTCGCCTAATTTTTAACCTTCGCCTAGTATTACCGATGAAGTGAGTTGTTGCGAGCTTATGCCGCTTTAAGTTTCTCATTGTTTGCTGGTGAGGAATATTCACGAAAGAATGGATTTGTCTCTTCGCCGAACTGATTGATTTGTCAAAGTTATGCTTATATTTCTTCGCTGTTGGCAATGCTATTGATGAGAAAAGAATTCCTTTGCAATTTTTATGTGTTGTCTCAGAACTGAATTATTGCGAACTGGGTTGTTCTTTCACAATTGCCCCTGGTATAATTATTGTCTTCCTCCTTTCTTCTTCTTTTCTCTACTGATGGTTTTCTTTTTCCACAAAGTATCTCTTCACCCAACTTTCTCAAAAGTCTCTCTTCGCATAGACTTTTGACGAGACAAAGGTTTGCCTTAGCATGAGATCGATCTCCTAAGCAGTTGTTGCTACTGCGTGTTCTTCTTTCACATAAATTGGTGACTAAGTAAATCTCGCTGGTATCTTATATTTCGTCATAAACTTCTCTGTAATTTCTGGTGCAGTCTTGTTCGCTGATGAAACAAATCTCCTGAAAAAATTCGTTTTTCAACGATGGTTCCCTATTTGATTCCAATTTGCCTGTACTTTTCTCTATCGCATGTTGGTTCAACTTCACATGTACTGATTTTTGCGAATCGATAACTCGATTTGATTGCCTCGTAATTGGGTTGCAGGATGCGAATCGGTCTTTTGTCGGCGAAGTAAATAAAACCATCGCGTCTTTCCTTCTCTTCTTGCTCTTCCCGTTCTAACTGTAATGTTGATTTCTCCATGGTTCAATGAATTTACATCGTAATTAGTTGTTGATTCACTTTGAACTATCTTCTCTTCGTTGATTGTCCTAATTGATCTCCTGAGGCTGAATGGTGACGAAGTAATGTTACCATCATGCCTTTCTTATTTGCTTGCTCGATGACTTTATATTCTTCGTCTCATCACCAAGAAAGACTCATTAGAGATCGGTGGGAATTAATCTTTGATTGAAAACTTGCTGCCTCTTAATTTATCTCTCACATCAATGCTATTCGTCTCTTAAAGATGTAATATCCTAATCTCTTGATAATATTCTTCATTTGATCTCGAAATCTACAGATCCAATGGAGTCCGTCACCCACAGTAGCTTATTTTTCTAAAATTCTTGAACCAACAAGATTAGGTCCCTGTTTCTAGCGCATATGTTATCGTGACATCTGTAGATTCAATTATTTTCTAATATCGCACAACATATTTTCTTAGCGTGCGAGATTCAATTATTTCCTTAACCCGCGAGAAGAGCTTGCGAGATTCATTATTTTTCATAACTCGCGAGAAGGTAGCAAGACTCGCGAAAGTGTCTCGAGAGAAGGTAGCAAGACTCGCGAGAGCGTCTCGAGAGAAGGTAGCGAGAGCCTGCGAAATCATTAAAGGGCTCGCGAGAATGTCTCGAGAGAAGGTAGCGAGAGCCTGCGAAATCATTAAAAGGCTCGCGAGAATATGAGCTGTATGTGAGCTGTCATCCATTATGTAAACACCTATATAAAGAGGAGAGCAGGAGAGAGAAAGGAGAGGAATAATTTTGGGGAGAGGACACTTTTAGGAGGAGAGAGATATTTTAGAGAGAGATTTATTTTCTTTATCATCTTCTTCCCCAAATAATTAGATCTAGAGCTCTAGAAAATATTCATTAATGGAGATTCTCAATGTAATTCAAATGTAACCTCAACAATCATAGTGAAGAATCGTGGATGTAGATCACATTGATCGAACCACGTAAAAAATCTTATGTGTCTATTTAAATTTCTAGCACTTATATTTAAAATTTAGGTGATTAATATGATTTAGATCTACAAAATATAGTGAGGGGTGTAGTGTGGGATTTCCTGCAACTACAGTTTTCTTGAAAGGTTTACAAAGAAATGTAGAACAGAGCTAAAGAAATTACAATCACTCTTAATTTTCTCTCTCCTAATGACTTTCTTAACAATTCAAAAAGAATCCCCCCCACAACAAACTAACTCAACCCTTTATATAGGGTAGTACACAGTGGATGACAGCTAAGCTGTCCTTTATTTTCGGGAATGACTCGCGAAGTGTCGCGAGTGTTATAAACATTCTTCTTTGCGACACTCCTAAATCTCGCCAAGTCTTCACACTTTTCTCATGTTTTGGGCTATCGTCATCCATTGCGTCATTTAAATCACTTCCCTGCGACGCCTTCGCAACATAGCTGTTTATTACTCTCTCAAAATACTGATGTCGCGATATTCTGCTCCTACATCTTGAATAGATATGGTGCTGGATGCTTGAGCAATGGCGGTTGAATTGAGAATTGCAAATGGGTGGTTCTGGTAAGAGTTGCAAAGGCTAGGTTGGAAATAAAAAAGCAGATTGTGAGTGGTTCTGGGGGCTGTGTATTGTGGTTTGCCAAATGAGGCTTGTGCACTTGCAGGCAATGAACTGGTACTGTTGGTTGCCAAAGTTGTGACTGAGTTACGGTTACAGGAAATAATGAGATGAATGTATGCTGCTGGAGTATAGGCTGTGACATTGGCACAGGTGGTTTGAATGGTGGTCTGCAATTGAAGCCTGGTGTTGGCTGTAATGCAAGAGGTTGAGAAGATGATATTGCAGGTGTTTGGGTATTGTGTGTGTGTGTGCTGTTGGTGCAGAGAATGTGCAAGAAATCGAGCTGAATTTGTAGAGAAGCCAATGCTGTAAGCAGTGATAAATGGTTTTGTGCAACTGATGGAATTACAGGCCTTGCCTTTGGCCTGGGATTGTGCTGAGGCTTCCAATGAAGCTGCAGTTGGTGGGTTATGCATCACAGTATGCAATGATGGTGCAGCTATGGTCTGTGGAAGAGATGTAGTGATGCACCATCCTGGTGCAACACAACATTTAGCCCCTGCAAAATGGATTTGGCCTGACAATCAGTTAGGCCCTGATTCAGATGAGTTAGCCCTAACTCGCACTGACGGGTTCCGATCGGCACACCCGATTTCGGTTTGACTCGGTCTGACCGAGTTGATCCGAGCTGACCCGTTGACCCGACCGAGTTGACTCGCTGAACTGGTGACCGGGCGGACTTTGCCGGTCACCTGAGACGTTTTCCGGTGACCCTTCCGGCCAAGTTCCGGCCACAATACCAGATTTTCGGTGACCACTTTTGGGACATATTTTCTACATGGGTTTCTCTCTCTTATGGGCTTGGTGGATTCTCATCTAATGGACTTTGAAGACTAGACCTAATTTTAGAAGTTGGAGAAAAGCTATAAAAGGGAAAGTCTTCTACAACTTATATATCTTATTCTTGGAATTTTGGAGAGCCGTTTTGTTTACGCTTCTAGGGTTTGCTTTTGTTCATCTTCTTCTTCTTTTCAATTAATATTATTATGATGAACTCCATAGCTATGAGTAGCTAAACATATTATTGGTTATGGGATAAAAGTTGATTTCTCAACATGCTTTTGATTCAATGAATTAGTTTTGTCTCAGTAATTTATTGTTTGTGATTCACAATTAATAGTGTTATAAGATTTGAAAACTTGTTAGGTTGAGTCCGGAATCAATCCGATTTGCGTTCATCTCTAGAGCTATATTAGGGTTTTCAATACGAAAAAAAGTTGTTTATCCCTGATTCTAAGTAGCATAATTGTGGGTAGTGCTTGTAGTGATATATCCTACTAGCCACAAGTGAATCATAACTTTTGTTAAAACGTTTAGTGCTTTTACACATTCGTTTGCATTGATTAGTCTTATTCCATAATACTTATCGCTTTTAGGGAGTTAAACTTAATTGTGCTTTTACACTTTAGGTTGCTTTCTAGGAAGAATTCACATATGCATCTTTTAATGTGGTTGTGATACAGGGAATTAACGGGTTATACTTGCGATCAAGTTATCCTAGGACTTTTAATAAATACGAGATTAAAATACCAATTCTAATCATTGATGAAAATACATGTTTGTGAATGATACTATCCCGTGACCAATATCTTCTCCTTATTGATTATTCCAACTATTTGCTTTGCTTTATTTTGTTTTTACTTTAGTATTTCGCTTAAACAACAAACATTCCCCCCTTGGTTACCTTAGAAACTGAAAATTGCATAACAACAATTGCCTCTCTGTGGATACGAACTCTTCCTTACCTTGTGCTTCATTTAAATTTAGTGAGTAAGAAAGTGAAATTATTTTTGACGGATTGACACACGATCAGCAGCAATATATTCTGCTTCACAAGTTGATAAAGACTGTGAGTTCTATTTCTTGCTATGCCAGGCAACAAGGTTTTGACCAACATAGAAACACCCACTAGAAGTGCTTTTTCGATCTTCTACACATCCTGCCCAATCAGTATCTGAATAGGAAACAAGACTGTTGTTTGTCTCCATAGAGTATGATAAACCAAAATCCAGTGTACCATTAACGTATCTTATGATTCGTTTTAGATTTTAGATGTGATTCTTTAGGATTTTCTTGAAACCTGGCACAACATCCCACACTGAAGGCAATGTCCGGTCTTTTTGCAGTCAAGTATAACAAGCTTCCTATCTTAGATCATTATAATTTTTGGTCAAATGATTTTTCTCCTGGACTGGATTGAAGTTTTCCAGTAGTTGGCATTGGAGTTGCCATAGGCGTTGCACCTCTTAGTTCAATTTTTTCAACCAAATTCCTTACATATTTTTCTTGAGAAAGAAAAATATTGTCCATTTGTTGCAGTATTTGTAAGCCAAGAAAATATGATAATTCTCCAACTGTTGATGGTGGATTTTAGTTTAGGGCTAAAATTATAAAACCAAATTTATGCGCTGACATCCTGCAAAGAATAAAGCCGCTGATAAGTGATGAATACTTCTTCACTTTACTAATTCACCTAGAATGGAGCATGTGGCAACAATCCCAGTATTCTGTGAATTAAATACACGAAATTCATCCAGGTGTTTATGGTGGATTTTCATTTAAGGCTAAAATTGTAAAGGCCAAAATTATGCGCTAACATCTTGCAAAAGATAAAGCCATTAATAAGTGATGAATACTTCTTCACTTTACTAATTCACCTAGAATAGAGCATGTGGCAACAATCCCAGCATTCTGTGAATTAAATACACGAAATTCATCCAGGTTGGAGCATGTGGCAACAATCCCATATACCCTGTGAATTTACAGCATTATTAATTAATGCATGACCAGCCTTGTATTTACTGTACTCATTATCGGTGCGGCATGAAGACTGAGTGTTGTTCTCAGCAGAGCAACACGAACCTCCAAGCATTAATAATTAGCAACTCTCGGTGTGTTATACTAGCCCGATTGGCATATTTGAATCTGGACTGTCCATATCAGTCTCAGAAACGATCACGACCATCCAACTTCACCAGCATGATTGGATGGCTTAGATTGAATCCATGACCCCAAGCAGGTATCGGAATATTCACTACCGACCCAACGCGGGCCCCGCATGGTCGGCCTCCCCAAAAGGGTGGCATAGCTTGCCAAACCGTCCAAGCCAAAGCAGCATGGACGAAAAACCCTAAATTAGGGTTTGCGGCACATTACATGTGTCGCAAAACAGTCTCAACCATCCATCTTCGCAGGCATAGATGTAGGGTGTAGATGTAGATTCAAAGGGCCCAGAGCATGTCAACACAAACAACGTGGGCCCGCCTACATACATGTCCGATCGGTCAGGACCGACTATAGTTGGTCGTTCCAGTTCGTGCGCCCAAACAAGGCATGACGCACGGCCGGTGAAACCCTAATTAGGGTTTGAACATCACGAGCGTCCATTTTCTCCTTCACGAATGAAGGGTCCAGGATTAGACTAAGCAGGTCCGGTACGTATCAACATGACCACCGTGGGCCCATCTATCTCCACACCCGATCGGCCAAGGCATATCATGCCTGGTTGCTTCGATTCGCACGTCCAAACTAGGTGTGGTCACACCTCCCAACTGCAAACTAATCTCGACCACTCAACTTTGCCGGACAAATTGAGTGGCTTAGATCACGTTTTTATGGGATATTAAGGTATGAACGTGTACACCAGCTCGCCGTCTGTATACCAGACTAATCGGCCAAGACCGACCAAGCTTGGTCGTCTTGAAACGCGCGCCCGAAGTTGGCATGACGCGCGGATTTTGCGGCACCATATTTCTGTCGCAAATTGATCTCGACCACTCAACTTCGCCGGAAAAATTGAGTGGCACAGATCACACTTTCACGAGACAATGAGGTATGGGCGCCTACACCGTCATGCCGTCTACACGCATGCACGATCGGCCCTGCCAAAATCGTATCCCAAGCTTGGATTCGACCAAGCTGGAGAGTGATGCTTGCGCACCTCTTCAAAAACCCTAATTCCACTAACGGCCGCAGATGAGTGTCTTAAAGATCATCTTGTCCGTCCAACTTCACCGGCTTGGTTATACAGCCCTGGTCAGGAGTTAATTGGTCAGTGAGGCGTCATGGTGATCACCACCTGTCACTCTACCACATGCACTATGTGGTCGGCCATGGGAGGACTTGCTTGCGCAACCTCCAAACCATCACATGAAGTAGGCTGGACATGAGGCTATTTTGAGACACGCAAACAACGATGCTTCATACATGCTGAATATACTCGATGCAGTACCTGCATAGAATACACACGATACTTCACAAGTATCGACTTCCCTAATAACTTAGTTATTTAATCTAGCATTACATGCTACTTTCTGTGGGTCCCACGATCCACACACTCGAGACATCAATCATGTCACAAACTGGGGGATACATATTGGGGTATTGGTCTGGCGGTTTACAGCGTGCAGCGCACAACGCGCCATCACAAGAACGTGTCAGGAAGTCATGGACGGTTAGTGATGATTGGAGAAGTGGGCAAGACTGGTCGTGTGACACCAACACACAACTCCACTACTCCATCACTCCACTTTCTCCACTTCCCACGAGATACGAGGGTTAGGCTTAAAGACTTGTATAAATAGGTTCTCCTCCCTATTTTCCAACCAAGGAACAAGGCAAGACAAGACAACAGAGGCAAGTGTTGATACAATCGTATTCAAACACCGGAACTGATAGCTTACATCCCGCAAGCCGGTTCAGCTTTTACGATACAAGTCATACATAGCCAACACCTTCACAATCTCAACACCTTCTTCGCTTCCCTCCCTAAGATCAACCCCATCTCCTTCACTTTGTGACCGAAACAAGTCTGGAACAACCATTTCTTGGTTTAGGCCGGATTTGCACAGATAGATTTCTCGAATCTACAAGCACTCCCGTGCAGTGCATTTGTTTAGGGTTTAGATTCATTTCTCATCCACACACCCCAAATTACCAAAACCGGCAGAAATAGTTTTCACCCATAAACACCAACATTACTCATTTCGAATTCACCACTCATAAGGTCTAGGAATTCATCTGTTAGAGATTTTGAGGTGGATCCATAGAGGATATCATCTACATAAATTTGTGCTACAAGAACATTCTTTCCATTCCACTTGGTGAAAAGTGTTTTATCAGCACCACCTCTAGAAAATCCTTTTTGAAGTAAAAAGGAAGTCAACTTGAAAAAGTGGGGGTACAACAACCTCACCCAATATTTCGCTTAGCAATCTGTATGGACTAACTCCAATATACTTTTAAGAGAATCAACTAGACAGTCAGACTCAATATTAATAAAAAGTATATCAAAGAGTTATATCTCAATTTCTCGATTCAATACTTACTCAAGCAAATAGAAATTAGCGAGTCTAATTGAATACAAGAGAAATTAACTTAAACGGTACCAAAGACCAATGTTCAAGGATCAATCAATTTCAATCAACAACCAAAGGTTGGATTTTCCAATGATCGATTCAACGCACAACCTGTGATTTTAAATTATATAACAAAATATAATGCGGAAAAGAAATAACACAAACACCAGAAGTTTTGTTAACGAGGAAACCGCAAATGCAGAAAAACCCCGGGACCTAGTCCAGATTGAACACACACTGTATTAAGCCATTACATACACTAGCCTACTACAAACTAACTTCGGTCTGGACTGTAGTTGAACCCCAATAAATCTCACAATGATCCAAGGTACAGTTGCGCTCCTTACGTCTCTGATCCCAGCAGGATACTACGCACTTGATTCCCTTAGGTGATCTCACCCACAACTAGGAGTTGTTACGACCCAAAGTCGAAGATGTAGTTGCAGGAAATCCCACACTACACCCCTCACTAGAATTTACTCATCTAATCCATTTGAAGATGAATAACTATAGATTTTATTGATTATTTTCTTCAAATGTTTACAAAAGATGATAGAACAGAGCTAAAGAAATTACAATCACTCTAAATTTTCTCTCTCCTAATGACTTGCTTAACAATTCAAAAATAACTCTCCCACAACAGACTTACTCAACCCTTTATATAGGGTATTACATAGTGGATGACAGCTAAGCTGTCCTTTATTTTCGGGAACGACTCGCGAATTATCGCAAGTGTATGAATGTTCGTCTTCGCGACACTCCAAAATCTCGCCAAATCTTCACACTTTTCTCATGTTCTGGCTGTCGTCATCCATTGCGTCATTTATATTACTCTTCTGCGACGCCTTCGCGATACTGTCGTTTACTAATCTCGCGAAATATTGATGCTGCGATATTCTGATCCTACATCATGCCTCTTCTCATGTCTTCTCTGCGAAGGAGAGAATGTCATGAGAACCAATATTTTGAAATGCCGCAATTGCTCATCTTTATCTCGCAATTGTTCATTTTTATCTGTTTTATTCATGTACGGAATTTATTACAGGTGTTTCTTCTACCACTCTTTTCTTGACACGTCTCTTTCAACCGTTTATTCTTGACCATTCACGTCCCATCTCGCATTAAATGCATTTATTTTCTCGAGGATTCTCCTCTCTATATATAGTTTTCTTACCCTTCTCTTCTTCTCTTTTATTTTCCCTCTGCAACTTTCCTTCAACTTTCTTCCTCCGCAATTTGCGCTTCTGCTACTGTAAACCTTCCCTTATTTCTTTCTCTCAATCTTCACTTCTCTATTCATTCCCATATTCTAATAATGGCTTAACTTGGTCGTAATATAAACCCCTTTTTGAGGAAACTCAAAAGAAATTTCAAGAGAAAGGTTTCATCTTATCGACCATTCCTGATCAAGAGTCTTCATCTATACTTTCTAAAAAATTATTTTCTGATCATCAATGTAATGATCAAAAAATCATAGTCTCGCTAGGTCAAATCCTCGCAGGCCTTCCCATTCTTCTATACAATCCTGAGATGCCATTATTCTATGAAACTCTTGCTCATAAGAAATTCTCGCGTGCTATTGATCAATTGAGCGGCGACTGCATCCGTCTAATGGTTGAATTCGCCAACCGTGGCGCTGGTAAAGGATCTTTATATCCTAATGATGTCAAAGATCCTATATTCGCACATTTACAAATAGTCGCTGAGAAATATACCGTAGAAAACTTCTTTGCGAATTATGCAGTAATAAATATGAGAAATGATAAATCTCATTTGGGGTGCTCGATTGAAGAGAAAAGATAACATTGATGCCGATAAGTCGCTCATGCAAGACATTGACCGGCATTCGGGCAAAAATAATGTTCCTCGGCACTCCAAAGATGAGAAGTGGTGGGTTGTTCCTTTATTTTGGCGAAAAGGCAAAGAGGTATACTTCCGATTTGTGGATTTCTTTCCTTTTATATTTACTAGATTTACAAAAGTTCAAATTGAAAAGAGTTGTACGTCCCCGCTCCGATCGATCACGGATCAGAAGTAAGAAATACTTTCTTTTGTTATTTTTCATCCTTGGGAATTTAAATGAAATAGACATTCCCGAAAAGCGAAAAAAGAGGATAAAATACTCTTCGCAAGGATTTCGCTCCATTTTTTGCAGAAAACCCATCCCTCTTCTTCTTTCCTTTTATATTTACTAGATTTACAAAATCTTCAGATTACCAAATTGAAAAAGAGTTAATCGGATGAAGTAAGAAATACTTTCTTTTGTTATTTTTAACAATATTGTTGCCTCTGTTTCTTATCTTCATTCGTGTGCGAAGGTTATTGAAGAAATAGACATTCCGAAGCCGCGAAAGTTAAGGGAAAGGATAAAATCACTCTTCGCAAGGATAAATCTTCGCTCCATTTTCTAAAAACAAAACCCATCCTCTTCTCATTCTAGTTCTCAAACCAGCGAGAGCTCTGATGAGGATGAAAATGAGGTTGGTACTTCCTCTGCGAAGGAAAATCACTCGACTACTTCTGCTATGGCATAATTGTCTAGTGTTTTCTCCGATTCCATGCAAGGATTGGGAGATGATCAGTTATCTGCTACTTGCGAAGCTCTCGCTAAAATTTGCGATGCCCCCTTGTTAGTGGACAATGATTCTTTTCGCGGAGTTTCCCAAACATTGACTTCCAGTTTCTTAAATGCTCTCAATGCTTTGGTATGTTCATATTCCTTTGCTTCTCTGTAACTTCAATTATAAGCTTTAACTTAACAACTTCTTTACTTTCCTTTATAGTCTGGGAGATCTTCCTTTGTTGTTGCCTCAGATCTCGAGAAAAGACGCGACAACCTTGAAAGAAAAATCTCCAACTCAAAGAGAAGATCCAAGAACTAGAAATTGAAGTTGCGACTTCTCGCAAGAAAGATGAAAAAATTCAACAGTTGGAAGTTGAGTCTACTTCTCAGAAGAATAAAATATCTACTCTTCAAAGTGAAAATCAACAACTTTATGGTATAAAATTTTTACTCTTCAAGTCGTCTTTATTTTGTCATCTGCTTTTGTTTGCCTGATTTATTATTTTCGCAGACATATATAATCTCTCTGAAGAAGCCATTCTTCTCCATTCATTTCCCGAGCCTATGGATAATGATGTTCTTCTCACTCATCTCAACGAATCTTTAAGTAGTTCGTCAAACAAAGTTGATTCCCTTCCATTAAATGAACTTCAAGCCAAATATCATCTCTTAGAGATTGAGCATAGATCTAGTTTAGGTTTAGCCAACCGATTTAAACAAATGTATCTTGATTCACATAAGAAAACCAAAACTTTAAGGAAGAAAATTAGTGGCCTTATAGATGACAAAGACCGCATGGCTAATAAAGGTGCACAAGCATTAGCAAAATTTCAAAAATCTCTTCTCGAAGTACAAATTGAAAGAGATGAATCTCTTCGTCAGAATGCCATACTTAATGAGCGAGAAGATCAAATTCGTTCGCTTCTCATTATAAATAATGATGATGAATTCGCTTGGGCTGCGAAGGTTCTAGATAATGCCAGGAATAACTTAGGTGTTGATGTTAGCCTTCATGCCGAGCATACTGCCTTGGTTAAGATATGATATCTGACAGAGAAGGTTGTTTATTATTCCTTTTTACTTTATTACTCCTTTCTTCTGCAGTATTGGTATTAACTTATTGTCACTTGTTTTGCAGAAGCCGAGAGAAGATTTCAGACAAGGATTGAAGAACTTGAATCTGAAAAATAGCAGCTCGCAAATGTCCTTTCTCTTCGCGACATCAAATATTCCAAGTTGAAGAAACAACTGCAAGCTACAGTAGCGAATTTTAATAACGATGATGTTCGTTTTCGCAATCAAACTATTGAAACAGTTTGCAATGATCACCGCATTCCTCTTAGTTCATATCCTTGTCTTCGCGATGATATTCCTGAGGATATGCCTTTCTCGGATGTCTCTGATAGTGAAGCTAGCGAAGAAGAAGAATCTGGCGAAAAGAATGATGGAATTGAAGAATCTGACAAAGAAGAAGAATCTTCAAAGAAATAACTTTTTTTTTTCTTCTTTCGCTTCTTGTAATATCTGTATATATACCCTTTTAATCTTCTATTTCTATAACCCCTCATTGTAAATTTCTTGGATTGCTAAATATGAATTCAATCTTTGTTTTATTTACTTGCGCATATTAATCAAGCAATTCTTCTTTGTAACTCAACCGACCAAAGATTATGAATACATAAATCTATCATGTGGAAATGAATAACAAGATTTTATCCTATTCATTCCCATACTTGCCTCTCGTTATTTATTTTCAAATGAGAGATTTGATCAATTATCTCCGAGTAATGAAATCTCTGAATTTTGACCTTATTGTTGGTAACTTTATGAAGAAATATATTCGTCTTCGCAAGCTTATTTGCTTCCTCAATCTTTTGTATGGCTATATCTTTATTCATGTTGAAGTTCATCATTGCGACAAGATCGCAGGACGTCTTCACAAATGAAGAAATCTATTGATCTTGCCTTATCATTTCTTGTGTGGTCTTATTTTGCCTTCCTAATTAAAGGTCTTATTTCGCCACCTCCCTCGTTGCGACAAAATCGCAGGACGTCTTTACATTTTCATGTAATGACCCATTGACCTTGTCTTATCATTTCTTAAGTATTTTTGCTTCTGCAGATATTTTATTTGCGACAATATGACAGGCTTAAATACTCTTGCGAATGTAAAATCCCATGACATTTCGTCTTCGCGATTTAAATCGCATGACATTTTTACATTTTCATGCAAAAACCCATTGATCTCGTCTTATCCTTGCGTTAGTATTATTGCCTCTACAGGATCATCGCACAAATATGACAAGCCTAAATTTCCTTGCGAAAATAAAGCCTCATGACATTTGCGTCTTTTGACACTTATCAGCTCCCTAATGGAGGGTGCCGCCCTTATCTTCTCCCTGGTTGCCCCTTCAAGGAGGCGTACATCGGCCATACAAGACTAGCTCCTCCCATCCGGTCTTAACAACAACCAGTTGTTTTCGCAGACTCTTATCCCTTATACCTATATGGTTTATGGTTACGAGACTGCACCCTAAGTGGAGTTTTCTTCGGGCCGAGACACTTCAAATGCCCCAGGCACTCTTGGCTCAACCGTGTACCCCGGCGCCTTGAGCATACACTGACTCCTTGGAAGAGACCCTCGGGCGTCCAACCAGGGTATAACCTTATATATATAGTTGGAAATCCAAGGTATCTCTCCCGGATAGGCTTTCATGGGCCCCAAATCTCCATGACTCTGGTTCCAGGAGCGGTGTAACCTTTTCACTGAGCCATGTCAAGAGATACCCCTTATATGACGCACTTTAGGTCTTACATTTGCCTCTTGCGAAATATCATTCGCGAACTAGGGTGTACGCCATAAAGGTTTGTCCCATTCACTCACTCTTTCATTTTTGTTAATTCATTCAATCATTCATTTTGTTTGCGAAGCTATCGCACAATCTTACAATGTTTAATCATTTTTGTTTTTCAATTCTTCAATCAAATTGTCGTACATTCTTGATGGCGAGATTCTCGCATATTTCTTCTTCAATTATTTTTTCTTCCTCTTATCCTTAACATGCTTTTGTCATTGCTTTTTGATGATTATTCATTTCTTACACTTTTTGCTCCCAATGCTCTCTGCCTCTGCACCATTCAAATCTCTTAATGATTCATTTCCATCATAATTTTCAACTGTTTTCATGCACTTGTTTCGCAATGTACCTTCTTCTCTTACATCTATGGTATCTACCATCAATCTTTCTCTTCTTTGTGCATCTTTTGTATGTTGCTTCCAGCCCTTTCTTTTTGCAGCTCTCTCCTCGCAACTTTCCACGTCGATCTCATAGCATTTTTGTCCTTCTGTCCAATCTCCCTTTATAATTCCGACACCGCTAGGATGAGGAAACTTTATGCATTGATGATAAGTCGACGCTACGCCCAGAATTTCGTGCAACCATGGCCTTCTGATTAATGCATTATAAGGGGACTCCACATCGACTACACAGAACAAAATCCCCATTGATAATCCTTGCAAGGGTATTCTCATATGAACTTCTCCTTTAGGCTTATTTGCTGTGCCATTGAAACCATATATCTTATACGTCGAAGGTATCAATTCTTCATCCTTCCCACCCATAGTCTTGTAAGTATGGTAGAAAAGAATGTTTACTGAGCTCCCCGTATCAATTAAGATTCTATTGATAGCCCAGCAATTCTCTGCTTCGTCGTCTTCGCCATCTACAGGTTTTGGATTAATTTCCAATTTTACAACCAATGGGTTTTCATGCGTCTCTCTGCCTTCAGGAATCTCTTATGCGGTGAAAGAAATAATCTGCATTTGCCATTCTTTTAACTGCGATGTCTTCGCAATGTTCATCACTTCTTTATTATTAGCATCCCTCGGGAAAACCCTATTGAGAACATTATCATGAAAATCTTCAATTGTTCGGTATGAGTGTACAATGGAGTTGCAAAACAAATTTTTAGCTTTCGATCCAACTTCTATTACGAATGTTTCTTTCCCCTTTGCTGAATTTGTTCTGTGCATTTCTGGTGGTGGTGGTAATGGCTGAACCTTCTCTTCACTTTTTAGAAAATGACTCAACTTTCCTTGGTCAATCATTCTGAGGATGATTCTTTTTATATTTCTGCAGTCATTTGTTAAGTGTCCATGAAAGCGGTGGTAAGAACAGAACTCGTGACTTCTATCACTTGGTGGTGGCTCATTCCCCATGTTCCATGGCGCAGGTATGTTTTCCATCAAGAGTATAGCTTCCCATATTTTTTCAACACTAGTAGTTAATGGTGGCATTTTGATTTCTTCCCATACTACTCTGTGACGTCGCTGTCCTCCATGATAACTCTGCCTTTGACTTCCATAAGTTTCTTGCGGATGATCAAGTCTTTGAATTTTGTTATTGCCGCCACGGTTGTAGTAGATTCTTTCTCTCTCAAATTCTTCTTGATCACGGCTTCCCATGGCTACTATCTTTGGCTGTCCATCATCTATTATCCTTTCTTGTTGACCTTGCGAAGTGCTCGCCACTGTGTTTATCAGTTTGGGTAATAAACTTGCATTCGCAACATTTGAACTTGTATTCGCAATTGGATATGATTCCATCTCATTTTGCCTTTCCTCTAAAGCAATATACTCGTCTTGAAGTTCTCGCAGCTCCGTCATTGTGATTGTATTCTTGACTCTAAAATTTTGAATATATAGCAAATTGGTTGCGAACATAGCATTTATGAACGATAGAATGAGATATATTTCATCCACCCTTCCAGCCATTTCGCTGCACATCGTCTTCCATCTCACAGTTAAATGTTTGAAACTTTCGCCAACTCTTTGTTTCAATTTCGAATACATCTTCAATACCGGTCGCGAGGAATTATTACTTATATATGCCCATAAGAATATAGCTTGTAAATGATTGAATGACGTGATTGTGTTTCTTGGTAAACCCTCAAACCATTTCGCTTCTCCTGTTAAACTTGATGCAAAATATTTGCATAATATGGCATCATGATTTTCCCATTGCAAAGATACATCTCACATACGCTTTGATGTGTTGTATTGCACAAGTTGTTCCATCAAAAATGCTGGTTAATGCGGGTAAATTGCACTTTGGGGGTATTCCTCCTAACTGCACCTCTAGTGTAAAGGGGTTTTTCGCAGCTTCTTCGATGGCCTCATCCAATTGTCTTCTTCCTCCTCCTCTTCTATTGTTCAACATTCCTCTCATCTCTGCCAACTCTCTTAAGATTTGTTCATTTACGTCAGGGTTCGAATTTATTGGTCTTTTTAGCTCTGCCTCTCTCCTTCTGCGTTCATGTCTACCTTGATTTTCTTGGTCAGCATTTTCTTCTCTTCTTTCTCTGCGACTTTCTCCTTCATCTTGTTCACGAATTCGCACACCGTTGTATCTATCATTTTATCTTCTTGGTTGTCTATCAGCTCTCCTTTGTATTCTTTCATATTCTTCATTGATATTCCCATTGTTGCGATTTTGCTCGCGCCTTTTTTCTCGATTGTCATGATTGTTCTGCCGAATTGCTTCCTCCAATTCCCGTTCTTCCATTTCTACTCTTAATCTTTCCCTTTCGCAAGCTAGATGCGCTTGTTCAATATAATGCTTTTCGATATCATCTTTAATCTCCTTTTGTTTCCTCTGTGTTTCTCTCCCATGCAATATTCTTCTTCCTTCTTCCTGATTTTCTTCATCAATTAAACCATTCTGCTGCCTATTTCCTTGATTTCCGTTATTTTGGACATTCTGTAAAATCTCAGGATGTGGAATACACACTATTTCCCTTCTTTCGCAACATCCTTCACTGAGATTTGGCCCTCTTTCTAAATTTTCTTCATTAACATTTTCTACAGGTAATATTCTCCTCATATCATCTCTAACCGATCCTAACCTTGATCTGGTATTACTTCTCAACCTCCTACTCTGCAACCTCATATTTTCCATTCTTAACTCATGGTTTTGCCTTGTTAAATTTGCGCGTTCTTCCGCTTCTAATCGCCTTTCTTCATGTATTGTTTGTCTCAACGTTTTTAATGCTATGATTTTTTCATTTCTATGAGCTGTTTCTCCAATTTCTTCTCGATTTCTCTCCTCTTGTCCATTATTTATCAATTGTTGCACTTCTTCTCTTTCTTCCATAGAATCTGATCTCCATGTATGCACGCTCACCCTATCATAATCTATTACTCTATTCGGTGCTGGTTGAATTGGTGGTTGAATTTGACCTTCTTCTCTATCTCTTGCGTTTATTCTTGATGGTTCACCTACTTCATTTCTCCTTTCTCCAGCTAATCTCCCGCTTCTCCCGTTTACTCTGTCGTTTACTAATCTCGCGAAATATTGATGCTGCGATTTTCTGATCCTACAGAAGACTTTAACACACAAATCTCTATCACAGAAAAGTCTACAGGGATAGATAAATATGTCTCCCACATAAATACCTACGAGTTTTGTTACGTCTTTTGATAAATCAAGGTGAACAGGAACCAATTGATATACCAGACTTATATTCCCGAAGAACAGCCTAGAAATATCAACCACCTCACAATAATCTTAATCGACTAGCGAAACAAGATATTGTGGAATCACAAACGATGAGACGAAGATGTTTGTGACTATTTTTCTATCTTGACTATCGGAAAAATTAATCTCAAGCCAATCTTATGATTGCACTCAATCACGATAGAAACAGCAAGATCAGATCACGCAACTACAGAGAAAATTGTTGGGTCTGGCTTCACAATCCCAATGAAGTCTTCAAGTCGTTAACCTACGAGTTCTGGGTAGAAACCTAAGGTTAAAGGTGAATGGACTCTAGCTTATACAACTAGTATTA
The DNA here is from genome assembly GCA_023531295.1 of Papaver armeniacum. Classification (NCBI taxonomy): domain Eukaryota; kingdom Viridiplantae; phylum Streptophyta; class Magnoliopsida; order Ranunculales; family Papaveraceae; genus Papaver; species Papaver armeniacum. Next base: position 130,266 of record JAJJWW010008914.1, read on the forward strand.
CACAGGAGGTGTGGGGATTAGGTTTCCCAGTTGGTAGAGTTTTCCTTTATATAGTCTCCAAATCAGGGTTTGCAATCTAAGTTACCTTGGTAACAAAGCATTCAATATTCACCATTAGATGAAAACCTGATTAGATTCAAGCTAATATCTTTCAAGTTAGATAGAACTTAGCTTGTCATACACAAATGAAATACACGTTCATTTAGGTTTGTGTAACCGTACCTAAACGTGTACACCTAGTTGGTTCAACAGTAGCTAACCAAATGGTTAGCCATATGAGAACTTTCATATCAACCTTATTCATCTTCACCATAACTAGTTCAAATGACTCAAAAGAACTAGTTAGAGAGTTATTCAATTGCTTAGATCACATAGAAGTATATAAGACACAATCGAAGCAAAAACTATTTTGATTCACTATAATCAATTCATGAACATTATAGCCACGGTTTTCAAATATGCATTACTTAGTTTATATATGTCTTAGTTCACGAATAAATCGTTTTTAGAAAATAACCCACTCAAGTATGCATACCTGTACGCATACTTAAGTACCCGGTTTGAGTTTGTTTTCAGTTCACAAACTCCAGCAGAAATTCACGGGATGTGAACTTAGGCTAAAGACGCTGTACGGGCACGCGGAATTAGCTTCCGGACTTCCTGAACCAGTAAAGGCATACTTTAGTTCAAGGATTTAGGACTTACACAAGTATGAGTTCACATACAATGTTTATATCCATTCAAGGTTATATATTCTAAACTCTAATTTCAATCATTGAAACATTCTTAGAGGATGTTAAATAGAGGTTACTCACGCACTATTTTTCATCAAAGCAATTTTCAAGATATTAAAATAATCAACATGACTTTCGTCACTTGTAAAGATGAACTTGGCCAAATAGAAAGCTTACCAACACATATTTCGAGAAATAGATAAGCGAGATAAACTCGGCTCGAAATAGCAAATGTGTATAATCGAAGTCTATATAGCAATACGACTTTTGTCTAAAGATAGGAGATAGAGTAGATAGGCTTTTGAGTGATAGATAAGTTCAAGTCTCTACATACCTTTTAGTCGATGAAGTTCCATCAGTTCCTTAAGTAGTTCTTCGTCTTTGCATGATGAACGCCGTGGAGTCTAGAGCTAAACTACACTTTCTATCCTAGTCCGAGACTTAGCTATAAGTAGACTAGAAATCAAGACTTATAGTTTTGGCAACTAAACTTGACAAACAAGCTTGAGATAGCAATGCTTGCGAGTTCGACCGAGCAGTGCTCTAACAATCTCCCCCTTTGTCAATTTTAGTGATAAAACTATCAATACATATGGAATACAAAATAAATAAACTTTGCAGCTTCTCTTCCATATGCATGATCTCCTTGGTTCTTCAACATTATTCGAAATCTTCGTCACTTCCAAGTACTCCAATGATTCCAAAGATATTCAAATCAGCATCATCGTTGTTGAAGATCCGTAGCCATGACAATGAGAAAACAAAAGCTCTCAATCATTGTTACACAGTGTCATAGTATTATTACACAACATCAAAGTTCAATTGTATCACAACTTTGACAACAATACTATGGTGATATGTATCACTCCCCCTTAGTCAATACTTCATCTCACATGAAAACCACTCCCCCTTACATAATGATCCTACAAGCATATGTATTTGTAGTGTGAACTACACATTAATTCTCCCCCTTTTTGTCAATAAAATTGGCAAAGGTACGAAAACTAGTGGGATCTGAAAAGACGAGGGTACCCAAATATACCTCAAACTAAAACTTTTCCACCTATAAGTCCTTTCTCCGAAAGTGATTGTCTATGGTCTGAGTCGAGACAATACAACTAATCGGTTCACACTTCGTGTGATCTGCTATGGATACGAGATCGAGACAATACGACAACAAGATAACTTGCGTGATTGACTATGGATACAAGATCAAGGCAATACAACAACAAAGTATGATTACTTGATAATAGGTTCGGACTTAACCAAACATAATAGGATTTCTATCAAGTAATTAGAAATTAACGTTTGTGTATTTTACTTCTAATGATAATAATTGCGGAAATAGAAAAGTAAAAGACACATCAAGATTTTGTTAACGAGGAAACCGCAAATGCAGAAAACCCCGGGACCTTGTCCAGAGTTGAATACCCTCAGGATTAAGCCGCTATACAAAATCTAAACCAACTTCGTATAGTTGAGACCAAGCAACTAAACCTATAGTTCACCTAGTTCCGTCTGTATCCCTGCGCCTCCAACTTGTAATAAGTCACGCACTTGGAACAATTCCTTTGGTTTGTATTCCAAACAGTAAAGGAACAACAAATTTGTTCGGTAACAACTATTTTCAAACAATGTGATATGAGTTTGACAAAAGGCTCTTCCGTTTATCCCAATAAACTCCTTTGTCGGGTTCTTAGATCAATCTATCAACAACTACCAAAGTAATTGTTTAGACTATGCAATCAATACTCTTAATCACAAAGAAATTTATTGATGCCGATCTACTCAACTGTAGGATCATAATATCGCAACACCAAGACCCTTGCGAAATCCATAAACGACACACTGCGAAGATATCGCAGATAAGTAATATAAATGACGCAACGGATGACGACAGCCTGAACACGAGAAAGATGTGAAGACCTGGCGAGATTTAGGAGCGTTGCGAGATTTTACATTTGAATACTTGCGAGCGTGTCGCAAGCCAGATCCGAAAATAAAGGACAGCTTAGCTGTCACCCACTATGTAATATCCTATATAAAGGACCGAGTAGGCTTATGAGAGGAGAGATCTTTTTCGAGTGTTGGGCAAGTTATTAAGAGAGAGAAAGTTTAGAGCGGTTGTAAATTCTTTAGCTTATTTCCTTTCCATCTTGTGACATTTGTGAGTTTAATCAATAAAGACTATAATTGTTCATCTTAAAATGACTTGATTGTATGAATTCTTATGAGGGGTGTAGTGTGGGATTTCCTGCTACTACATATGGCGCTAGAAACATGGACTGAAGATTAAAGATTAGAGATTGTTGTTAAGATTGTTCAAATCAAGAAGACGATGAAACAAATTGATAAATCGGTTAAAGTAGAGAAAATTAAAATCAAGGAATGTAATAGAAAGTTGGAATGTAACTTGATAACAAAAACAATGATTAATGAATTCCATGAAAATATCAGAGGGAGAATACATAAACGAGATTTTGAAGGAAATAAAATCGTGACAACGGAGAAAACGTCACCCTTGAAAGATTGGGAAAAACAGAAGATTACATTCACAGCAGCAGAGATACCAAGAGAAAATTTAATCCACACATCTCCTTTAGTAATCACGGTAACCACACATAAAGAAAAGGAAAAAACAGCAAAAACTATGGAAGAATGGGCGGTAAATAGAACTCTAGTTGATACGGGGAGTTCGGCAAATATAATGTTTTACCATGCATACATAAGAATAGGATACAAAGATGAAGAGATGTCCCCTTCAACTTATCATATTCATGGCTTTGGCGAATCTATAACAAAACCAAAAGGAGAAATAGAGGTGCGAATCTTGCTGGGGGAAATTGAAACACGAGTGGCACTATGTGTGGTGGATATGGAATCACCGTACAACATGTCGTTCGGAAGGCCATGGATACATGCGATTAAAGCCGTAGCATCAACATTACATCAATGTATCAAATTTCCTATGCCAAGTGGGATTGGTGAAATTAGAGGAGAAACTGATAAAACGAGATTATGTTATCAAATTGAAGTAAAACAATATGAAGGCCGTGCAAAGAAGCGAAAAGATCGCAGAAAAATGGCGAAGGAAGCAAAGAAAGAAAAGGAATTTAGAGCTTATATGATAAGAGCAGAGGAAGGAAAAGGGATACCCAGCGAAATTTCGAGAGAAGGAACTGAGCCAGCGAAGGAGATAAAAGAACCTACACCCATGGGAGAACCTAAGGCCAGGTACACTGCGGCGGAACCAACAAAGGAAGTGAATGTTGGAAGCGAAGAAGAACCCAAAATGCTAAAAATTGGGACAAAGATGGAGGCAGATGAAGAAGAAAGAACTATCAGTCTGTTGCGAGAATTTAAAGATATTTTCGCATGGAACATGGATGAGGTGCATGGAATAGACCCGTCTGTGGCATGTCATAGGTTAGAAATTGACAAAAATGTAAGGCCATTCAAACAAAGAATCAGAAAAATCGCAACAACATATCATCCTCAAATAGAAGAAGAGTTGCAGAAGATGCTTGATGCAGGAATTATAAGACAAGCAAAATACCCCGAGTGGATAGCAAATATGGTCGTAGTTCCAAAGAAGAAAAAGGGGATAAGAATTTGTATAGATTTTACTGACCTAAATAAAGCTTGTCCGAAGCATAGTTTTCTGTTGCCAGATATTCCACAAATGGTCGAATCAGCAGCTAGAAATGATAGAATATCTTCTTTAGACGGATATAAAGGATACAATCAAATACCTCTCGCTAAAGAAGATCAGGAGCATACTGCTTTTTTCGCTCCAAGAGGGTTATATTGTTACACAAAAATGCCATTTGGTTTGCGAAATGCTGGAGCAACATACCAAAGGATGGTAGAAAAGGTGTTTGCGAAATGGATACACAAAACATTGGAAGTGTATGTAGATGATATGTTAATAAAAACTAAAGAAGCAAAAAATCATGTCCAAGATCTGAGGGAAATTTTTGAACAAATGAGACATTTTAACATCAAGGTAAATCCAGAAAAATGTATTTTTGGGATTGCATCGGGAAAATTTTTAGGTTACATCGTATCAAAAGAAGGAATACAAGTTGATCCAGAGAAAGTACAAGCAGTTCGCGATATGCCAACACCAGCGACGGTAAAAGATGTACAGAAGTTAAATGGACTCTTAGCTTCGCTGGGAAGGTTCATTTCGCGATCATCAGACAAATGTAAACATTTTTTTCAATATACTCAAAAAGGGGGCGAAGTTTAGATGGACAGACGATTGCGAGAAAGCTTTTCAAGGAATAAAAGAACATCTGACGAATATATCTATTTCACAAAAGGCAGAACCAGGAGAAGAATTATTAATCTATCTTGCAACAACTTCGCATGCGTTAAGTGCTGTCTTATTGCGAGTAGACGCAGGAGTTGAAAAACCAATCTATTACATCAGCAAAACCTTCAATGCTGTAGAGAAAAATTATTCAAAGATTGAAAAACTAATTTTGGCATTAGTTTATGCAGCATTTAAACTTCGAATATATTTTCAGGCGCATGAAATAAGGGTACTGACAAAAATACCAATCGAGTCAGTAATGAAAAATTCAAAAAGATCAGGCAGAGTTGAGAGATGGAATGCACAAATATGACATTTCAAAATCAAATATGAAATATTATCTTCACCAAAATCGCAAGTTGTTGCAGACTTCTTAGCAGAATTTCCCTTAGAAGATGATGAAGCATTGGAAGAAATGATGGATATAGAAGAAGAACATGGAAATCCAAGAGATCTATTAACAAAGCCAAATAGATGGGAAATATTGGTGGATGGATCATCAAATGGGGAAGGTAATGGAGTTGGAATTGTTTTGATTTCGCCAGAGGGCAACAAAATGGCTTTTTCCTTCAGATTGGAGTTTGCCTCCACCAATAATGAGACAGAATATGAGGCTGTGGTACATGCCCTGAAGTTCGCAATAGAAATGAAGTTGGAAAATGTAAGAATCACCAGCGATTCGCAATTAGTCATTTATCAAATAAAAGGAGAATACACTACAAATGAATCATCCATGAAGAAATACAAAAATCTTGTTGAGGAGTTGTCAGCGAGAATCCCAAAAATGAAATGGAGACACATATCAAGAAAAGATAACAGACTCGCAGATGCTTTTGCTTTTATCTCAAGTATGATGACAGACCCCAGCTGCGAGATGCATAAAGATACAAACACTTTTATCACCATCAATCAATAAAGAAGAAGAAGAAGAGGTAGATGTAATGATAATAGAAGATGGAGAACAAATACCTAGTATTGAAGATTGGAGAGCAGAACTTCATGCATACCTGAAAAGAGGAGAAACACCAAGGAATAGATTGGAGGCGCACAAATTAAAAAGCCGTGCGACAAATTATGAACTAAGGGATGGGATATTGTACCAGAGATCCTTTAACGGACCTTCACTCAGATGTTTAACACGAAAAGAAGGAGAAGAAGTACTAAAGATGTTACATAGTGGGGATGCTGGCAATCACAGCGGCGGAAGATCTATGGCATACAAAGCGAAAATGCAAGGTTATTATTGGACATTTATGCATGAGGATGCGAAGCAAATATCAAGGCGTTGCGAAGATTGCCAAAGGCACGGAAAGAAAATACATGCACCTGGAGCACCATTAACGTCTTCAACAAGTGTATGGCCTTTTGGAAAATGGGGTTTAGATATTGTGGGACCATTCTTACCAGGAACAGGGCAAAGAAGATATCTGATTGTCGCTACAGACTATTTCACAAAATGGGCTGAAGTAAAGGCAGTACAACATATTCGCGACAAAGATATTTTTACATTCATATTTGAGAATATCATATGCAGATTTGGAATCCCCGCACAGTTGGTATCTGACAATGGGAAACAGTTTGAGGGACAGAATATAGAACTGTTGCTTAATGCATTTAAGATAAAATGTGGGAAGTCAACTCCTTTATACCCTCAGGCCAATGGACAGGCAGAAGCAACAAATAAAACAATCGCAGATATATTGAAGAAGAAATTAGAAGGGCATAATAGAGCATGGTGTGAACAGGTGCATAATGCAGCATGGGCTTATAATACAACCAGGCGAGAAGCTACGGGAATATCACCTTTCTGTTTAACATACGGAGTTGAGGCTGTACTACCAACAGAAGTCATTATTCCAACAACAAAGAGAGAAGCTTGGGAGAAAAATCTTAGTGCGGGTAATATTTAACCAAACTAGATGAATTAGAAGAAAAAAGAGAAAGAGCTCTACAACATATGGATAATTACCAGCGAAGATTAGCCAGATAATATAATAAACGTGTTAAGACACGCGAATTTCAACCAGGTGATTTGGTACTGAGAGAAACACCAATATATCAGCGAGAAAGTGGTGGCAAGCTTGCGAAAAAATGGGATGGACCTTATATCATTAAGGATATAGTTGGAACAGGAGTATATAGATTGATGGATCCTGAGGGTAAAGATGTGGGCCACAGACTGGATAGACCATGGAACAAGTTATACTTGAAGAGATATTACCCGTAAAAAAATTTGGGGAAAGATTAGACTGAAAAATGATGTATGATAGAAGCAAAATGAATTTATATGAAAATCTTGTGAAAGAATTATTGCGAGATTGTACAAAATAAAGAAAGAACATGCAAAAATTTCGCACAGATAATGACAAGAGATAATCAAAGATCAATGACATATCAGAAAGGGGCGAACCTACTATGGCGTACACCCTTGTTCGCGAAATCAAAATTTCGCAAGAGGCAAATGTAAGACCTAAAGTACGTCATAAAAGGGGGTACCTGTTAACATGGCTCAGGGAAAAGGTTACACCGCCCCTGGTAATATTAATATTTTGGCTCTGGTAATATTTTGACCCAGGAATTTCTTGGAATATGACAACATCATTTGATGAGATTGTTTCCTGGATTCTATTTTAGACAGTTGATCAACAACAAAACATCATGATCTCAAATCATTTTTTTTTTGTGTACTTGAGTTGAACTTTTCCTATGTCTAAGAGATAATCATTGTCAGACGGTCTTGACTGGATACTAGTCATAGGATTACCCCTTAAATCACATCTATTTTGATTCTTGTAAACACCAAATCTGCAGCGACATTTTCGCAAATGAGAAGAGGAGGTTCCGCTTGCGAAGACGTCGCAGGAGGTGTTGAAAGCTTAAACAAAGGAAATGGAACAGATGTTTCAACATTTTTAGGATGGCGAGGTCTTTAGGGGGGCCTCTCGACATTTGCATCACCCTGCGAATCACAAGTCATATAAGAAACGGAGGCAACAATATTGTTATTAAAAGAATAAGTGTTTCTTAATACCTTGCTATTCGCGGGCTTTCTTTTGTTCACAACGAATTTTTGCTGCGAACTCTTGAGAACATTAGGGTTTTGGATCGTAAACTTGGTGTTGTAAGTGTTTTTGCTGAAACAGAAAACAGTATGGGAATTCTAAAGATGAGCAATTTCAAATAAAATAATTTCAGTAGAGAAGATCAATTTTAAGAAGATCAGTTTCAGCAAAATCAACAAACCTTGATGGCTCCATAAGAACAACATCAGAAAGATGGAGAGGATTTACGGAAGGATGAACAGTGAAAAAGTTGCAGACGACAAAAAGAGAATTTATAGATGAAGAAGACGAAGTAAAAGAAAGAAGACATTCTTATGATGGATCTCTTCTTAAATAGACAAAAGATGTTGACCGGTTAGCATTAAATGTGCCGGTGAATAGGGGAAAATTTAACACGTGTAAACGGTTATGCTTAATTCATGGAATCTTGTCAACAGAATATTTAGGGAAAGAAATGAACAACTGCGGCATTTTGAAAGTATTAGTTCTCATGACATTCTCTCCTTTGCAGAGAAGACATGAGAAGAGGCAAGATGTAGGATCAGAATATCGCAACACCAAGACCCTTGCGAAATCCGTAAACGACACACTGCGAAGATATCGCAGATAAGTAATATATGTAGGATCAAAATATCGCAACATCAATATTTCGCGAGATTAATAAATGACGACATTGCGAGGGAGTCGCAGGGAAGTAAAATAAATGACGCAATGAATGACGACAGCCAGAACACGAGGAAGATGTGAAGACTCAGCGAAATTTAGGAGTGTCGCGAGAATTGATACATGTACACTTGCGATATTTCGCAAGACATTCCCGAAAATAAAGGACAGCTTAGTTGTCATCCACTGTGTACTACCCTATATAAAGGGTTGAGTAAATCTATTGTAGGGGTTTTTTTTTGAATTGTTAAGCAAGTTTTGAGGAGAGAGAAAGTTTTAGAGTGATTGTAATTCTTTAACTCATTTCTATTTCATATTGTAAACATTCAAGTATTCAATCAATAGAAATCATAATCATTGATCTTAAAATGACTTAATTGTGTATATTCTAGTGAGGGGTGTAGTGTAGGATATCCTGCAACTACATAATGGCGCTAGAAACAGGGAGTGATTGAAGATAAGAGATTGGATATTGTCATTAAAACGGTAAAAATTAAGAATATGATGGATAAATTGAAGAAAATTAGAATCAGAGAGGGTAATGAAGAATTGGAATGTAATATGATTTCAAAATCAATGGTTAATAAATTTCATGAAAGTATCAAAGGGAGAATACATAAAAGAGATTTTGAAGGAAAGAAAATTATAACAGCAGAGAAGGTGTTACCCTTGAAAGAATGGGAAAAACAGAGAATTATATTTACAGCAACAGAGATGTCTGGAGAGAATTTAAATCACACATCTCCACTAGTGATTACGATAAGTGCCAGCAAAGAAGAAGGAAAATTAACAAAAACAATGGAAGAATGGGCAATAAGTAGAACTTTAGTGGATACGGGGAGTTCAGTGAATATAATGTTTTATCATGCATATAAAAAATTAGGGTACAAAGATGAAGAAATGACTTCCGCAACATGTCATGTCTATGGTTTCGGCAAGTCAGTAACAAAACTTAAAGGGGAAATAAAAATACGAATATTGTTGGGAGAAATTGAAACAAATGTGACGTTATGTGTAATAGATATGGAATCACCATATAACATGCTGTTCGGAAGGCCATGGATACACGCAATAAAAGATGTAGCATCAACATTTCATCAATGTGTCAAATTCCCTATGCCGAGTGGAATTGGCGAAATCAGAGGAGATACCGATGAAGGAAGAATGTATCATCAAATCGAAGTAAAACATTATGAAGAACAGGTGAAGAGGCGAAAAGATCGCAAGAAGATGGCAAAAGCAGCAAAAAAGGAAGAAGAGTTTAGAACATACATGGTAAGAGCGGAAGAAGGAAAAGGAATATGTGGTGAAGAAAGTGATCTCGCAAAAGAAATAAGAGGACCGACGCCCATGGGAGAACCGAAGGCTAGCTACATCGCGGCAGAACCAACAAAGGAAGTGAATATTGGAACTGAAGAAGAACCCAAGATGTTAAAAATTGGGACTAAAATAGAAGCAGATGAAGAAAGAAAAACCGTTGATTTGTTGCGAGATTATAAAGATATCTTCGCATGGGATATGGATGAAATGCCTGGAATAGATCCATCCGTAGCATGTCATAAATTAGAGATTGATAAAAATGCCAGACCATTCAAACAAAGAATTAGAAAAATCGCAACAGCATATCATCCTCAAATAAAAGAAGAGTTGCAGAAGATGCTTGATGCTGGCATTATTAGACAAGAAAAATACCCCGAATGGATAGCGAATATGGTCGTAGTTCCAAAAAAGAAAAAAGGAATAAGAATTTGCATAGATTTCACCGATCTAAACAAAGCTTGTCCAAAAGATAGTTTTCCCTTGCCAGACATTCCGCAGATGGTTGAATCAGCGGCATGAAATGAAAGGATATCCTCTTGATGGGTATAAGGGATACAATCAAATTCCTCTCGCTGAAGAAGACCAAGAACATACCGCCTTTTTCGCTCCAAGAGGATTATACTATTACACAAAAATGCCATTCGGTCTGCGAAATGCCGGTGCAACGTATCAAAGGATGGTGGAGAAAGTGTTCGAACAATGGATACATAAAACACTAGAGGTATACGTGGATTACATGTTAATAAAAAGCAAAAAAGCAAAAGATCATGTGCGAGATTGAAGGAAATTTTCGAACAAATGAGACATTTCATCATCAAAGTAAATCCAGAAAAATGTACTTTTGAAGTGGCATCTGGAAAATTTTTAGGATACATTATGTCAAAAGAAGGAATACAAGTTGATCCGGAGAAGGTACAAGCAATTCGCGACATGCCGACACCAGCAACAGTGAAGGATGTGCAAAAGTTAAATGGATTATTAGCTTCGCTAGGAAGATTCATCTCGAGATCATCTGATAAGTGCAAACATTTTTTCAACATACTTAAAAAGGGAACGAAATTTAGGTGGACGGATGAGTGTGAAAAGGCATTGCAAGGAATAAAAGAACATTTAATGGATATATCAATATTACAAAAAGCAGAAGAAGGGGAGGAGTTACTAATTTACCTTGCGACAACCTCGCATGCACTAAGTGCAGTATTATTGCGAATGGACGCGGGGGTGGAAAAACCAATCTATTACATCAGCAAAACATTCAATGCTGCAGAGAAAAACTATTCAAAAATCGAAAAATTAATTTTGGCATTAGTTTACGCAACATTTAAACTTCGCATCTATTTCGAAGCGCACACGGTAAAGGTAATGACAAAAGTACCAATTGAGTCAGTGATGAAAAATTCAAAAAGATCAGGAAGGGTTGAAAGGTGGAATGCTCAAATAAGTCATTGTAAACTCAAATATGAAGTGATATCCTCACCAAAATCGCAAGTTGTAGCGGATTTTTTAGCATAATTTCCATTGGAAGAAGATGAGGCAGTGGAAGAAATGATGGATATAGAAGAAGAACATGGAAATCCAAGGGATTTATTAACAGAGCCAAATAGATGGGAAATATTGGTAGATGGATCATCAAATGGAGAAGGTAACGGAATTGGGATCATTATAATTTCGCCAGAAGGCAATAAAATGGCTTTTCTTTCAGATTGGAGTTCGCGTCTACTAACAATGAAACAGAGTATGAAGCTATAATACATGCTTTGCGATTCGCAATAGAAATGAAGTTGGAGAATGTAAGAATTACCAGTGATTCTCAGTTAGCTATTCGCCAGATAAAAGAAGAGTATACTACAAATGAAGCATCCTTGAAAAAGTACAAAAAACTTGTTGACGAATTGTCAACGAAGATACCAAAAATAAAGTGGAGGCACATATCAAGAAAAGACAATAGACTTGCAGATGCTTTTGCTTTTATATCAAGTATGATGACAGATCCATCTGCGAGATGCATAAAAATACAGACACTTCAATCACCATCAATCAACAAAGAGGAAGAGGAAGAAGCAGAAGTAATGCTCATAGAAGAGGAAGCACAAAGATCCCATTGCGAGGACTGGAGGACGGAACTTCATGCTTATCTAATGAAAGGAGAAACACCAATAAATAGATTAGAAATGCACAAATTAAAAAGCCGTGCAACAAATTATGAATTAAGAGACGGAGTATTGTACCGAAGATCCTTTAATGGACCCTCGCTCAGATGTTTAACACGAAAGGAAGGAGAAGCAGTGTTAAAAAATGCTACACAGTGGGGATGCTGGCAATCATAGTGGCGGAAGATCTTTAGCACATAAGGCGAAAAGCAAGGCTATTATTGGCCATATATGCATGAAGATGCGAAACAAATATCAAGACGTTGCGAAGATTGTCAAAGACACGGAAAGAAAATACATGCACCAGGTGCGCCGTTAACTTCTTCAACAAGTGTATGGCCTTTTGAAAAGTGGGGATTAGACATTGTAGGACCATTTTTACCAGGTACAGGGCAAAGGAGATATTTGATTGTCGCAACAGATTATTTCACAAAGTGGGCAGAAGTAAAAGCGGTACAACACATTCGCGACAACGATATTTTTACTTTCATATTCGAAAACATAATATGCAGATTTGGAATTCCAGCACAGTTGGTATCAGACAATGGGAAACAATTTGAGGGAAAAAATATAAAATTATTGCTTAATGCATTTCGAATAAAATGTGGGAAATCAACTCCTTTATACCCGCAGGCCAACGGACAGGCAGAAGCAACAAATAAAACAATCGCTGATATATTGAAGAAAAAAATAGAAGGGCATAATAAGGCATGGTGTGAGCAAGTGCATAATGCAGTATGGGCTTATAATACAACAAGGCGAGAAGCTACGGGGATGTCACCATTTTGTCTAACCTATGGTGTTGAAGCTGTACTTCTAACAGAAGTTATTATTCCAACAACAAAGAGAGAAGCTTGGGAGAAAAATCTTAGTACGGGTAACATTTTAGTTAAATTAGATGAGTTAGAAGAAAAAAGAGAAAGAGCACTACAGCATATGGAGAATTATCAGCGAAGATTGACCAGAGAATATAACAAACGTGTCAAAACACGCGAGTTTCAACAGGTGATATGGTGTTGCGAGAAACACCAATATATCAGCGAGAAAGTGGTGGCAAGTTAGCGAAAAAGTGGGATGGACCTTATATCATCAAGGAGATAGTTGGAACAGGGGCATATAGATTAATGGATCCAGAAGGCAAAGATGTGGGCCAGAGATTGGGTAGACCATGGAATAGATTATATCTCAAGAAATATTACCCATAGAAGATGGAAAAGAAAAAATAAATTCTGAAATGTTAAATGAATGAAATGATATGAAATGTTCCCGCGACAGAGATATTGCGAAATCAATAAAGAATGTGCGAATATCACGCAAATGAATTGACAAATATTAACCAAAAATGAATGATTGAAAGAATTGACAAAAATGAATGAGTGAGTGAATGGGACAAACCTTTATGGCGTACACCCTAGTTCGCGAATGATATTTCGTAAGAGGCAAATGTAAGACCTAAAGTGCGTCATATAAGGGGGTATCTCTTGACATGGCTCAGTGAAAAGGTTACACCGCTCCTGGAACCTGAGTCATGGAGATTTTGGGCCCATGAAAGCCTATCCGGGAGAGATACCTTGGATTTCCAACTATATATATAAGGTTATACCCTGGTTGGACGTCCGAGGGTCTCTTCCAAGGAGTCAGTGTATGCTCAAGGCGCCGGGGTACACGGTTGAGCCAAGAGTGCCTGGGGCATTTGAAGTGTCTCGGCCATTCTTGGCAAGTCTTGGCATATGTTGCACTCGTCCCGAAGAAAACTCCACTTAGGGTGCAGTCTCGTAACCATAAACCCTATAGGTATAAGGGATAAGAGGCTGCGAAAACAACTGGTTGTTGTTAAGACCAGATGGGAGGAGCTAGTCTTGTATGGCCGATGTACGCCTCATTGAAGGGGCAACCAGGGAGATGATAAGGGCGGCACCCTCCATTAGGGAGCTGATAAGTGTCACAAGACGGCAATGTCATGGGGATTTATATTCGCAAGAACATTTAGGCCTGTCATATTGTCGCAAATGAAATATCCTGTAGAGGCAAAAATACTAAAAAAATGATAAGACAAGATCAATGGGTCATTACATGAAAGTGTAAGGGAGTCCTGCGATCTTGTCGCAAGACGTCAATATCACGGGATTTTATGTTCGCAAGAATGTTTAGACCTGTCATATTGATGCAAAATGAGGGGTGGCAAAATAAGACCTTTAACTAGGAAGGCAAAATAAGACCACACAAAAACAATGATAAGGCAAGATCTATGGGTCAATACATGAAAATGTAAAGACGTCCTGCGATTTTGTCGCAACAGTGAATTTCAACATAAGGGAGAAAGAAAGAAGAAGCACCAAAAATTATTAAATACTAAAAATTATACCTGTTAAAAGAAAAAAGAGTAACGCAAACGAGTACATACATCAAAAAAGATGATAAAAGTACATAAAGGAGCAAAAGTACGAGAAGAAAGATTACAAGAGAAAATCATTTCTCAAATAGTAGCTTTTTCACTAGAAGGGGATGTTGGGTTTTCTTCAGCGACTTTATCTATGTTTTCGCTAGCTAATATATTTCCAGCAGATCCTTCTTCATTGACAGTTTTATTGGGAGAGACAGTTTCTTCATTCTCGAGTTCTTCGCCAGTATTATAATCAAAATCGCTATCTGGAGAATTAGGAACTTCATCATCACTTACTTCCAGAGGTTCAACGAGACACGGGATCAAGAGATTTAGATAGTAAAACATTATTCACAAGAACTTCGCTCTAAGATGAAATTGACGAAGAAGTGCTTTTCGCTGATTTTTACTCTCTATATCTTTACAAATCACGCATATAGTCGAATTTTCTTTCTGCCCTATCGCGAGAACGTGCAAGAGAAGCAGTGAGTATTCCATTCTCCTTGCGGATTTTTTAGTAATCAGATTTCAAAAGCAGTAATGGAGGAGTGAAGTTTTTTCTCAGACTCTGCAAAACAAAAATAAAAGAATTATACAAACAAAAAATATGAAGGCTTGATAAAGAAAGAATAGATGAGGCAGTCAACTTCTATGACTACCTTCCTTCTGCGAGGTAAGATGTTGGATTAGAGTTGAACAACTATTCTCCAAATGATCCATGGCATTGTCAAAGTTATCTCCAATTAAACCTTTCAGACGTGATCGCCAACTTTTTTCGTTGGAAATAAGTAAAGCATTTTCTTTTGTAAGGGAAGAATTGGACTTTTCTAGTTTGGAACATTGATCCTTGAATTGGTTTGCTTTTACACTTAAGGTTATTCTACCCTGAATCAGTTTATCCTTCTCGGCAGTAACTTCTTCAAGTTGATTTCTCAACGAGCAAAGAGATTGTTCTTGCTCTTTACATAATTTTTGACAAACATCATATTGTTGCGAGTAAATCGCCACCTTGTTTAATAGAGTTCGCTTCTCTTGAGAAAGAGTTCCATTCTCATCTGATAAAGTTTCCAACTCCAAATTAGCTTTAGTCAAAGAATAAGAGAGGCGAGATAAGTCGTTACTTAATGAGTCTTGTTTCTGAGCTAAATCAACATTTTCTTTAGAAAGATTATCTATATGATCAACAGAATATGTATGAAGATTATCTAATTGGTTATATTGCTCCATCCAAGCATCTCTATCAACTCGAACTTCTTCAGCAGTAGATTCCAACTGATATATCTCCATTTTTCGTTTCTGGTTTAAAGCTTGAAGGGCGAACAAGGACTTGAGTTGTAAAAAAAAAAAAAAAAAAATGGACAGTACAGAGGCAATAGTATACCTTTTAATTCTTCATTCTTCTTGCGAAGATTATCACGATCGAGCGAAATATTTTGAAGTTTTTGATTCTCAAGATGGAGAGTATTACATTTTGCAGTCATAGCTTGGAGATCATTCTTCAAAATGTTGATTTCTTGTTCCAAGGATGTTTGCGAGACTCTATCAGGACCAAGGTGTTTGCTCAAAATCTCGCAAATATCAGACTTGATAGGATCAACAGAAGTCTTCTTAGCATCGTTCACAATATCTGATAGGACTTTGAAGGCCACATCTATTCCTTCTAAATTTTCCTTAGTAAGAGGGATTTGCTCAGAAAAGGAAGTAACAGTGATAGAAGAAGGAAGAGATGAATCATGTTTTGTTAAAGGAATATCACGAGAAGAAGAAATCTCGTGAGGGTTAATGACTGGAGGAATGGTAGAGGCATTAATAATGGAAGAAGAAATAGGCTCATTCGCAATGGGACTGTTATGAGGGAGTTGATCTATGAGAAATTCAGGCATAGAAATGTTATCTTTGGAAGAAATAGCAGGGATTTCTTGCGAAGATGTCGCAGTAGGAGTTGTAAGTTTGAATGTAGGAAAAGTGACAGAAGGCGCGACGGGTTTAGAATGGCGAGGCTTCTTGGGGGACTTATCAGCATTTTTGTCATCCTGCGAATTACAAGCTAAATAAGAAACAGAGGCAACAATATTGTTATTAAAAAATAAATGTTTCTTAAATACCTTGTTACTCGCAGGCTTTCATTAGAAGCAGTGGATTTCGATTGCGAGCTCATGGAGACATTAGGGTTCAAAATGGTGAACTTGGTATTAGGTTTGTTCTTTCTAAAATAAAAATGGCAGAGGAGTCGTTAAAAGAAGAACAATATCAAGATAAAACAACTTCAATAAGAGAGATCAATCACAAAATGATCAAATTCAGCAAAATTAACAAACCTTGATGCCATAGAAACAGTAGCAGAAGAATAATAGCGGGAAAACGATGAAGAAGACGATGAAGAAAAGCAGCAGAAAATAGTTGCAGACAATGGAGAAGACGATGTAAAAGAAAAGAAATGCTTTCACAAGGAATCCTCCTTTAAATAGACGAGAAAAGAGTAACCGGATAACATTAAATGTGCCGGTAAAAAAGGAAATTTTAGATACGTGTAAACAGTCATTCCTGAATTCACGGAATTTTGTCGGCAGAAAATTGATGGAAAAATCAACGATTGCGACATCTCAAAATATTGGTTCTCATGACATTCTCTCCTTCGCAAAGAAGACATGAGAAGAGGCAAGATGTATGATCAGAATATCGCGACATCAATATTTCGCGAGATTAATAAATGACGACATTGCGAGGGAGTCGCAGGGAAGTAAAATAAATGACGCAATGAATGACGACAGCCAGAACACGAGGAAGATGTGAAGACTCAGCGAAATTTAGGAGTGTCGCGAGAATTGATACATGTACACTTGCGATATTTCGCAAGACATTCCCGAAAATAAAGGACAGCTTAGCTATCATCCACTGTGTACTACCCTATATAAAGGGTTGAGTAAATCTGTTGTAGGGGGGGTTCTTTTTGAATTGTTAAGCAAGTTTTGAGGAGAGAGAAAGTTTTAGAGTGATTGTAATTCTTTAACTCATTTCTATTTCATATTGTAAAGATTCAAGTATTCAATCAATAGAAATCATAATCATTGATCTTAAAATGACTTTATTGTGTATATTCTAGTGAGGGATGTAGTGTAGGATATCCTGCAACTACAATATAAATGACGCAACGGATGACGATAGCCTGAACACGAGAAAGATGTGAAGACCTGGCGAGATTTAGGAGCGTTGCGAGATTTTACATTTGAATACTTGCGAGCGTGTCGCAAGCCAGATCTGAAAATAAAGGACAGCTTAGCTGTCACCCACTATGTAATGTCCTATATAAAGGACCGAGTAGTCTTATGAGAGGAGAGAACCAAACTTACCTAATCAAGGTATATTATTTGTGAAAATATACAATTTCGGAAACAACATAAGAATTTTTCCGAATCAGTATGATCGAGAAGATCTAAAAATATTTTTCCCAAATTTTCTCATGGACTTTCCAAAGATCGAAAGTATTTTTCTAAAAATAGAAAAGGTATTCCAAGCGTAGAAAAACACTTTAGATGTTCATGAAATATATAGATTGAGTGTAATATTATACTTCCTTAATGTTCTTGTGCTCCTTTTAAGAACTTCCCATTTATTTAAATCGAGCACATCCAGGGAAATTCCATTTACCAACATCAGTTGTTGGAGTGAGCTTGTGATAGCTCAGAATTTTTGGAACATGATCCATCATGATATATTCGAATATCTTCCCTTTTGGGATTATTCTAAGAATAAATTTCTTTTAATGAGTCACAGCTGGATTGATCTGATTTAACAGAATGATCAGTTAGATAAATAGGATCATGTTCTTCACTTGAAAGCCTTTGAGTCGTGAAAAAATCAGAACTCTTACATTGACCCAGGAATTTCTTGGAATATGACAACATCATTTGATGAGATTGTTTCCTGGATTCTATTTTAGACAGTTGATCAACAACAAAACATCATGATCTCAAATCATTTGTTTTTGTGTACTTGAGTTGATCTTTTCCTATGTCTAAGAGATAATCATTGTCAGACGGTCTTGACTGGATACTAGTCATAGGATTACCCCTTAAATCACATCTATTTTGATTCTTGTAAGTGGTTAGGCTATTAGAATCACAATGTTGTATATTAGTTAAGAGATTCTGGAGATTAGAATCACATATCCTTGTTTTAACTAATATATCCCTTTTGGCTTGAACAAAGTCAAGTGTTTTAGATTCAGCACCTTCATGAATCAGATATTCTCTGACGATCTTCTCGGTAGATGGATAATATATATTATCCTTTAGATTATATTTTTCAGCAAGCTTTATGAAAAATTTAATCTCATTACTGTCATCTGAATCTGACTTGTTTGTCACAAGTATTTGTTTTCATATTAACTCATCACGGTTAATATTTCCTGAGTTGTGTTCCACTAGTGAACTAACAGTGCTGAGCTGTTTATCAGGTTTTGAAAACAAACATCCTTTCTAAAGTGTATCATCTTCTTGCTGTACGTTAACTGAATCACTCATTAGATTCAATTTCTTATAGGTTGGATCACACCAAACACAGATTGTTAGATCTTTTCGTGTTTGCCTGCTCTGATACCAATTGAAAAGACGAGGGTACCCAAATATACATCAATCTAAAACTTTTCCACCTATAAGTCCTTTCTCCGAAAGTGATTGTCTATGTACTGAGTCGAGACAATACAACTAATCGGTTCATACTTCGTGTGATCGTCTATGGATACGAGATCGAGACAATACGACAACAAGATAACTTGCGTGATTGACTATGGGTACAAGATCGAGACAATACAACAACAAAGTATGATTACTTAATAATAGGTTCGGACTTAACCAAACACAATAGGATTGCTATCAAGTAATTAGGAATTAACGTTTGTGTATTTTACTTCTAATTATAATAAAAACAATTATAATTGCGGAAATAGAAAAGTAAAAGACACAACAAGATTTTGTTAACGAGGAAACCGCAAATGCAGAAAAACCCCGGGACC
Organism: Papaver armeniacum; assembly: GCA_023531295.1. Lineage (NCBI taxonomy): Eukaryota > Viridiplantae > Streptophyta > Magnoliopsida > Ranunculales > Papaveraceae > Papaver > Papaver armeniacum. Next base: position 149,910 of record JAJJWW010008914.1, read on the forward strand.
TTGTCCAGAATTGAATACTCTCGGGATTAAGCTTCTATACAAAATCTAAACAAACTTCGTATAGTTGAGACCAAGCAACTAAACCTATATTTCACCTAGTTCCGTCTGTATCCCTGCGCCTCCAACTTGTAATAAGTCACGCACTTGGAACAATTACTTTGGTTCGTATTCCAAACAGTAAAGGAACAACAAATCTGTTCGGTAACAACTCTTTTCAAACAACGTGATATGAGTTTGACAAAAGGCTCTTCCGTTTATCCCAATAAACTCCTTTGTCGGGTTCTTAGATCAATCTATCAGCAACTACCAAAGTAATTGTTTAGACTATGCAATCAATACTCTTAATCACAAAGAAACGTATTGATGCCGATCTACTCAACCAATCAATCCAATATATCTAAAAGATAAACCGATTATAGTAGGATCCCCAGCTGATCAAGTTTTGTGCACACCAAAGATTATGAACTCAAATAAGAAATCTTCTTTGTCTTCAAATCTTCTTAGATATTAATAAACACCTGCACACAATCAACTTGAATCTCTTGTGATCAATCACACACAGAACGGGGTCTGTTAACAATGGATTATCACGAGACATCTTTAGATCTACAAACAGTATAAAGATCCCCATCGATACTTCGATTTAGTTTGAGTGAATCTTATATCAGAAGAGAAGATTCTCAAGCATAAACAAACTAAGTGCAATCAAAGTTCAACAACCGTTAGTCAATCAAATCAATCGAAAACTAATAATAAACTGTAATTATTTAGTTTCCTACCAACGGTACTCATAGAGCTTCCCAATCCCAAATAAGTCTTTAAAACGAGCGGTCGTAAGAGATTTCGCCTAATTAGGGTACTTTCCTATCCGAATAGATGGCTCCACCAGTAACAACACAACTACGTAGTTTTGCTGGCTCTGAGGATTAGTTTGCTCGAAATGCAAACTTCAATATTTATAGACCAAGGAAGTTTGGACACCAAGGAATTTCCAAAACCGAAAATATTCTCATGATATGCAATATATTTCCAAATTCGGTTTTCGTAATTCCTGGAAATGCTCTGTCCAAATATTGACCAAAATCTCAGTAGAAAATCTCCAATTAGTAAATGCACATTACCAATTTTTATTTTCTAAAGATATGCATTTCAATTGCTGGAAATTAAAAGCATATAAAAGTAAAAACCTTAATTAAAAGATTCTCAATTTATTTCGATCCGAGATTCTCCTTTAGCTATTAAGGAATATCTTTGAACAATAAAAGATAGGAGTTACTGCACATGTTCAAAGTATGTCGACATCTTTACTTTGTAAATCCTTTTTCATATTTACAATCTTGGAACCGATTTGCCACACTTCCAAACGAGTTTAGAATTGGTTCATCTGACTTCCAAGAACTATGTGATTGATTATCCTATCAAATCACCATTAATGGGTTTCACGGTTCTACCTCCATGTGGGTACTAGGATCGGTCACACTAGCTTTCCAAAATTTGGTTGACTAGGTTCTAGGATCGGTTACCACATAATTATGGTATTGAACTTGTAATCGGTTGCACAAGTCATAGGATCGGTTACCAATTACTAAGACTTGTTGTACCTCTTACAAGGATCGATTCCACACACTTGTGATCGGTTGCACCTCTTACTAGGATCGGTTCCCCAATGTCTAGAGTTGGTCATACCAATTACAATATATCGATCATATCATCTCAGGTGATTACTTAAGATCGGTTTCACTAATAAAAGTCATACCAATACAAAAGTCAGGCCTTGTGAATAGTTTTACCAAGATATATAAAAAAGTTATGAGCGGTTATACTAAACATACATATTGGTAATCCAAAGATTTTAAATGAATAACAATACCAATAAGCCTAGCGATTTCCCTTTCGATACACAAAACAAGTTTATGAATTGTACTTCCTTTAAACGAATGTAAAACCTTGTTTCCTAGGACGAAATCTTCACCCATACCCATACATAATAACAATAGCATTCATACGATTATGTCGATGTATTATATACGAAGTTCAAATGATAGGCGTTATACTTCGTATTGTAATTCCTTAATACTATGTCTAACTAGAGTATAATCATTCACAGCTTCGCATTTATGTTTTCAATATGCACGACTTGAAAGATACGTTAGGAATGAAATTGTTCAAGTAAAATATTACTAACCTCAAGAGGAAGGATGATGTCGTCGTTGTAGCTCTTTACTTCTTCACATTCTTCAAGTATTCACGTAATACTTGTAAGTCTCATATCCTAGTAACTTTCTAGCTAACCTATACGAAGTTGACTCTAGTAAATAATCTAGCGACTATTTAAATGAGTTTTTATTCAATAAAATATGACAACCAAACTTGACATACCAACGCTTGGTGGGTTCAACCGAGCTATGCTCTAACAGGATCCTAATGAAATTTCCATAGAGACACTTCATGACCAAAAGAAAGCACATGTCAACTTTTTAGATGCAATCATATAGCCGAAACTAAATGGATTCATCAAGGAGTTTATAAAGATACAAGATAACCCCTATAATATTCCACAGCCGCACTCCCCACAAAGATTTGGCAATTAAGCACAAGTTGAATTAAGAACTCTCCCCCATAAAATGTCATTCCCGAGAGAACAAAAAGAGCGAACTTACTTTCACAAGAAAAGAAGGATTTCTTTGGACATTAACAAATCACATGAAACATGAATTTGTATCCAAAAACACAATTAAATTAACCACAAGAGAACCGATGATTAATTTAATCGGAAATGCTCAACATAAGAGAACTTACCGAGCCGCACAGTATATACATAAAAAATATGGATCAGGGAAGATCAATACTGCGGAATAAATAAAGATCCATTCTATCTTTCATCACTATTTGCACAATGACATATAATAGACTTAATCTTTGTAAACAAAAGATCATCCTTTCTTCCATCAATATTTGCATAATGACATAAAAGGCATAACTTTTGTTTGTCAAAAGTTCATTCAATCTTTTATCAATACTTGCATATCGACATATGAAAGAATTAACTTTTGACCACGTATAGGACAATCATAGTTCACGGACGCAAACACACATATCCCATAACAAATTGCAATATATAAAACCATAAAGATTAATACTGCAAAATCATCTTCCAAATAAACTTTAGACTTTAAATAAATAAATAAATATAAAAACATTGAAGATGAAAATCGTTGGATATGCTATGTGTAATCACAATAATGTCTATTCCAAACTCTAGTTATTCTTCTTAAAGACACAAGAATAAAATTCTCATAAGAAGTTATTCCTAGACATAAAGAGAAAATCAAGTTTCCTTGATAACTTCATACCTTTAAAAGGGTTCATCATAAAAGGCATCACTGATGTCCTTGATTTCTTGACCGTAGAAATTCCATGTTCATGAGTTAAACATTAGCTTTTCGATCAACAATGCGGGCAAGATGCCTAGCTTTGACATAGTCCATGATGAGCTTCTTCTGATTCCTGATCAAGATGTTTTGATTATCAAGGATTTTGGCCTGTCCATCAATGAGCTGATTTATTTGCAGTTGAAGATTTTCAAACTCGACCCTAGATTCATTCTGAAAAAGAATTAAATCCTTGACAGATTCTCCAACCCATGCGTTGTACTCTTTCCTTTCAATCATCCTTTTCAAGACAGGTTCTTGAACAGAATCGCATCCTTTAGAGTCTTCTTCCATCTAAAGATTTTAGGGAAGGTAAAACAATATAAGATATATATATGTTTTCAAGTAAGGGAGTGAAACCCTTGTTGTGGAAACCCTAAACTCCCAAGAGAGACACGGACGTTCGTGGACTAGATGAGAATAACATAATAGAAGAGTTTCAAAAAGAATAAAATACCTCTGTTTTCATATATCCCACTCCAACACGACTCAATAATTAAAAAGTTAATCAGAGCATAAAAGTGAGATGCATAGCAACAAAGAGTCACAAGACTCTACTTTCTCATTAAAAGAAAGGAAAACAACTTAGTCAAACACAATACAGATGGAAAACTACAGTAGACTTGAGTATCTCCCAAACATCATTCTTTCATCTCTCAAGTTAGATACAAGAATAAGAATGCCTATGATTAGGCAGTCAAGTGAGATGTAATCTCACTATAAGTATTGAGAGATGAGTTGTAAATTCTATCTGAAGGTTTGAGCCTGGTATTTCTTCTCTTCCTTCGGTTATTTTTTATTCCATAAGGATTCAACATAACCTTATCAGAAGTATTTTTCTGAGGATTAAGTCTAGGACCTCTAGAAATCGGTTCCAGAGAATCAGAGGAGACATGTCTCCACCATAAAGACTTAGATTTACCAGACCTATTTTCATAAAAGCTGAGAATGTGTATTTTTGCACCATTCGGAGAAACACGATTCTTGTGGGGATTTCGAGATGAGTGACCACTGAAATCCATCTTATGAGAATCCTATTTTTCTGCAGGGATGAAATCCATTGTAGTGGTCATTAGAGAGTTTACTTTGTTGACAGTGAAAAGAAGTAGATTTTTAAGATCGGAAATTTATTTCTTTCTAGCAAAACAATGATAAACATAGTGATTCTTTTTCCCACAGAAGGAACAGGTTCGTGGAGGAGGAACATTTATAGGAGCCTGTTTTGAATTCATAGCCCTATTAGAAGATTGCAAGACACTTCTTAACAGAAACTTCCTTGGGAGAACATCTCTTCATGTACTGTAACTCTGTCTGACAATTGATCATCGGTACAGAAGAATTTCTCACTAAAACAGAGTTTTCCTTTTTCAAGTATTTGCACTGTTCTTGGGCTAGAATAAGGAAAGAACTTAGTTCCTCTTTTTTCAACACGAAGTCTGTTTAGATCAGATGAATGCGTCTCGATCAAACGTTTTTCTCTAATTGAGTCTTCTTTAACAATATTCTCAAGAAAACTAATTTTTTCACGCTGAAGGGTAGTTTCTTGAATAAGTTTTTCGATATTGTTGGAGAAGGATTCAATTATACTATAGAGTTCTCGTTCTCGACCACGAGACTTCTCAAATTCATCAATAAGCTGAGCATGATTATGAAAATCAATAGTCACAGTCGAATTTTTTGAGATTCTGGTGTTATCCCTTTCAGCTTTCGACAAAGTGTCAAATGTCTCATTTGAGGGAATGTTATCAAAATTCGATAAAACATCCTTTCTACCTCGGGATTCGGAAGAATCAGCTAAGGAGTTATCCTGTGAGGTAATTCCAAGACATTTGGCATAATTTAAAGCTTTGGAGGACATTTTGGTGTGCGCAACATCAAGAGATAATCTTCCGTCCACAGAGACAGATCGCTACAAACACAGACTTATGAGGTCTTTAAACGTGTTTGCCTGCTCTGAAACCAATTGAAAAAGTGGGGGTACAACAACCTCACCCAATATTTCGCTTAGAAATCTGTATGGACTAACTCCAATATACTTTTAAGAGAATCAACTAGACAGTCAGACTCAATCTTAATAAAAAGTATATCAAAAAGAGTTATATCTCAATTTCTCGATTCAATATTTACTCAAGCAAATAGAAATCTGCGAGTCTAATTGAATACAAGAGAAATTAACTTGAACGATACCAAAGACCAATGTTCAAGGATCAATCAATTTCAATCAACATCCAAAGGTTGGATTTTCCAATTGATCGATTCAACACACAACCTGTGATATTTCAATTGTATAACAAAATATAATGCGGAAAAGAAATAACACAGGCACCAGAAGTTTTGTTAACGAGGAAACCGCAAATACAGAAAAACCCCGGGACCTAGTCCAGATTGAACACACACTGTATTAAGCCGCTACAGACACTAGCCTACTACAAACTAACTTCGGTCTGGACTGTAGTTTAACCCAAATCAATCTCACACTGATCCAAGGTACAGTTGCGCTCCTTACGTTTCTGATTCCAGCAGGATACTACGCACTTGATTCCCTTAGCTGATCTCACCTACAACTAAGAGTTGTGTAGTGCCCCCTAAGCTAACAGCTGGCTAATTCAATAGATTAATTAAATAAAGAGGCACTAAGAATCTAATTCATAAACTTAAACATTCAATTAAGAAATCTGCTACAACACTTAACCCAAAACTAACCCCGCTCAGAAATATATATACAAGATCTTCTCTCAAATGATACATATACAATAGTCATTTGGTTTACAAATAGAATATACAACATAATAAACATATCAGATTATAACCAACTAAAGAAGTCAACGCCTCGGAGCTTTCGCTGCGCAACTCTGGTCTGTCTCTGAAACTGAAAGTGGGAATGGGTGAGCACATCATCCCTAAAAGGGGTGCCCAGTAGGAATAACATTTAACTTTCAAGTAATCATTGAAAATGATTTGAAAACAATTCATGTTTTCCCTAACACTAAACACAACCAATTCACAGAGGTAAACAATCATGTATATGGAACTAACTCCTTCTAGACAATAAATAATATGGTGACTCTTCCCGCACCTAGATAATAATATGGTGACTCGTCCCGCACCAGTAAATGAAAGAGCAGTATCCTATATACCACAGATGGAAATTCTCATTTCCAAACAATCAATGGAAATTCTTATTTCCCAAACAATTCATAAAGACGAACAAAGCATTACGATTCTTTTCCAAGCAATGGAAAGATTAAAAGAACAACAGAACTTTTGTAACTTAAAATTATACAATGTATGGAAAACACAACCAGACAATGCATGAATTTGTTAAACATAAACTTTTGTAAAAGAAAAAAACAATAATCACAAAAGAGCTAAATATAAATTCCCACCTCTTTTGATGACAAGCCACTCCTACCTCGAGATCCACGATCCGCTGGTTCATCCTTTGAATCGATCGTTGTTAATATAGACTAACTGTTAATCACACAAGAACTCTAAGAAACTAGCCAAAATGGCTCACACAAGAATCATACAAGTCTAACTAATGGTTCTAAGCCCATTTATGATTCTACACATCTTCATTATCCATCTCTTGCATAATTTAAGGTCTGCTAATTCAATTAGGTTGTTTCTCTAGTCCATTAGTTAAGTCTTGCGAACATCTACAACTTTGTAGAAGAAGTCTAAGGCTAATTCGGACCAAAAGGGGTCCAATTCATCTAATTAAGAAAAACTAATCCTAAGCCCAAGCCCACGACTCGCGGGCTTACTCCGGCCCGGCCCATCAAACCGGCCCGTTAATAAAAGGTCTAGTACATCTAAGTCAACTAACGGTCAAACTTAACAGTCAACGGGTCTCTAACAGTCAACGTCCAGTCAAGGTCAATGTCCAGGGTCAATGGTCAACGATTCAAGAAAAGTGACTCAGTGGGTCAAACCCGATTCAATTCGATTCGACTCAGTCAGATGAACTAAGTCAGCTAGAGTCAGATCCTGACTAGGCTGAATGACTCAAGGCTAAAACTCTTGCACAGGCCAGAGCCATTGCTCAGGCCAAAGAACACTAATGCACAAACATTCTGCAACACCAAAACTCTTAACTAAAATCCAATAACAATATAATTATCTTAAACAACTTCATAAACCAAATACAACACTCAACTAAGATTACCTGCAAGTGCAGCTTTCACTAAACCCTTTGCTATGACAACAATACAACCAACCCAGCCTATACATCATAACAGCACAACCCACACCAAGAGTTCTACACAAATCACAAACTACTTCAACTGAGTTCAACATAACAATTCTTCCTGCAAATTTACCAACAACATCACCATCTCATTCCACCTCAGTTCAACAGCAGACTCCTCCCTATTTCACATACCCAGTTCATACATTCTCCACCATCATGACTTCCACAGCAACATCATCTGTAATTCATCTCAATGCCAATTCTAACAACTCAATCTCTGCATCAACACAACAGTCACCAATCCTTATGATTCAACACCATCCTAAACTTTAACTACAACTCCAACTGTAATAACCATGCATCACCAGATACATAATAAAATACCATCTTCCTCACAACTGCCTCTTCCCATCTCAGCAGTGCCACCACAACCAACAACAATTCCACCTTCAATCTGCAACATTAACTACAATATCTACACAATAAGACAATGCCACCAGAAGTTCCAATTACATAAACCTCCACCCCAAACATCTAATCCTCAACCTCCAATACACAGACCACACCACCCATCACTAGACTGCAATTGCAACTTCAGATTCATATCTACACGGAACACAACCCATTAAGCAGAATTACAACAAGCTGCAATATCTTCAATCAATTACTCATTTCATTTTCCACGATTTCTATCCACAACAATCACAGTACACAGACAACTCCATCACCACCTGCAATAAACCTAGCATTTATCTAAACTTCATTCATTCAAAACAACCTCCCATTCATATTATATCTTCAACCCACAACACCACCAATTCAATTCCATTATTCCAAGTTCAGTTCCTTATCTACAACTCATACACTAATACCAGCTCATATAACTTCCTAAAAAAATCATCTACTTCATGTTAAGTAACAACTTCCCCATATCACTTACCACAAGCTCAGACCCAAACTTCACGATTTTACAATAATCAACCCAAGAGCTGATTCCAATTCAGTTCTCTTCAACACCACTCAAGACAACTCAACACAATACATAACTATTTCATTCACATCAAGACCAATTCTCTGTGGACCAAAACTTCTCTAATTGAGCACTAAACAATACTCATTCTTATGAAACCACAAGAACCATCTCAAATCTCTGAATTCACAATCAAAATCACACATTAAAAGAAACATCAAATAACAAATCAAAAATTACCTCTTTCACGAATCTCTGAGTTTGATTCAATACCACCTCCGATTAAGCTTGATTCTACTAAATTCAATTTCATCTCCTAATATTCCTTGAGCTTCCCGTGAATCCACAATTCTTAATTCGGGGAAGAATATGAAACCTTAGCTTTCCTGGAAAGCTTCAAATTCAAACCCTAACTCCAAATTCAATCATACTTCAACCTTAATTCTTAATTCAGTTTAAACCCAACTTAATTCCATCCTCTAAATCATCATCTTCATCTTCTGGTTCTTCTTTGAGCTTTTTATAAAACCCTAACTCTTGATTCAACCACCAGAAAAACTCTACTGCTTCAATCAAATATCAACCCCCTCGTTATTTAACCATTAACAACTCAATTACTTAACAACTTCATACAAATTTGAGTCTTAATCTAAAAACCCTAATTTCTGATTAACAACATCAGTTTCTTCTTCCCGAACTCGATAAACATCAACACCACCACCAACAATTCTGTGTCTTCCGACCTTCACTGATTCAATTGCTAACTTCAATATCAGCTCCATCGATTGATACGAGTGGGAGTCGAATTTGCAGAGAAAAGAAAAGAAGAAAAGAGAAGTAGAACAAAGAAGAAGAAAAAGAAAGAGAAAGAATACGAGAGAAAGAGAAAGATAATGAGTCGAGTTCTTCTTGACACGTTTCTGGCGATAAGGCCAGCAACAAACGATAAATGCACTCTCCCTATTGATATGGGTAGTCAGGGTCGGTCCAAAGCAAAAAGACTATTTTGCCCTCCATATCTATCCAATGATATCTCCTTCGTCCAATATTCGATTAACACGTTCGAGTAGTCCATTCTGCATAACTTTCCGAGACCTACCCAATGGTACTAGTTTCGTATCTAGATCGTTGTTAGATTAATTTCTAAAAATTAACGTTCGTGTTAAACTAATCGAGTCATTATCGGCTAATATGTCACTCTTGACTAGTCTAATAACGTTGACGAGCTTGAGGGTCTTTACATTCTCCCCACCTTATACATTTTCGTCCTCGAAAATCAAACCATCCTTCTGGTCTTCAAAACTCCCCACCTTATAGAATAATCCTATTTTTTATTTAAGCGCAAACAAGAAACAAAGCACAAACCTATATGGCTTTCTACAATTAAAATTTGTAGCTCTAGGTTCAAAATACTAATTTCCATTCCAATAAGTTATTGGTTCTAATTACGAGAGAAAATATTCTATAAATAAGTTTCTAGGTAAAATTTGGGATCTATCAGCCCACTAAAAGAAGCAAGTCTCCCTTCAATGCCTAGTGATACAAGAATGTAGTTGCCCTGTCTAGGTTCATGACTCCTGACAATGCCTACCTACGTAACAAGTATCACCCGAACACATCAGAACTACCAACCTCACTATTCCCTAGTGCTGGATTAACTAAGTATTAATTTATTAAGATTAATTAGTCCCTAAAATTTTATCGTAATTGCTGTAAGTCTTTTAAATTTACTTCGTAAAATATATAAATAGTTCACATCATTTTAAACAATTTAATCATCAAAATCTATTTCATCTATTTATTTTTTTTATTTAACATTATTATTATTTATTTATTTTAATGAAGTCGAATTTAATTCCAATTGAAACTATATTATTATAACTAAATAATTTTTTTAAATTCATGTACTATTTAAGAATGACTTAATGTTATAACCATTATCCAAATGTTACTATTATTATTTTCTTTTTACATATTATTTTCAATGTATCTATTTGTTTATTCATTACGTGACTTGATATAAGTAAATAACCGCTAATAATTCTCCATAATTGATTGGTATTAATATTTTATTATTATTAGTACATTTATTTCTTATTTCTTTGGCCGATAAAAGTTAATAATAATTAATCGCAATGCCAAATTTAATTTTATTATTAATACTAGATTTGATTTGATCTAACTTTATTTTCTTAAGTTTATATTATTGCTAAGTAATCCTTAAGTTGTACTATTAATAAAAATTTACGTTTTGCTATTACTATCCAATAATTATTATCCAGATGATATTTACAATGACTCTAAATTTTATAATAATTTGTATTAGATAGTATTATTATTTCTTTATCTTATCAAAAGTTATTACCTTAATTATATAATCATTTTCATTATTGTTTTATCAATTTTTCCCATTTGATTATTACTAGCGTAACTAAAACATGACCATAATAACTACTTAGTAAGGATTTTTTTTTTCTTTTTGTTTAATTTTATTAAGCCTGAATCTTGTAAATATAATTCTACTTTCACGTAAGGGTTGATATAAGAGATTTTATTTATTCATATTGAACCCGTGTACTATATCCTGTTAAATATAGGCGTTAGTAATTTAATATAATTTATATCTGAGTCTGCATACATTTTAACATGTCTTAGATTTTTTTTTTTTTTTTTTTTGGTATTAATAATAAGTATCTTATTCATGTGAAAATTTATTCTCCTTTAAGTCTAATTTTTTACTAATCATAAGTACTATAAATATCATTTCATGTGTATAATTTAGTGATTTAGTGAATCATTTACTGGACTAAAGATAACCTGGGTATAACGTTGTTAACAAGTTTAGTCTCTATTTTGTGCCTTATATGACCTCACGTACTTAATCCTACTTAATAAGTCTTATATTAACTATTTGGTTGGAACATACAACATACAATTCTAATTTGTTATTAGTTAACTTTGCACAACCTAACCGTAGATAAACACTAATAATTTTTCATAGTTATTTAATCCTAATCATTATTTTATTGCTACATATTTGTTAATGAGATTTTAATTTAAGTTATGCTCGACAAAATACTAATTTTCCATTTCCAAAAGATGATTGAATCTATTTACGAAGAAGGATCCTAACAATATACGAATTTATTTTCTTTTAATTTTGATATTACACTAAGTATCCGAATTCTATAATTACTATTTCATGTATATTTGTTTCATTTCAAAGATTTACTGGATCATTTATTAGACCAAAAATAATTTCAGTACATGATTATTAAGAAGTTGAATCTTTTAATTTTGTACATTATATCCTCATCTTTTTACGTCTAACGCCTAACAAGTATTATATTAACTATCTTGTTTACACGCAAAACATGTATCTCTAATTTGTAATTAATTTAATTCGTCAATAATAATTATTAAACATTATTAGATCTTTAATAACTATTTAAGAAATTTTAGTCAAGCTAAGTCAATATAATACTAAATGATAAATGCTAATCATTATTTTATTAAGATTATTATTATCACTTTATTATTATTTATAGTTACTATTATATTATTTTTGTTATTAACGTTGATGGTTCAACTATTTTCAAACTACTCTTACAATTGTTATTAAGTCCCAAAGATATCATTAACATTTATGTGATTATAGTTTGTTTTCTCTTCATATGTCAATGTGTTTTCAGTAAATTTCCATGTGATTTACAAGTCTTATCAATAATACTAATCTCACTATTATTATAGACTTCCTAACACGTTTGTGATGGCGCGTTGCACGCCGCATGCTGTAAACCGCTGCACCAATACCCCTAAGTATCCCCCAGTTTGTGACATGATTGATGTCTGGAATGTGGATCGTGGATCCACGGAAGGTAGCATGTATCTTCAATTGAATAATCGCGTTATTCGTAAAGTCGATACTTGTGGAGTATCGTGCGTATTTTATGTGTGCATCAGACGGTGTGGTAAAGTGATGGGTAATGACTCCTCACTATCCAAATAACTCCCGACTGTGGGTTGTATAACCAAGCCGGTGAAGTCGGACGGATGAGATGATGTTTGAGACACTCTTTTGAAATTAGGTTTTAAAAGAGGTGCGCAAGCATCACATTAACCAAGCATGGGAAGGATTTTGTGTGAGACCGACCATACATGCGTGTTGACGCATGATGGTGTACACGTCCATGTCTCTCCGTCTCATGAAGATGCAATCTAGGCCACTCAATTTGACCGTCAAAGAGGAGTGGTTGAGATCGGTTTGCGGCAGAAATCCCTTGCCGCAAAGGAGTTGGAAACCGCATGACATCCCAAGTTTGGGCGTGCGCTCCAAGACGACCCATCTTGGGTCGGTCTTGGTCGATCATACTACCGTGTAGGTGGTAGGTTGGTGTTCACACCTATACTTGATTATCCCATGAAAATGTGATCTAAGCCACTCAAATCATCCGGTGAAGTTGAGCGGTCGAGATGCTTTAGATTTAGGAGTGTAACCGCACGAGTTTGGGCGTGCGCGCTTTGGGTTGGCCGGGCATGGTATGCCTTGGCCGACCGCAGAAGAGGAGGTAGATGGGCCCACGGTGGTCATGCTGGTATGACCGGCCTTGGTTAATCCAATCGTGACCCTCCATTCGTTCGGAGAAGATGGACGCGCGTGATGACTTGAAACCCTAATTTTGGCTTTCAAAGCCGCGCGACCATGCTCTTTTTGGCGGATTTAATTTGTTGTAACCAACCATGGTTGGCTTTGACCGATTGATCAAGTGTGTAGGCAGGTCACACGGTGATCGTGTTGACATGCTCGGGCCCTTCGAGTCTACATCCGCACCCTTCGTCCGTCCGTTTTGCGAAGATGGATGGATGAGACTGTTTTGCGGCACATGTAATATGCCGCAAACCCTAATTTAGGTTTTCCGTCCATAATGCTTGGTATGGACGGTTTCGGCAAGCAAAGCCAATGGTCGACCATGCGGGTCGGCCGTGTGTGTATTCCATACCGCTGAGGGTGATGGAATTGATCCGTGGTCATCCAATCATGCTTGTGAGTTGGATTCACGATCGATCATATCCTGCAAGCTAAGGCCGTGGGTATTCCATACCATGCTTGGGGTGATGGAATTGATCCGTGGTCATCCAATCATGCATACCAAGTCCGATGCTCAATCTGCTAATATAACACACCGAGAGGGGCTCAATCGGGCTAATATAACACACCGAGAGGCTCGGGCCAATATAACACACCGAGCATCACCGTACGGTATTTCGTACATGGTTTCATTATAGTGCTTGGAGGTTCGTGTTACTCTATATATGAGTAACACTCGCCTCATGCCACACCGATAATGATTCATTATAGTGCTTGAGGTTCATGTTACTCTATAAGAGTAACACTCACTCGTCATGCCACACCGATAATGAGTACAGAAATACAAGGTCGATATGAAATTCACAAGAAGGGATTGTTGCTACATGATCCATTCTTGGTGAATTAAGTGAGGGAATATCCAACACTTATAAATGGCTTTATCTTTTACAAGATGTCAGCGCATGATTTTTCAGGTTTTTTTTACAATTTTAACCTTAAACGAAAATCCACCATCAACAATTATATCCTCATCTTTTTACGTCTAACGCCTAACAAGTATTATATTAACTATCTTGTTTACACGCAAAACATGTATCTCTAATTTGTAATTAATTTAATTCGTCAATAATAATTATTAAACATTATTAGATCTTTAATAACTATTTAAGAAATTTTAGTCAAGCTAAGTCAATATAATACTAAATGATAAATGCTAATCATTATTTTATTAAGATTATTATTATCACTTTATTATTATTTATAGTTACTATTATATTATTTTTGTTATTAACGTTGATAAGTCCCAAAGATATCATTAACATTTATGTGATTATAGTTTGTTTTCTCTTCATATGTCAATGTGTTTTCAGTAAATTTCCATGTGATTTACAAGTCTTATCAATAATACTAATCTCACTATTATTATAGTATTAGTTTGTTTACGTGTTCATACTTTTTAAATAAATTATTTTCAAATCCTTATTATCTAAATTTATTGGCGTACCCTACAACTTTTACTTCATTACATATATAAACAATCAAACAAACAAATTAATCAATCAAACAATTCTTTTAATTATTAATAACTTTTAGTGATTAAGATTTATCTCACAACCCAACCCAGTTTTAAACTAACCTAGTTCTCTAACTGGCACTGGCTATTTCTATCTTTTCCCATATAAGATCTAATAGTAAGCTCTGATACCAACATTGTAGCGCCCCCTAAGCTAACAGCTGGCTAATCCAATAGATTAATTAAATAAAGAGGCACTAAGAATCTAATTTATAAACTTAAACATTCAATTAAGAAATCTGCTACAACACTTAACCCAAAACTAACCCCGCTCAGAAATATATATACAAGATCTTCTCTCAAATGATACATATACAATAGTCATTTGGTTTACAAATAGAATATACAACATAATAAACATATCAGGTTATAACCAACTAAAGAAGTCAACGCCTCGGAGCTTTCGCTGCGCAACTCTGGTCTGTCTCTGAAACTGAAAGTGGGAATGGGTGAGCACATCATCCCTAAAAGGGGTGCCCAGTAGGAATAACATTTAACTTTCAGGTAATCATTGAAAATGATTTGATAACAATTCATGTTTTCCCTAACACTAAACACAACCAATTCACAGAGGTAAACAATCATGTATATGGAACTAACTCCTTCTAGACAATAAATAATATGGTGACTCGTCCCGCACCTAGATAATAATATGGTGACTCGTCCCGCACCTAGATAATAATATGGTGACTCGTCCCGCACCAGTAAATGAAAGAGCAGTATCTTATATACCACAGATGGAAATTCTCATTTCCAAACAATCAATGGAAATTCCTATTTCCCAAACAATTCATAAAGACGAACAAAGCATTACGATTCTTTTCCAAGCAATGGAAAGATTAAAAGAACAACAGAAATTTTGTAACTCAAAATTATACAATGCATGGAAAACACAACCAGACAATGCATGAATTTGTTAAACATAAACTTTTGTAAAAGAAAACAACAATAATCACAAAAGAGCTAAATATAAATTCCCACCTCTTTTGATGACAAGCCACGCCTACCTCGAGATCCACGATCCGCTGGTTCATCCTTTGAATCGATCGTTGTTAATATAGACTAACTGTTAATCACACAAGAACTCTAAGAAACTAGCCAAAATGGCTCACACAAGAATCATACAAGTCTAACTAATGGTTCTAAGCCCATTTATGATTCTACACATCTTCATTATCCATCTCTTGCATAATTTAAGGTATACTAATTCAATTAGGTTGTTTCTCTAGTCCATTAGTTAAGTCTTGCGAACATCTACAACTTTGTAGAAGAAGTCAAAGGCTAATTCGGACCAAAAGGGGTCCAATTCATCTAATTAAGAAAAACTAATCCTAAGCCCAAGCCCACGACCCGCGAGCTTACTCCGGCCCGGCCCATCAAACCGGCCCGTTAATAAAAGGTCTGGTCCATCTAAGTCAACTAACGGTCAAACTTAATAGTCAACGGGTCTCTAAAAGTCAACGTCCAGTCAAGGTCAATGTCCAGGGTCAATAGTCAACGAGTCAAGAAAAGTGACTCAGTGGGTCAAACCCGATTCAATTCGATTCGACTCAGTCAGATGAACTTAGTCAGCTAGAATCAGATCCTGACTAGGCTGAATGACTCAAGGCTAAAACTCTTGCACAGGCCAGAGCCATTGCTCAGGCCAAAGAACACTAATGCACAAACATTGTGCAACACCGAAACTCTTAACTAAAATCCAATAACAATATAATTATCTTAAACAACTTCATAAACCAAATACAACACTCAACTAAGATTACCTGCAAGTGCAGCTTTCACTAAACCCTTTGCTATGACAGCAATACAACCAACCCAGCCTATACATCATAACAACACAACCCACACCAAGAGTTCTACACAAATCACAAACTACTTCAACTGAGTTCAACATAACAATTCTTCCTGCAATTTACTAACAACATCACCATCTCATTCCACCTCAGTTCAACAGCAGACTCCTCCCTATTTCACATACCCAGTTCATACATTCTCCACCATCATGACTTCCACATCAACATCATCTGTAATTCATCTCAATGTCAATTCTAACAACTCAATCTCTGCATCAACACAACATTCACCAATCCTTATGATTCAACACCATCCTAAACTATAACTACAACTCCAACTGTAATAACCATGCATCACCAGATACATAATAAAGCACCATTTTCCTCACAACTGCCTCTTCCCATCTCAGCAGTGCCACCACAACCAACAACAGTTCCAACTTCAATCTGCAACATTAACTTCAATATCTACACAATAAAACAATGCCACCAGAAGTTCCAATTACATAAACCTCCACCCCAAACATCTAATCCTCAACCTCCAATACACAGACCACACCACCCATCACTAGACTGCAATTGCAACTTCAGATTCATATCTACACGGAACACAACCCATTGCGAGAATTACAACAAGCTGCAATATCTTCAATCAATTACTCATTTCATTTTCCACGATTTCTATGCACAGCAATCACAGTACACGGACAACTCCATCACCACCTGCAATAAACCTAGCATTCATCTAAACTTCATTCATTCAAAACAACCTCCCATTTATATTATATCTTCAACCCACAACACCACCAATTCAATTCCATTATTCCAAGTTCAGTTCCTTATCTACAACTCATACACTAATACCAGCTCATATAACTTCCTAAATAAATCATCTACTTCATGTTAAGTAATAACTTCCCCATATCACTTACCACAAGCTCAGACCCAAACTTCACGATTTTACAATAATCAACCCAAGAGCTGATTCCAATTCAGTTCTCTTCAACACCACTCAAGACAACTCAACACAATACATAACTATTTCATTCACATCAAGACCAATTCTCTGTGGACCAAAACTTCTCTAATTGAGCACTAAACAATACTCATTCTTATGAAACCACAAGAACCATCTCAAATCTCTTAATTCACAATCAAAATCACACATTAAAAGAAACATCAAATAACAAATCCAAAATTACCTCTTTCACGAATCTCTGAGTTTGATTCAATACCACCTCCGATTAAGCTTGATTCTACTAAATTTAATTTCATCTCCTAATATTCCTTGAACTTCCCGTGAATCCATAATTCTCAATTCGGGGAAGAACATGAAACCTTAGCTTTCATGGAAAGCTTCAAATTCAAACCCTAACTTCAAATTCAATCAATACTTCAACCTTAATTCTTAATTCAGTTCAAACCCAACTTAATTCCATCCTCTAAATCATCATCTTCATCTTCTGGTTCTTCTTTGAGTTTTTTATAAAACCCTAACTCTTGATTCAACCACCAGAACAACTCTACTGCTTCAATCAAATATCAGCCCCCTCGTTATTTAACCATTAACAACTCAATTACTTAACAACTTCATACAAATTTGAGTCTTAATCTAAAAACCCTAATTTCTGATTAACAACATCAGTTTCTTCTTCCCGAACTCGATAAACATAAACACCACCACCAACAATTATGTGTCTTCCGACCTTCACTGATTCAGTTGCTAACTTCAATATCAGATCCATCGATTTATACGAGTGGGAGACGAATTTGCAGAGAAAAGAAACGAAGAAAAGAGAAGTAGAACGAAGAAGAAGAAAAAGAAAGAGAAAGAATACGAGAGAAAGAGAAAGATAATGAGTCGAGTTCTTCTTGACACGTTTCTGGTGATAAGGCCAGCAACAAACGATAAATGCACTCTCCCTATTGATATAGGTAGTCAGGGTCGGTCCAAAGCAAAAAAACTATTTTGCCCTCCATATCTATCCAATGATATCTCCTTCGTCCAATATCCGATTAACACGTTCGAGTAGTCCATTGTGCATAACTTTCCGAGACCTACCCAATGGTACTAGTTTCGTATCTAGATCGTTGTTAGATTAATTTCTAAAAATTAACATTCGTGTTAAAGTAATCGAGTCATTATCGGCTAATATGTCACTCTTGACTAGTCTAATAGCGTTGACGAGCTTGAGGGTCTTTACAAGTTGCTACTACCCAAAGTCGAAGACTTTAATAAGCAAATTTGTATCACACAGAAAATTCTACAGGAATAGATAAATCTGTCTCCCACAGAAATACCTACAAGTTTTGTTTCGTCTTTTGATAAATCAAGGTGAACAGGAACCAATTGATATATCGGACTTATATTCCCGAAGAACAGCCTAAAAATATCAATCACCTCACAATAATCATAATCGACTAGGGAAACAAGATATTGTGGAATCACAAAAAATGAGACGAAGATGTTTGTGAATACTTTTCTATCTTGCCTATCGGAGAAATTAATCTTAAGCCAATCTTACGATTGCACTAATCTCAAGCCAATCTTACGATTGCACTCAATCACGATAGAAACAACAAGATCAGATCACGCAACTACAGAGAAAATAGTTGGGTCTGTCTTCACAATCCCAATAAAGTCTTCAAGTCGTTAACCTACGGGTCTCGGTGTAAACCTAAGGTTAAAGGAGAATCGACTCTAGCTTATACAACTAGTATCACACATGAGGTGTGGGGATTAAGTTTCCCAGTTTCTAGAGTTCTCCTTTATATAGTCTCCAAATCAGGGTTTGCAATATAAGTTACCTTGGTAACAAAGCATTCAATATTCATCGTTAGATGAAAACCTGATTAGATTCAAGCTAATATCTTTCAACCGTTAGATCGAACTTAAGTTGTTATACACAAATGAAATGCACGTTAATTTAGGTTTGTGTAACCGTACCTAAACGTGTACACCTAGTTGCTTCAACAGAAGTTAACCAAATGATGATCCATATGAGCACTTTCATGTCAACCTTATTAATCTTCACCATAACTAGTTCAAATGACTCAAAAGAACTAGTTAGAAAGTTGTTCAATCAATTTGCTTAATTAATCCATTGGGAGATTAAGATCTCATACATCGGAAAATAGAATTACATAAGACACTTAAACTTTCTCTCTCGAAACAATTCCAAAAAGATTTTGATTCACTAAGTTCCCCTTTATCGTCTTCATGAACATTATAGCCACGTATTGCAAATATGCATTCCTTAGTTTCTATATGTCTTAGTTCACGAATAAAACGTTTTTAGAAAATAACCCACTCAAGTCATGCATTACGGAAGAAAATCGCCTATTCTCGCATACTTGGATTCTAAGTACCTTGGATTTGAGTTTGTTTTCATTGAAGTTCACAAACTCATCTATTTATAGGAGTGAAGAAATTCACAGGATGTGAACTGGGCAGTTGTTACTCTCATGACGTCCGGGTTTGTTAATTTTGCGGCTGATTTTGTTGTTGATCAAATTTGAGTGAAATCGGGTATGATTAACTTTGTAGTTCTTTTTCTGCCATTGTTGACTTAGCTTCCGAACTTTTCATCGAAATCTACTTGCAACAAGAACCCCTCGCACAACCAAAGCCCACTTCGCGAGCAAAAGCTTACGCATACTTTAGTTCAAGGATTTGGACTTACACAAGTATGATTTCACATACAATGTTTATATCCATTCCTTTGGTTCAAGAGATTAATAAGTTGAAGGTCAAGTTATATATTCTAAACTCTCATTTTAATCATTGAAACATTCTTAGAGGATGTTAAATAGATTTGGTCATTACGTGCATTTCGGTGGTGGTGGTAATGTCTGGCCTTTTTCTTCTCCCTTTAGAAAGTGATTCAACTTCCCTTGGTCAATCATCCTAAGAATAATTCTCTTTATGTTTCTACAATCATTTGTTCGATGCCCATGGAAACGGTGATAAGAACAAAATTCATGACTTCTATCGCCTGGCGGTGGTTCCATTCCCACGTTCCAAGGTGCTGGTACATCTTCCATCACAAGTATAGCCTCCCAGATCTTTTCCACACTAGCATTCAGTGGAGGCATCTTAATTGGTTCCCATACTATTCTGCGGCTTCTCTGCCCTCCATGGTTATATTGCCTTCGTCCACCATAAGTTTCTTGCACATGATCTAGCCCTCGAATCTTATTATTGTCTGTTACGGTTATAGTAGTTCCTTTCTTGTTCAAATTCCTCCCGGTCATGGCTTCCCATAGCTACTATCTTCCGTGTCTCTCATCATCCTTCCTCGTTTGCTGTCCTTGCGAAGTGCTCGCCCTTTGTATTGATGAATTGAGGTAACAAGCTTGCGTCATGACATTCGAGTTTGTGTTCGCGATCGGATAAGAATTCATTTCATTCGTCTTTCTTCTAAGGCGATATATTCTTCTGTAATTCTCGCGATTAGTTCTGCCATCGTGATTGTATTTTTGACTCTAAAAAATTTGAATGTATAGCAAGTTAGTCGCGAAGAGAGCATTCACAAATGAGAGGATGAGATATCTTTCCTCAACCCGTCCCGCCAAAGCTACACATGGTTCTCCATCTTATTGTCAACCGCCTTAAGCTCTCGCCAACCCTTTGTTTCAACCCGAATACATCTTCAATACCTGGTCGTGAAGAGTTGTTACTTATGTATGCTCCTGGGAATGTGGCTTGTAAATGATTGAATGATGTGATTGTGTTCCTTGGTAGTCCCTCAAACCATTTTAGTGCTTCTCCAATTAGGCTTGATGCGAAATACTTGCAATGGCATCATGATTCTCCCACTACAACATACACCTCATATAGGCCTTGATATAGACAGAGGTTGTTGTTCGTCGAAGATGTTTGTTAATGCGGGAGATTGCACTTAGGAGGTATCCCATCTGCCCTTCTAGCGTGAAGGGATTCTTCGCAGCCTCTGCGATGGCTCTCGTCCAATTGTTTCCTTCCTCCTTCCCTTCGCTGTTCAACAATCCTCTCATTTTCACCAATTCTCTTAAGATTTGTTCATTTGCCTCGTAACTTGATTCTCTTGGTATTTTTAGCTCGCTTCTCTCCTTCTTCGCTCGTACTCGTTTTGACCTTCTTGTTCGTTATTTTCTTTCTCTCCTTTCGCGACGCTCTTCTTCATTTCTTTCTTCAATTCGCACGCCATTATATCGGTTGTTCTCTCTTCTTGGTTGTCTCTCAGCTCTCATCTGCGCCCTCTCATATTCTTCATTAATATTTCTATTAGTACGATTTTGTTCCCTTCTTCTTTCGCGGTTATCATGGTTATCTTGCCGGATGGCCTCCTCCATCTCTTGATTTTCCATTTCTTCTCTTAGCCTTTCTCTCTCGCGTGCTAACCGCGCTTGTTCAATGTAGTGTCTCTCAATGTCATCCTCGATCTCTCGGTTTCTTCTCGTTTTTTCATCAAACTCATTTAGCCCTTTATATAGGGTAATACATAGTGGATGACAGCTAAGTTCCCCTTTATTTTTTGGAAGATGCACAAACATTCACTCTCGCGACACTTCCTAACCCTCGCCGAGGTCTCACGTCTTCTTTATGTTTTGCCTGTCGTTATTCATTGCGTTGTTTATTTTAGCTCCCTGCGACTCCCTCGCGACGCCGTCGTTCATTAATCCCGCGAGCCTTGTATGTTGCGATATTATGATCCTACATATATAAGACACAATCGAAGCAAAAACGATTTTGATTCACTCGAATCAGTTCATGAACATTATAGCCACGTATTGCAAATATGCATTCCTTAGTTTCTATATGTCTTAGTTCACGAATAAAACGTTTTTAGAAAATAACCCACTCAAGTATGCATACCGGTACGCATACTTAAGTACCCGGTTTGAGTTTGTTTTCAGTTCACAAACTCCCCGTAGAAATTCACAGGATGTGAATTGACGGGTACGCGGCGCCCAGCTTAGAACTTCCCGAACGCAAAGACGCATACTTTAGTTCAAGGATTTTGGACTTACACAAGTATGATTTCACATACAATGTTTATATCCAGAGGTTATATATTCTAAACTCTCATTTTAATCATTGAAACATTCTTAGAGGATGTTAAATAGAGGTTATTCACACACTATTTTTCATCAAAGCACTTTTCAAGATATTGAAATAATCAACATGACTTTCGTCACTTGTAAAGATGAACTTGGCCAAAGCGAAAGCTTACCAACACATATTTCGAGAAATAGATTAACGAGATAAACTCGGCTCGAAATAGCAAATGTGTATAATCAAAGTCTATATAGCAATACGACTTTTGTCTCAAGATAGGAGATAGAGTAGATAGACTTTTGAGTGATAGATAAGTTCAAGTCTCCATATACCTTATAGTCGATGAAGTTCCACCATTTCCTTGAGTAGTTCTTCGTCTTTGCATGATGAACACCGTGGAGTCTAGAGCTCAACTACACTTTCTATCCTAGTCTGAGACTTAGCTATAGACTAGAAATAAAGACTTATAGTTTTGGAAACTAAACTTGACAAACAAGGTTGAGATAGCAACGCTTGCGAGTTCGACCGAGCAGTGCTCTAACACAACTTATCATACCAGGCTCTTGGGGCTTGTTTTAGGCCATATAAAGCCTTTTTGAGTTTGAGGACATGATCAGGAAATAATGGATCTTCAAATCCTTTTGGTTGAGCCACAAAAACTTCTTCTTTTAAATCCCCATTGAGTTATGCAGATTTAATATCCATTTGAAAAAGTTTTATTTTAAGATTACAGGCATAAGCAATTAAAAGTCTAATTGATTCTAAACGAGCAACATGAGCAAAAGTTTCATCAAAGTCGATACCTTCAATTTGCGAATGTCCTTGTGCAACGAGTCTGGCTTTTTTTCGGACAACTGTTCCAAATTCGTCTGATTTGTTCTTGAAAATCCACTTTGTTCCAACAACATTTATTCCTTCTGGTTTAGGAACAAGTTCCCATACTCCTTGTCTCTCGAATTGGTTAAGTTCCTCATGCATTGAGCTTACCCAAGCACGATCACTGAGAGCTTCTTCAACATTTTTTGGTTCTATTGAGGACAGAAAGCAAGTGTAGTGACAGACATTCTGAAGTTCCCTTCGAGTCATGACTCTACCGTTGGAATCTCCTATTATATCTTCAGTGGAGTGCCTTTAATGTACCCACTTAGCAGGTTTGTGGACAATATTTTCAGTATCATTGGGTTGTTCAACAATACTATCATCATCATCTTTATCATCAATGTCATTAAAAATAGGAACAATTGCTGGTTCTTCTTCAACCTGTTTTTCTTTACTAACAGTTTCTGAAGGAGGAAGTTCTGCAGCAATATGATTTTCTTAATGAAAGTCACTAATGTCATTAATAACAACATTAATGGATTCCATCATGACTTTTGTTCGGAGATTATATACTCTGAATGCACGACTATCAGAAGCATAGCCAAGAAAAATTCCTTCATCACTTTTGGAATCAAATTTTCCTCTATGTTCTCTGTCCTTAAGTATATAGCATTTGCTTCCGAAAACCCTTAAATAACTCAGATTGGGTTTTCTTCCATACCATAATTCATAAGGAGTATTTAGAGTTTTTGACCTTAGATAAACTCTATTAATAATATAGAAAGATGTGAACACAGCTTCTCCCCCAAAAAGTTAATGGTAAGTTTTTATTGTGAAGCATTACTCTTGCCATTTCTTGAATATTTCTATTCTTTATTTAAGACACACCATTTTCCTGAGGTGTAATGGGAGCAGAAAATTGATGAGAAATTCCAAGATGATTGCAGTATTCATATACTTTCGTATCCTTGAATTCTGTACCACGATCGCTCCTTACTTTCTTTAGTTTGCGACTTGTTCATTTTGGATTCTATTTACAATAATCTTAAATTCCTCTAGCGTGTCATTGTTGTGTTTAGGAAGGCAACCCATGTGAACCGTGTGTAATCATCTACTATTACTAAGGTATATTTCTTTCCTCCAACAGTTGCTTGTTGAATAGGACCAAAAAGATCCATATAAATGAGGTCGAGAGGAGCACGAGTGGCTATGTCTCGAGAAAGTTTATGTGGAATTTTTCCTTGATTACCTTTTTGACAAGCACCACATACACCTTCTACTTTAGTATTTATTTTGGGAACGCCTCTAACAAGTTCATGATTAATGAGCTTTCCCAGCCTTCGGTAGTTGATATGGCCAAATCGTTCATGCCATAAATGGGTTGACTCTACCTTGGTCAAATTACAGTATAAATTAGACTATATAACAAGGAGATAACATTTATTCATACTTCTACGTCCACGAAAAATTATTTTTCCAGACTTATCCTCAATATCACATCCTCCCATATTGAAAATCACTTTATGACCCTTATCACAAATTTGACTTACTGAAAGAAGATTGGCTTTCATTCCTTTGACATAAACTACATCATGAATTTCAGGAATACCTGGAAGTTTGATAGTTCCCTTTTTGCTAATAAA
Organism: Papaver armeniacum; assembly: GCA_023531295.1. Lineage (NCBI taxonomy): Eukaryota > Viridiplantae > Streptophyta > Magnoliopsida > Ranunculales > Papaveraceae > Papaver > Papaver armeniacum. The sequence goes on from JAJJWW010008914.1 coordinate 174,959, forward strand.
ACAGCTGCTTCCATCCCCAAAGGTTATAGATCCTCCCTTGTAGTCTTCAGTCTTTGTGAACCAAGAGAGATCTCCTGTCACATGTCTGCTACAACCACTATCTAGAAACCATTGGAAGGGAGAAGTTGTTTTAAGAGCAAATTCTCATAGGCATTGTTCAGCAGTCTTTTCAGATTGTTTTGATTCTGAGTTAGGGGGTCTTGTTAAGTTCTTATATAATTTCTTAACACGTTTAATCAGATTTTTTGCACAACAAATCTTCTGAGTTAAACCATACCATCCCTTTTTAAGAAGGTCTTTAGATAGATTCTTCTTATTCGATTTCAAATGTCGAGATGTTAGTATTGAAGATTCGTTAGACTTCCTTACAAGAAGATCTTATGTATTCTTGACCAGCCCTCTATCAATCATGATATTACTGATATCTTCAGTATGTGACTAGTTATCTTCAATCTTTTGTCCTAACATCTTGACAAGTACCGAATAATGTTTTTCAGAATCTTCTGAAAGAGAGTTTAGTATCTTTGAAACGTTAACTGAATCACCCATCAGATTCAATTCTTATAGGTTGGATCGCACCAAACACATATTATTAGATCTTTTCGTGTTTGCCTGCTCTGATACCAATTAAAAAGACGAGGGTACCCAAATATACCACAATCTTAAACTTTTCCACCTATAAGTCCTCTTACCGAAAGTGATTGTCTATGGACTGAATTGAGACAATACAACGAATCGGTATTCACACTTTGTGTGATCATCTATGGATACGAGATCGAGACAATACAACAATCAAAGTGTGATTACTTGATAATAGGTTCGGACTTAACCAAACTCTATAGGATCACTATAAAGTAATACGGAGTTAAGATTTGTGTAATTTACTTTAAATTATAATAACAACAATTATAATTGCGGAAAACAAAAGTAAATGACACAGCAAGATTTTGTTAACGAGGAAACTGCAAATGCAGAAAAACCACGGGACCTAGTCCAGAATTGAATACTCCAAGAATTAAGCCGCTATACAAAATCAAATCAACTAGCAAAGGCTACTTGACCAGTGGTAAACCTATAGTTCACCTAGTTTCTTCAGTATCCCTGCGCTTCCGACATTCAATAAGTGCATGCACTAGAAAAATTCCTTTGGTTCGTATTCCAAACAATAAAGGAACAACAAATCTGTTCGGTAATAACTCTATTTAATCTCAATGATATGAGTTAGACAAAGGCTCTTCTGTTTAATCCAATAAACTCCGTTGTCGGTTTTAGATCTATCTATCCAACAACTACCAAAGTAGCCGAGTTTATATTTTGCAATCAAAAATAGAATCTATCAAGATACTATTGACCGGTTGTCAGTCGACACAAATATAATTACACTTTCTTACTACTCAAAATATAAATATAGCAAGGGTAAGAAAGGATCGATCCCACAGAGAGGTCTAGGTTGTCAAATTGTTTCTGGTTCCCTATAAATAACACTTGTAGTTTTGTGATTATAATAAACTAAATAAAAACAAATAAAGAAATAAGCAAACAAATCAAATCAAGGATAAGAAGATATTGGTCATGGATTTCGTTTTCATTCACAAACATGTTTTCACCACAATAACTAGAATTGATATTTTAATCTCAACTTTTATCAAAGACCCTAGAATACCTTGATCGCAAGAATATCCCGCAAACCTCCTCATGTCATCAACAAACACATTAAAAGATGTGAATATGAATTCTACCTAAAGGAACAACCTAACGTGTAAAAGCACTAATCAAGTTTAATTCCCTAGACGCATTAAGTTCTATGAAATCAGGCCAATCAAAGCAATCGAACGTGGAAAGCGCACTAATCCGATTTAACAAAGGTTATGGTTCACATATGATCATAAGAATATATCACTACAAACTATAATCATATTTATGCTACTTGCAATCCGGAATTATCACTTTTGCGTATAATAACCCTAATCTAGCAATAGAGATGAAAACAAACTCAATCGATTCGCGACTCGACTAAACAAGCATTCAAATCATGTAACAATATTAATGGTGAATCATAAACGATAATATGGAGACAAAACTAATTTATTGCACAAAAACTCATGTTTGGAAATTCAACTTATTCCATAACCAATATAAAAACTCTAGCTCATATTCATGGAGTTCATAACAAGAAGAAAGAGAAGAGACTTCATGGTTCTAAACCCTAGAACACAAAGTAGAAGCAAAAAGAATCATAGATATCAGATTCAAAAGATATGATATGTGTTTTGAGAAAAGTCTTCTCTTTTATAGCTCCACTCCTTCCAAAATTAGGTCTTCTCCAAATCCATCTCCAAGTAGTCCACCAAGCCCATATGTGAGAAAAACCCATCTAGAAAATTCTCCCCAAAAACGGTCGCCGGAACTTGGCCGGAATAGTCGCCGGAAACTGTCTCAGGTGACCGGCAAAGTCAAACCGGTCAACGGGTCGGATCGGTCGGGTCAACTCGGGTCAAAGGAACTGAGTCAAAACGGGTCAAGTCGGCGGGTCAAGGAGAATCAGTGAGTCAGAACCGGGTCAGATGGAGTCAGGGGCTAACTTAGCTGAATTGGCTGAGTGGCCAAGGCCATTGCCACCTCCAACTCACTGTTGCACCATCATTGTGCTTCACCGGACAATACAACCATGTTGGCCTCGCACAATTCTCGAGCATCAACGACTTACAATTCATATCATTTCAAAACAGGATAACTATGCATAACTCTCTGCATCTGTGGCTCTCTTGCAGCTTCCTCCAATTCTGGCCAACTACACAGCACCCAGCTCTCCCTGTAACTCATATGACATAGCAATCATCTTTGCAAACCCTGTACTCTCACCATAACCACAACTCCCTGCAATTCAAGTTCACCCCAATATCAGCTGCAAGACACTCACACCCCACCTGACTTCTCAGGGACCATCATCTCTTCACAGCATCACCAGAACCTTAAGCCATCACTAACATTACCACCTGCTTCTTTTAGTTCACAGCCAACAATGGAAACTCATCTTCACAGCTCCCTAATGTCATAGCACCTGAAGTTCACAACTCCACCTGAAATGACCATCACTCGAATCCACCAGAACCCTAACATTCAACTCCAGCTGCACATCCAAGCATCAGCACCAGCTACAACCAGCACTGTCTGGCAATCTCCCCAGCACACCACCAGAGCATTACATCTTCATGACTGGTTCCACCACTGCACTTCACTCCCAGCTACAATGCCACCTCCTGCAACTCTAGCGCCATTATTATCCCTGCTTTGCATTTCATTGAACCACAGCACTTTCTCACTGGCACTTGCAACTTCACATACACTAAAACCCATTGCAGAACCATCCTGGCCATGGCTCCCTATCTCGCACTGCATCTGCATCCGCATCCAAAATTGCCTCTCCATTTCAGCTTGACTCCGAGCCAAAACCCAATTTCTCATCCTCCATCCATCCAATTCTCACTTAGTTCGAACCCTTTTTACAGCTCCTGTAACTCTCCATTAGCACCACCACCATACCCAACCCTGCAATTTACACATCAGTTCAAATTCCAGTTCAAATGTTCATCATCTCCTCAGACACAAATCACAACACCAATAACTCCATCAAGCCTCTCTATGGCACCTTCCCTGCAACCACCTACCAACTCAAGAACCCATCTCTACTTGAGATTCATCACCAGAGACCGCCATTTCAGTGCACAAATCCCTGTTGTTGTTGTTCTTCATAACTGATGACAACAGTTAACACCAGTTACATCGAGCTCAAACCGAACCCATGAATATCAACACCATTAACCTTCTTGTCTTCTGTATCAACATCATCTGACCACACAACAGATCCAGTCTCATCATCTCTTCTTCCCTGTAAAACTCATTAATACCAACAGCCTAAAGACCTCACTCTTCATTGACCAACTACAATTTCTTCTAGTTCTTCACGGCTTCAATACCACAGCTGCTCATTTTAACCATTCAACTCAATTCAATGAATCTGCCGAAACAGGAATTCGAGCAATCCTCTCTGTCGAACTCAGATTAATACCCATCTTCAAGAACACCAACCCTAACTCTTCAAATCGAGTGGCAATTCTTCAATTTCTGCATCGACCCTTCTCATCTTCTCTCGATTTCATCTCAGTGATTCTCAACTTCATTTAGTCGCAAAATCAACCGAAACCCCCCTCGAATTGAACCCTAGATTCACCATCTTTTCTTCAAGCTCCAGCTGCATCATCTTCTTCTTTCCTTGGCAGCGTCAGGACCATTACAACTCTCTCTGTTCTTGATTCATCCTCTTCGTGAAATTCTTAGCTAACAATCATCTCCTCAATCATCGGCGACATCAATTTCTCGATCTAGATTTCCATGGTTTGTGCCTTTTTTTCTTTCTGGTGCAAAATGATAGAGAAAATTCATTTCTCTCGATTTAGGGTATGGGAAAGGAGGAGAAGTTGTTCAACACCCGGTCACTTGATAAGGGACAACCATTTGGCCTTCCCTTAACCTCGCCTTTTGTATTTAGCACTCCTTCAAATAGAGTTGCCCCTTAACCTTGAATGGGCTCCATATATCACTTGCTCGTAAGATGACAATTTCGCCCTTTAGCTCAAATTGGGTAATTTCTCCTTCTTTTCCCCCATGCGACTCCAGCGTACCTGATAACTCAAAAGAAACCATAAAATACATAATTCACACGAAAAATAGCAAAGAAAGCATAAACTCTATATAGTAAATATGGTGTATTCTACACCTATCAGATTCCCCCACACTTAGACTTTGCTAGTCCTCGAGCAAATCAAACAAAACAAAAATAAAACAAATACATACAACTCCGTGACGTCGAGGCTACGGTCACTTTTAGCATAAATAACAAGCCTTTAAACCTCTAGGTGTCCCTAGTGGACGAGTTATAGTCTCGTGAAGGTTTACTAGAGATATACCTACAAAACCTATATTTCAAACTCCGTCTATTCGTGATAAATCAATGAACGATTCCAAAATGACTACAGGAGGAGGTACCTTGCAAATTCAATTCATATATTAGTAAATAAACTCTAATTAGATAGTCGAACAAGCCACAATACTCGGAAACTAACAAACCACAATCACAATGAAAAGATTAAGAAGATGGATATAGATGTAGATGTTGGCGAATATTCACAAGTGTTCGATGTTTCCCATATTTGTCTGAAGGTCTTTTGCTAAGATGAACCTAATCCTATTGGATTGAGCTACTTGGTGCTGAATGCTACATCAAATCAATTGGCATATACAAGGGAACCAAGAGTGACTTTATTCAACACAATAATAATTTCTTCTCTTTTTTTTTATATGATTGGATCAAACTGGATCCAATTTCTTTTTTTTTTTTTTTAGACGGCATGATTAGATCTTTTGGATCCAAGCGCATGCTTCCTTGTCAACACGTACATGATAGTTGCCTTGGATCCGCATTCCACGCTTGTTTAGGCGACGGAGACAGGGACTACGTTTCACACATACTGCTATTCCCAAGTGTCTTTTTATTCCGTTTTGGTCTAATTGGTCGGTCTCTTTTTTTTTTCTTTTTTTTTTCTTTTTCATATATATTTTTTTTCATCATTTTTTTTTCTTTTTCTAGTAACTCAATCACTCTATTTCATCCTAGCAGTAATAACACGTCGATGTTTAGTGACCCACCAAAGCACTTAGAGAACAATAGATAAATATGGAAAAATAAAAATAGAATGTGATATGGTGATATTCCGAGATATGGTAACAACTATCATGTTAATTTGTGATTTCTGAGCTATATTCGTCCCCTTTTAGTTAATTGGTTCCTCAACTCCTGCATTCAAAATGGTTCCATCCACTAATGGTGTCATCCTAAAGGCACAAGTTTCTAGATTTTGGAGTTCAAAAAGCACAAAATTTTTTTCTTGGTTTTTTCTATTTTTCTGATTTTTTTTTTTTTTTTTCAAACATAAAACAAACTAAAACACATAAATGCTCCCCCACACTTAAACTTTACATTGTCCTCAATGTAAAATTGAATCGTCCAAAGAAAGTCCAAGGTGGGAAATTCCGCAAATAATATGCAAAAACAAAGAAAATAAAGATAAAAGCAAATGCATAAAAGTAAAAAGATAAGGATAAAGATACAAAACCGGTGGGTTGCCTCCCACTTAGCGCTTGTTTTAAAGTCGACGGCCCGACTTAGCTTCTTGTAAGATTCATTCCCCATACACCAATAATCTGAAAAGTTGGGGATCCTTCCATAGAACCTGTTTTGAAAACACTAGCTTCACACAAATATTAGTACAATAAAGCAAAAGTGAAGCTATTAGCCGATAAAAGCTTCCCCCACACTTATTCTTGTCTACACTTGGAAGTGTATAAAGAATATAGAAGTCGGGTACTTCCACGGTTTCTTGTTCCATAACCTGCATAGTATGAGAATCAAGTATCTCTAATGGCGGAAAACGAGAAACAAAGTCATTCAACAATATTCTCGAAGCACATACATTCAAACCAATAAGAGGTAAAGGAGAAGAAATAATAGGCAAAGGGTTAGATAAACCTTTCACAATCTCTTGTATCACGGAATCCTCTTCATCCTTGAAAAACTCAAGTGAATTATTCACCTCTTGTATATCATGGTCCTCTATCAAACCTTGCAACCATTCTTCGTCCGTTTCTGCCTTAACCAAAGTATCGACATAAACATCATCATTACAATTATTTGCAAGCTCAATTGGGTCTTCCACAATATTGGTTATAACGGTCTCATTCTCAACATACTCCTCTTTGTTGTAAGGCACATACTCTTTTGCGGATCCAAATTTTATTATAAGAAACTTTTTTAGAACACTCGAAAATGCATCATCCTCAAGCTCCACCCTTTGAATAGGATCTTGATCATTATTAAGATCAATGCTTGAGTAATCTACACAAGTGTCGACATATTCCTCTTCATCTTCATCTTGATCCCAAAAAGACTCCTCGGAGATGTCACCATGAGTTGTTTCAAGCAATGTATCATAATCACCGTTACTATCATAGTCAACATAAGATTGGTCCTCGCTGAATTTAGTGTTGCTAATCTCGAACTCATCCTTTTGAATAGGTGAATGATCATTATTAAGATCAAGAGTTGAGTTAACTACGCAATTATCAACAAAAGTGCCCAAGGATTGGCCTTTTTCAACATTAGCATCAATCAAATATTCATCACAAACCATATGCACATAAGAATTATCCATATCTTCCTTGTATTGATCAATGCCTCTTCGCAAGCTATCCATACCTTCACGAAGTTCTTGGAGTTGCTCGTTTGTAGTCTCTTTAGCTTTTTGAAATTCCTCTTGTAAAAAGGTGGAAACTTTATCTATAAAGTTAGAGACTTTTTGTTCACGAACATAAGAATCCTCCCATACTTGTGGTTGTTCACACACATACCCGCCATAAGGTTGTTGAGGAAAACCATAAGGTTCCATGGAGTATTGGTCATAACCAATGAATTGGTTTTGATCATACCCCTGGAATTGGTAGTCATATTGTTGAGGTTGTTGAAAACCGTATCCATCCATGTAGTATGCTCCTTCCATGAGAAACAAGCACCTGAAATAAAATTCTAAAACCAAGGTTAAAACCCAGAAAATAAGAAAAAATAAAACAAAAACTAAATACAAAAATAAGAAACCAAAAACAATTAACAACCGCTGCCTCCCGGCACGGCGCCAAAATTTGACCGGTTGTCACCGACACAAATATAATTACACTTTCTTACTACTCAAAATATAAATATAGCAAGGGCAAGAAAGGATCGATCCCACAGAGAGGTCTAGGTTGTCAAATTGTTTCGGTTCCCTATAAATAACACCGGTAGTTTTGTGATTATAATAAACTAAATTAAAACAAATAAAGAAATAAGCAAACAAATCAAATCAAGGATAAGAAGATATTGGTCATGGATTTCGTTTTCATTCACAAACATGTTTTCACCAAAATAACTAGAATTGATATTTTAATCTCAACTTTTATCAAAGACCCTAGAATACCTTGATCGCAAGAATATCCCGCAAACCTCCTCATGTCATCAACAAACACATTAAAAGATGCGAATATGAATTCTACCTAAAGGAACAACCTAACGTGTAAAAGCACTAATCAAGTTTAATTCCCTAGACGCATTAAGTTCTATGAAATCAGGCCAATCAAAGCAATCGAACGTGGAAAGCGCACTAATCCGATTTAACAAAGGTTATGGTTCACATATGATCATAAGAATATATCACTACAAACTATAATCATATTTATGCTACTCGCAATCCGGAATTATCACTTTTGCGTATAATAACCCTAATCTAGCAATAGAGATGAAAACAAACTCAATCGATTCGCGACTCAACTAAACAAGCATTCAAATCATGTAACAATATTAATGGTGAATCATAAACGATAATATGGAGACAAAACTAATTTATTGCACAAAAACTCATGTTTGGAAATTCAACTTATTCCATAACCAATAAAAAAACTCTAGCTCATATTCATGGAGTTCATAACAAGAAGAAAGAGAAGAGACTTCATGGTTCTAAACCCTAGAACACAAAGTAGAAGCAAAAAGAATCATAGATATCAGATTCAAAAGATATGATATGTGTTTTGAGAAAAGTCTTCTCTTTTATAGCTCCACTCCTTCCAAAATTAGGTCTTCTCCAAATCCATCTCCAAGTAGTCCACCAAGCCCATATGTGAGAAAAACCCATCTAGAAAATTCTCCCCAAAAACGGTCGCCGGAAAACTGGGATTGTGGCCGGAACTTGGCCGGAATAGTCGCCGGAAACTGTCTCAGGTGACCGGCAAAGTCAAACCGGTCAACGGGTCGGATCGGTCGGGTCAACTCGGGTCAAAGGAACTGAGTCAAAACGGGTCAAGTCGGCGGGTCAAGGAGAATCAGTGAGTCAGAACCGGGTCAGATGGAGTCAGGGGCTAACTTAGCTGAATTGGCTGAGTGGCCAAGGCCATTGCCACCTCCAACTCACTGTTGCACCATCATTGTGCTTCACCAGTACAATACAGCCATGTTGGCTGCACAATTCTCAAAGATCAACACTTACAATTCATATCATTTCAAAACCAGATAACTATGCATAACTCTGCATCTGTGGCTCTCTTGCAGCTTCCTCCAATTCTGGCCAACTACACAACACCCGGCTCTCCCTGTAACTCATATGACATAGCAATCATCTTTGCAAACCCTGTACTCTCACCATAACCACAACTCCCTGCAATTCAAGTTCACCCCAATATCAGCTGCAAGACACTCACACCCCACCTGACTTCTCAGGGACCATCATCTCTTCACAGCATCACCAGAACCTTAAGCCATCACTAACATTACCACCGCTTCTTTTAGTTCTGACCAACAATGTAAACTCATCTTCTGACTCCCTAATGTCATAGCACCTGAAGTTCACAACTCCACCTGAAATGACCATCACTCGAATCCACCAGAACCCTGAGCTGTCAACCCATTTACTCATTCAACTCCAGCTGCACATCCAAGCATCAGCACCAGCTACAACCAGCACTGTCTGGCAATCTCCCCAGCACACCACCAGAGCATTACAGCTTCATGACTGGTTCCACCACTGCACTTCACTCCCAGCTACAATGCCACCTCCTGCAACTCTAGCGCCATTATCATCCCTGCTTTGCATTTCATTGAACCACAGCACTTTCTCACTGGCACTTGCAACTTCACATACACTAAAACCCATTGCAGAACCATCCTGGCCATGGCTCCCAATCTCGCACTGCATCTGCATCCGCATCCAAAATTGCCTCTCCATTTCAGCTTGACTCCGAGCCAAAACCCAATTTCTCATCCTCCATCCATCCAATTCTCACTTAGTTCGAACCCTTCTTACAGCTCCCGTAACTCTCCATTAGCACCACCACCATACCCAACCCTGTAATTTACACATCAGTTCAAATTCCAGTTCAAATGTTCATCATCTCCTCAGACACAAACCACAGCACCAATAACTCCATCAAGCCTCTCTATGGCACCTTCCCTGCAACCACCTACCAACTCAAGAGCCCATCTCTACTTGAGATTCATCACCAGAGACCGCCATTTCGGTGCACAAATCCCGTTGTTGTTGTTCTTCATAATCGATGACAAGATTAACACCGATTACATCGAGCTCAAACCGAACCCATGAATATCAACACCATTAACCTTCTTGTCTTCCGTATCAACAAAGATCATCGACCACACAACAAATCCAGTCTCATCATCTCTTCTTCCCCGTAAAACTCATTAACACCAACAAAGCAGCCTCACTCTTCATCAGGCAACTACAATTTCTTCTAGTTCTTCACGGCTTCAATACCACAGCTGCTCATTTTAACCATTCAACTCAATTCAATGAATCTGCCGAAACAGGAATTCGAGCAATCCTCTCTGTCGAACTCAGATTAATACCCATCTTGAAGAACACCAACCCTAACTCTTCAAATCGAGTGGCAATTCTTCAATTTCTGCATCGACCCTTCTCATCTTCTCTCGATTTCATCTCTGTGATTCTCAACTTCATTTAGTCGCAAAATCAACCGAAACCCCCCTCGAATTGAACCCTAGATTCACCATCTTTTCTTCAAGCTCCAGCTGCGTCATCTTCTTCTTTCCTTGGCAGCGTCAGGACCATTACAACTCTCTCTGTTCTTGATTCATCCTCTTCGTGAAATTCTTAGCTAACAATCATCTCCTCAATCATCAGCGACATCAATTTCTCGATCTAGATTTCCATGGTTGTGCCTTTTTTTTCTTTCTGGTGCAAAATGATAGAGAAAATTCATTTCTCTCGATTTAGGGTATGGGAAAGGAGGAGAAGTTGTTCAACACCCGGTCACTTGATAAGGGACAACCATTTGGCCTTCCCTTAACCTCAGCTTGACTGTATTTAGCACTCCTTCAAATAGAGTTGCCCCTTAACCTTGAATGGGCTCCATATATCACTTGTCTGTAAGATGACAATTTCGCCCTTTAGCTCAAATTGGGTAATTTCTCCTTCTTTTCCCCCATGCGACTCCAGCGTACCTGATAACTCAAAAGCAACCATAAAATACATAATTCACACGAAAAATAGCAAAGAAAGCATAAACTCTATATAGTAAATACGGTGTATTCTACACCTATCAACTATATAATGATGCCGATCTACGCAACTAATCAATCAAATCTATCCAAGATAGATTGATTATATTTGGATCCCAGCCAATCAAGTTTTGTGCACACCAAAGATTATGAGCCCAAATAATAAATCTTCTTCGTCTTCAAATATTCTTAAATCTTCAATAAACACCTGCACACCACAACTTTAATCTCTTGTGGTCAATCACGCATAGAACAGAGTCTGTTAACAATGGATTATCACAAGACGTCTTTAGATCTACAAACAGTTCTAAAGATCTCGTCGATAATTCGATCAAGTTTTAGTGAATCTTATATCAGAAGAGAAGATTCTCAAGAATAAATAAACTAGGTGCAATCAAATTTCAACAACCGTTATTCAATCAAATCAAATAGAAAACTAATAATACTGCAATTATCTAGTTTCCCATCAACGGTACTCATAGAGCTTCTTGATCCCAAAAAAGTCTTTAAACGAGCGGTCGTAAGAGATTTCGCCTAATTAGGGTACTTTCCTCACCGAATAGACGGCTCCATACGTAACAACACAACAACGTAGTTTTCTGGCTCTTAGGATAGGTTGCTCGAAATTAAAACTTGGATATTTATAAACCAAGGAAGTTTGAACACCAAGGAATTTCCAAAACCGAATATTCTCAAGATATGCAATAAATTTCCAAATTCGGTTTTCATAATTCCTGGAAATGCTCTGTCCAATATTAACCGAAATCTCACTAGAAAATCTCCAATTAGTAAATGCACATTACCAATTTTTATTTTCCAGAGATATGCATTTTAATTGCTGGTAATTAAAAGCATATAAAATTAACTACCTTAATTAAAAGATTCTCAACTTATTTCGATCTGGGATCTCCTTTAGTTATTAAGGAATATCTTTGAACAATAAAAGATAAGAGTTACTGAACATGTTCTAAGTATGTCGACATCTTATTCTTTGTAAATCCTTTTTCATATTTACAATCTTGGAACCGATTATACTACACTTCCAAACAAGTTAGAACTGGTTCATCTGATTTCCAAGAACTATGTGATTGATCAATTTTACACTAATCATGGGTTTATGGTTCTACCTTAACATGGTTACTGGGACCGGTTACATCAGTTACCAGTATCGGTTACGTCAATTACCAGGACCGGTTACCATATTCTCATGGTATTACTTGTGATCGGTTACACTAGTCACTAGGATCGGTTACACTAATTACCAGGACCAAGTTACGCCAATTACAAGGATCAATTACAACTCTTTTGTGATCGGTCAAACCAATTACTAGGATCGGTTACACCAATTACAAATATCGATCATACCATCTAATGTGATTACTTAGGATTGGTTACACTAATAAAAGTCATACCAATACATAAGTCGGGCATTGTGACTAGTTTTACCATGATACATAACAAGTTATGATCGGTTCTACTAACTCACACATATTGGTAATCCAAAGATATGCAATGAATAACAATACCAATAAGCCTAGCGATTTCCCTTTCGATTCATAAAACAAGTTCATGAGTACTTCCTTTAAACGAATGTAAACATTGTTTCCTAGGATGAAATCTTCACCTTTACCCATACACATAATCACAATATCATTCATACGATTATGTCGATGTCTTATATACGAAGTTCAAAAGATAAGCGTTATACTTCGTATTCTAATTCCTTAACACTATGTCTACTAGAGTATATATCATTCACAGTTTTGCGATTATGTTTTCAATATAGCACGACTTGAAAGATACGTTGGGAATGAAACAGTTCAAGTAAAAATATAACTAACCTCAAGAGGAAGGATGATGTCGTCGATGTAGCTTGTTACTTCTTCACATTCTTCAAGTCTTCGAGTAATACTTGTACGTCTCATTATCCTAATCTTTCTAGCCTAACCTATAAGAAGTTGTCTCTAGCATATAATCAAGCGACTCTTTAATTGAGTTTTGATTCACTAAAATATGACAACCAAACTTGACATACCAACACTTGGTGGGTTCAACCGAGCTATGCTCTAACAGTACTTTTGTGGGAGACAGATTTATTTATCTGAATAGACTTATCTGTGAGAGACAGATTTGTTTATAAGTCTTCCAATTTGGGTCGTAGCAACTCTTAGTTGTGGGTGAGATCAACTAAGGGAATCAAGTGCGTAGAGCCCTGCTGGGATTCAAAGACGTAAGGAAAGGCGACTGTACCTTAATCGGTATAAGACTTGATTAGGGTTCAACTACATTCTAGTCCGAAGTTAACTTGTAGTAGGCTAGTGTCTGTAGCAGCTGAATACAGTGTGGTGTTCAAATATGGACTAGGTCCCGGGGTTTTTCTTCATTTGCGGTTTCCTAGCTCGTTAACAAAACTTCTGGTGTCTGTGTTATTTCTTTTCTGCATTATATTTGTTTATATAATTGAAATATCACAGGTTTTGCGTAGTTCAATCATTTGGTAAATCCAATCTTTGGTTGTTGATATAAATTGATTGACACTTGAAGATTGGTCTTTGGTACTGTTCAAGTTATTCTCATACAATCAGTTCACAGTTTCCATCCTGTTGATTTGCTGATTGATTTGAGAAAGAGATATAAGTGTTGGATATCTTTCCTTGATTGAGTCTGACTGTCTAGTTGATTCTCTTGGAATTATATTGGAGTTAGTCCATATAGATTGCCGAACGAAATATTGGGTGTGGTTGTTAGACCCCCGCTTTTTCAATTGGTATCAGAGCAGGCAAACACGCTAAGACCTCATAAGTATGTGTTTGTAGTAATCTTTCTCTATGGACAGAAGTGCTATCTCTGATAAACGCATCACCAGAGACAAAAGTTCTGTTTCTAGGAAATTTATTAAAGAGAAAGACTTGTCGATCTCACACATAGATGAACATTTCGTTCCCATGAAACAGACAAGTATTGATATGTGTTACCCTGATTATCTTACTGACGAGTCTGACTCTGAAGTAGAAAGGGAAGCAGCCCAAGAAAGTGCAGCGATTCTAAAACTAGTTAGAATCTAGGCTGTTGAAATCAATAGGCTTAAACACAAAGTCAATATGATTATTGGTATGGTAAAGGATCGTGATTCCCAATTAAGGATTCTTCGTGAGGAAAATGTTGTAGTTTGTTCATCCCGAACCGTACTCGAGGCTAAACTCAAGGAAGATGCCCTGGAAATCGAACGTTTGTTAAGTAATCTTTTTATTCAATGTAAAGGATGTTCTATGGATTCCACTATACCAATTGCTTCTGATTCAACTGTGATGTTAGAAAATGTGACTACATGTAATCATGTTTCTCTGACGAAACCAGTTTCAGAAGCTAAATTGCAAACCCTTCCGTTTGGTGAAGATGTACATGCAACTTCCACTAATCAAGGAATCACCACATCTCACAGAAGGAAAAAATCTTCCAATGTCGTTAATCCTACTCACTCTAATCACTCGGGTGATCACAAAGTATTTCTCTTTTGTGATTCAAAAGGACGGGTTCAACGGAAGTGCAAATTGAGGTTGAATGACAACTATTTTGGTCGACTTCAACACACCTTAGATTTAATACTCAAAGGTGTAACTTACATTCAGACGTCTAAACCAATTGGCTTTAGTACTCACCCTGTGAATCCATTCAGGAAAGTCAGTTCAATCTGCTCGACCAACGTACGAACTCATAAGAGTAGCATTAACACAAATCGGACAAGAAGATTTCAGAATGGTCCTCCTCAAACTAAGGTGGAGGATGTTGTTCAAGATGTGAGAGAAGTGCCGGAAGGTGAAAACAACAATGGAGCTATGAAGGACAACCTAAATCTGATAATTGAAGGATACAAGGATCTTATCAACATGCTGTCAAAATCCTCCAAACAAACTTCTTCTGGTAAGGATTCAAACTTAGTCTCTTACTTTGATGACAATAAGTTTTATGATACTTTTTCACATCAAAAAGGGTTTCCTCCAAAAATTAGAAGAAAAGAGAGGATTAACCATGAATAATATTCATTTGATGAGCATAAAGCTCATACTTGTGTTAATTAATCACAAGGGTTGAAATCTTACTCATGAAAAATCATGTTGAGTAAGATATGTTAATAGTCAGGTATATGTAATGGTAAAATGATTTTTGATTAGTTAAGCTATTTTCTTATTGTTCATAGCTAGACTATTGTCTTTATACAGCTGTAATTGCAGGAAATTCTACAATACACACCTCACAAGAATTCATAATATCTAACACATATTTAAGATCAATAATCAATCTCTTTATTAATTGAGTTAGAAATTTTACAAGAAGGAAGTGAAATCAAGAATGTAATTGCTACTCTACACTTTCTCTCTCCTCTAAACTTTCTCTCCACTCTCGAAAAAGATCTCTCCCTTTCTTAAGCCTGTTCGGCTCTTTATATAGGATATTACATAGTGGATGACAGCTAAGTTGTCCTTTATTTTCGGATCTGACTTGCGACACGCTCGCAAGTATTCAAATGTTAAATCTCGCTAGGTCTTCACATCTTTCTCATGTTCAGGCTGTCGTCATCCGTTGCGTCATTCATATTACCCATTTGCGATATCTTCGCAATGTGTCGTTTATGGATTTCGCAAGGGTCTTGGTGTTGCGATATTCTGATCCTACATCTTGCCTCTTCTCATGTCTTCTCCGCGAAGGAGAGAATGTCATGAGAATTAGTACTTTCAAAATGCCGCAGCTGTTCATTTTTTTCATATTTTTCTGTATTGACATGATTTTGTACTTTTATGCAGAATTTATTACACGTATCTCTTCCTCCATCCATTTCTTGACACGTCTTTTTCAACTGATTTTTCTCAACCGTTCATGTCTACTCTTCGATTAAATGTGTTTTCCTTTTCGAGAAACCTTCTCTCTATATATACTTTTCTTACTCCTCTCTTCTTCTTTTTTACTTTCCTTCTTGTTTTCTCTGTAACTTTTCTTCAACATCTCTCCGTAACTTCCGTTTCTGCTACTGTAAATCTTTTCCTTTTCACTTCTTTTGATCTTTAGTTTCTATTCATTCACATACTTTGAAAATACCTCCAGTTGGTCGTAAATATGAAGCTTCTCTGGACAAAGTGCAAAAAGATTTCGAAGATAAAGGTTTCACGTTAACCACCATTCCCAATCAAGAATCTAAATCCATTCTTTCTGCCAAACTGTTTTCTGATCATCGTTGTGATGATCATGAAATCATAATCTCGCTAGGTCAGATTCTCGCTGGCCTTCCCATTCCTCTCTATGACCCTGATATTCCCTTATTTTATGAAATTCTTGCTCATGCGAAATTCTCGCGAGCCATCTTCCAAGCGAGCGGGGATTGTATCCGCTTAATGCTTGAGTTCGCCAACCGTGGTGCTGGTAAGGGATCTCTTTATCCAAAAGAAGTCAGAGATCCTAAATTTGTGGACTTAGAGATATTCGCCGAAAAATATACGGTGGAAAGCTTCTTCGAAAACTATGAAGTAATAAATATGAAGAATGATAAAACTCGCTGGGGTGCTCGCTTGAAGAGAAAAGAAAATGTCGCCAGCGATAAAATACTTATGCAGGATATCGACTGGCATTCTGGCAAGAACAATGTTCCTCGTCATTCTAAAGACGACAGATGGTGCGTCTTTCCGTTGGTTTTGAAAGGACCTTACATTTCAGGTTCACATGTGCTTCCTGCGAATCTCGCCAATTATCAACCTTGGGTTTTTAAATGGCCTGAAAAAGCAAAAGAGGTATACTTCCTACATTTCGCTCAGTTTATAATCTTCACTCCTTTTTATACCTATTAATCTTGCGAAATTTTCAGATTATCAAGTTGACAAAGAGCTACAAAAGAAATGCTAAGGCAAGTACCCTAGCAGCACTCCGTTCGATCACGGATGAAGTAAGAAATACTTTTCTTTATTATTTTTAACAATATTATTGCCTCTGTTTCTTATCTTCATTCGTGTGCGAAGGTGTTGATGGTGGATTTTCATTTAAGGTTAAAATTATAAAAACCAGAAAATTATGCCCTAACATCTTGTAAAAGATAAAGCCATTAATAAGTGTTGAATACTTCATCACTTTACTAATTCACCTAGAATGGAATATGTGGCAACAATCCCATTCTGTGAATTAAATACACGAAATTCATCCAGGTTGGAGCATGTAGCAACAATCCCATATACCCTGTGAATTTATAGCATTATTAATTAATATGTGAGCATCCTTGTATTTCTGTACTCATTATCGGTGCGGCAAGATGACGGACCGAGTGTTGCTCTCAGCAGAGCAACACGAACCTCCAAGCATTATAATGAAAGCATGTACTGAAATACCGTCATGTGCTGCAACTCTCGGTGTGTTATACTAGCCCGATTGAGCAGCTCTCGGTGTGTTATACTAGCCCGATTGAGCATCCGGACTGTCCGTATCAGTCTGGATATGATCTCGTTCATCCAACTTCACCATCATGATTGGATTCCCAGATCAATTCCATAACCCCCAAGCAGGTATGGAATATTCATCTTAGAACCAACGCTTGGACCCGCATGGTCGGCCTCCAGAATTGGCATAACTTGCCAAAACGTCCAAACCAGAGCGGCGTGGGCGGAAAACCCTAAATTAGGGTTTGCGGCACATTACATGTGTCACAAAACAGTCTTAACCATCTATCTCCGCAGGTATAGATGGAGGGTGTAGATGTAGATTCAAAAGGCCCAGAGCATGTCAACACAATCACCGTGGGCCCGCCTACATACCTGACCAATCGGTCAGTACCAACCATGGTTGGTCATCACAATTCGTGCGCCCGAATAAGGCATGGTTACACGGCCGTGAAAGCCAAAATTAGGGTTTTGAGCGTCACGAGCGTCCATCTTCTCCGGCACGAATGGAGGGCCCAAGATTAGATTAAGCAGGTCCGGTCATACCAACATGACCACCGTGGACCCATCAATATCCTCACCTGGTTGGCCAAGGCATACCATGCCTGGTTATCCCAAATCGTCCGCCCAAACTAGCGTGGATACACTTCCCA
Organism: Papaver armeniacum; assembly: GCA_023531295.1. Classification (NCBI taxonomy): domain Eukaryota; kingdom Viridiplantae; phylum Streptophyta; class Magnoliopsida; order Ranunculales; family Papaveraceae; genus Papaver; species Papaver armeniacum. The sequence goes on from JAJJWW010008914.1 coordinate 193,201, forward strand.
ATTGCAAACTAATCTCGACCGCTCAACTTCGAGGACGATTTGAGTGGCTCGGATCACGTTTTCATGGGACATCGGTATAGGCGTGAACACCAGCCTACCACCTACATGCCAGACCGATCGACCAAGACCGACCAAGATTGGTCGTCTTGGAACGCGCGCGCCGAAGTTGGCACGACGCGCGGCTTTTTGTTTGCACTCGTTTGTCGCATGGCCGATCTCGACCACTCGACTTTGCTTAGGACGAATTGAGTGGTCCAGATCACACTTTCGTGAGATAATGGGGTATGGGCGCCTACACCGTCATGCCGTCTACACGCATGTACGATCGTCCTAGCCAAAATCGTCTCCCAAGCTTGGATTCGACCAAGCTGAGTGATGCCTGCGCACCTCTTCAAAACCCTAATTCCATCAACGGTCGCAGATGAGTGTCTCAAAGATCATCTTGTCCGTCCAACTTCACCGGCTTGTTTATACAACCCTGGTCAGGAGTTAATTGGTCAGTGAGGCGTCATGGTAATCACCACCCATCACTCTACCACACCATGATGCGGTACATGCATAGAATAAACATGATACTTCACAAGTATCGACTTCCTAAATAACTTAGTTATTTAATCTAGAATTACATGCAACTTTCTGTGGGTCCCACGATCCACACACTCGAGACATCAATCATGTCACAAACTGGGGGATACATTTGGGGGTATTGGTCTGCGGTTTACTGACGTGCAGCGTGCAACGCGTCATCACAAGAACGTGTCAGGAAGTCATGGACGGTTAGAGATGACAAGAGAAGTGGGCAAGACTGGTCATGTAACACCAACACACAACTCCACTAATCCATCACTCCACTTCCTTCACTTCCCACGAGAGACGTGAATAAGGCTCAAATGACTTGTATAAATAGGTTCTCCTCCCTATTTTCCAAACAGGAGAAACAAGACAAGTCCGGACAACAGAGGCAAGTGTTGATACAATCGTATTCAAACACCGGAACTGATAACTTACACCCTGCAAGCCAGTTCAGCCTTCTGATACAAGTCATTCATAGCCAACATCTTCACATTCTCAACACCTTCTTTGCTTCCCTTCCTAAGATCAACCCCATCTCCTTCACTTTGTGACCGAAACAAGTCTGGAACGGCCATTTCTTGGTTTAGGCCGGACTTGCCTGCATTGATCTCTCGAATCTACAAGCACTCACCGCGCAAAGTGCATTTGTTTAAGGTTTAGACTCATTTCTCATCCACACACCCCAAATTACCAAAACCGCAGAAATAGTTTTCACCCATAAATAATTGGCGACCACGGTGGGAGGTTGATCTCTCGGTTGCAAAAAATTGAATTCTCAATTTTTTTCGGTTTTCATCTCGCGATGTATCCTCACCAGAAACCACGGTGTGGTTCGGATACCACGGGAAGTATAGATAGAATCTTTGGAAGATGTCTTGGCAAATCGAAATGGTATCGCTAGAAGACAGAGCGAAATATTCCGCCTCTTGAATGATATAACAAAGACAATTACAAGGAGGGTCGACGGACATCTACTCGGACATTGATTTGGATCCTTAGCTGTGGGTCACACCTTTACCGGTGGAGAAGTAAAAAGAGCGCATAATCACGGGAGACTCGGGAAAGATGAACAACATGGTCCAGCCAACAATGAAGACTCGAGGCTCCACGAGAGGAAAAGACTTATCCAGTACTACAACGTCCGCCGGATAAAGAAAGGGAGCCTACGGCCTACGGAGCCCCGCTAGAAGATTTATATCTCAAGACTCTTGTTGAAGCCCGGAAGACTGTCCAATCCGCATCGACCTGTCAACCAAGCGAAGAAATGCTTGAAGAAGGAGAGATCAATCAAGGAATACGTGAATACAGAGGAGGGGAGCGTTCAATTCGATCACTCGGCAATAATATTACGACACCTTCCACATCCCTTTACCCAGGCAAGCGATCCGCAGATATGATGGCACTCACAAGTCTTCCAACTTCATCTCCGGAACGTACTCCACATCGAAACCATGTAGAGACACCACAACGCCCACGAACGTAGGAAGAGCTAGACCCGAAGTACCTACACTTTCCGTTCCCAATGGAAAAGATTTTGGAGTTGCTGGAGGCGTGGGTACGAAACAGAGAGGTGGAGCTACCTCCTATATGGCGTCCACCAACTGATCAAGAAGTAATAGACCCGAGGTATTGTCATTTCCACCGGTTCCTTCACCACCCTACCAGTGAATGCAACACTTTGAAACGCATTATTCATAAGAAGCTTAATTCAGAGGAATAGCTTTCCCTATCTGGGAGATTAATGCGGACGATTTCCTTAGAGAGGCTACTTCGGTTTGATACAAGTAAGGCTTCAAAAGCAAGTAAGTTCTACTCAACAATTTTACAAGAAAGATAGTTTTAGAATTCACCGGGGACTTGGCATCCCGCACATAGAGAAAGAGGCTCAATGATCAAATGCCATGTTTGTTTCCATTCATACTTCCCTTTTATGCGACATTTGCAATTTCATATGACATGTGCAACCATTCATGACCAAGATGCAAATTCCATTTAAAATAACCTCTTTCAGAAAAGTTATTCACAAAACTATCTCAAAATAAACCAATTCAATTACCTATTAATTCAAAACCGGAAGTCAAATTACGAAAGTAAATCCTCACTATCACTCAAAAAGAAAAACATCTAAAAGAAGAGACAAGTATATGGCACGAATCCTTCAAGGAAAGTCCTTCAAAGAAGAACTCGTCCTTCCTCTGGGCAAGAGCGACTTTCATCCTTTGAAGAACAGCCAGCTTCAGCTTCAACTCCTCAGACAACTTTTCGACCTCTTCTTCCTGGTGAGTAACACATTCTGCAGAAGGGGCTTCATCTTGTAATTTCTGGAGCTCCTGAATCTCGGAGAACCCTTTGAGGAACCAAGGAGCATTGAAGTCGTACTGCAAAAACACATCTCGATGGCACTTCCAGTCTTCAATCATCTCCTCAGAAACTGTTCGACCAGTTGTGACGCTCATCCCATGGATAGAAAATAAAGCCTCCTGAACGTGGTTGACCAATGCAAGACGACTTTTGAGCTTCGTAGTGGTAGCAATGTGGCCGTGTTTCTCCCATATCGCCATGTACAACTCTTCGAACCGGGCTGGCACACTGAATCCTCCAACCAACACATGACCTGGATAAGGGACAATGAAAGGAGGATCGAACAAAGCTCCAGGTTGCGCTACCAATACTTCACCAGTCACAGGAGCCTTGTCAGTTGCAGGAGATCTTTCGGAAGAAGTCACCACGACAACTTTATTGATTGGAACATGCTCAGAACATTCTTCAAGGGGAGCCACCTCAACAATAGCGGATGCTGCCTCTCTTACATTCCTCCCGATATCTACTTCGCTCTGGGTGCTAATTTCCATCACGGACCCATCAACAAGATCACTTAGGGAGGCACCTTGTCCAACCGAGCTTGCATCATCCCTGTCATGGTTTGAAAAAGGAGCGGTTTCGCCAGACTTCTCAGCATGAAGATCAATACCGCCAGACTTCTCAGCATGAAGATCAGTACCGCCAGACTTCTCAACATGAAGGCCAATATTACCAGCCTTCTCATTCTGAATGCGCGCCAACCTTGTGAAGACATTCTCTTTCGGAATTCCCTGATTTCAAGCAAGGATCACTCTTAGAAGAATTTACTCTGGAGAAATGAAGGAATCAACAGAAAGAGATTTAAATACCTGCATATTGGAGGAATTAAGGATCACCGAACCACAGGCCTGCCTCTTAAATCTCTCTCCTGCTTGGGGACTGCAATCCTCAGCTCTGGTTCATTTGGCTGGAAGTGGCTTCAACCGAAAATATTTTTTCAGGACGTCAGAAGATGGCTCACCACGGGAATCTGTCACAACATCCTCCGAGAATTCTTGGAAAGCCAACAGTTGCTTCCTCCAAAATTCCTTATACTTGTCGGTTACCACTGAGTTTCTCACAATAGGCCAGAAGGGAAGACTCTGCGATGCCAAGAATATGTCAGCATCAAAGATAAGGAGAAGTTCTTTCGAAACCTCCGAAGGACGAATAAAGGGAACACCCTGGTCAAATCCTATTTGACGAGCAGCCTGTCGATGTTGTACGGAGTCACAAAGAAGAGCTTCGTTGAATAGAGACGGGATATATCCGGAATGCAGCTGTGTAGATAAATAAGTTATCCAAATTTCATAGTCTCGGCATCGGTACGCAACACAGCATCAGGACCGTCAGAAGCAATACCAAAAGTCTTTGGCCGAACAATGGAAGGGTGGGTCAGCCCCCATGGACGTAAATTTATAGAAGACACATTATCAAAGATATCCACGAGTTTCGCACCGGTCCTGGGACGCCTCCTCTACCAACGAAGTATTCTCGAGCCACCATACAAATTGCTGAGCGAATGTGCAGGAACATGAGCATAACTTTTGAAATGTTCCCACAAGAATGCCTAAAGAAAAGCGAAGTGGACATACGACTCTACCTTCTTGTACCCGTTGGAAACATGCATATCCATTGCTAAGGCGTCCAGATGAGAATACATCGATCCAAGGAACAAGGCACCTAAGGGAAGAACTTCGCCTTTTGCTAGCTTTATAGCAATCTTAACCAGAACAACCCTTATGGGTTTCTTTCCAGAACCGTCATCATATACATCTCTGGATAGCCACAAAGATGGGAATGCAATCACGCTGAGCTCGTTTTCCAACTCCTGATCCGGCTCCGGGTCTACTGGGAGACCATTCGATACCCACCAGGTGTAAAAGCATCTTGTATCATTTTTCTCCTCTTTGTCCAGATCGTCGAATTCTGCCACCTTTTGGAGTACAGTGTCATAATCACGTTGTTCCGTGTCAGAAAGCTCATAATAAAGATTCCCAGCAACAGGCAGGTGATGCGTGTCGTAACCACAACAAATTAATTAATACTTTACTACCTAATTAACAAGTAATATAGGGTAGTCAAGGTCGATCCCACGAGGAGCACGAGATTCTAGTTGTAAAAGTTGTCACGAAAGGGGGGTGTAAAAAGCAAAAGAAAATAAACAAAGCAATTAAAAGATAAAGTTGAAAGCAATATGAGAGACAAGATCAAGGAATCCTTCTTCGTTACGAAACAATGAATCAAGTTATGTTCTTTTCCACTTGTTATTAGTCACAAATTATCACCAACCGTAGGTAAAGCAGCTAGCTCGAGTGCTAAACCCCTAAATCCCTTGTATCACCTTGGGACACGGAAGTTCTCGACTACCGGATTCTAATCACCAAGCCACCTAGAATTAGCTCAACCTAGATGTAACTTGGCTCATGCATTAGGTTTTATGAATTTCTTAGGTTGATATTAGTAGTTAGACTCTTAGCTCAAGGTCCACTTGCTAACGTTGTTTCTACACACAATTGCTCCACGGAATCCCTCCGCAAGGTCTCGTGTTTGCTACTTATGTAAAGAGTCAAAGAACGATTACTTATCCCCTAACTTTCACTAGCTTTAGATCGAATTAACAAATCAATTTAGTTGGCCACCCAAACAATCTATCAATCAATCATGAATGTCTTTAAGATCACTCCTATTAGTAAAAACAAACGATAATTATATGAAAAACTTCAAGATAGAATTTGAAAACAAAAACTCAAATCATGTTAAGAACTAGGAATTCATCCTCGATCAATAAAATTAACTACTCATGTTAAAGAGTTCACACAAAGAATAAGAAAAGAAAAGAATTGTGTGTGTAGAGATGTGTGTATAGAAGTTGTAGAAAACTTATCTATTTATAGGCTTCAATATTCTCCAATTCTTCTAAGGAATAGAATCCTTTTTCTTTTGCAATTCAATTTCCAAATCCAAGCTTTTCTCTTCTCTTCCACCTTCTCTTTCCAAATTTGAGTCCAATTCTCCATCCAATTCCTAGCCCAAGTCTTCACACCCATGAGAGAAGTCCATAGAAAATTCTGGAAAATTTTGCTCGCCGGAAAACTGGGATTGTGGCCGGAATTTGGCCGGAAAACGTCGCCGCCGGCCGCCTGAAAATTCTCCGTCAAGAGAATATTCGACGGAATATTCCGTCGGTCCTCCGTTAGGACTAACGGTCAAACAGGTCAACCGTCAGTCAACGTTAGTCAACGGGTCAAAGAGAAAAGAGAGTTCAGCTGAGTCAACTCGGGTCAAATCGACCGAGTCAGAATGATTCAATGATCCAACTCAGTCTTGCACGAGCCATTGCAACCTTGCATGTGCCATATGTTGTGATGCACAATGATTGTGCCACCATGATGGTCGCTGAAGACTCGTAATGCACCATCATCACCAATGCCTTGCTCTCCATCTCAGAACCATCATCTCATTACCAGAGCTGCACTTGCATCCACCAGCACAAATCCTCATCATCACCAGCACTTCCAACTCGCCTGTAGCTCATTCAACCCTGCCTTTTATCTCAGTTCCATTCTAGTTCTTCAATTCAGTGCCATACACATCCTGCAGTGCCTACAGCTCCACCATCATCCAAAACCCCCTTTACACCTTGCTCAGTACACACAACACAAGGCTGCAACAAGGCCATCAACGCCAAGCTCCACCATGCTCAATCCGCAATCGTCACGAGAACCACAAGCCCATTCTAACTCGGCAAACATCACCGCACAACGTCTCGGTCTTCAAAGTGCAACAAAGACAATTTTTCAAGCACCATTTGCATCTCATTGCGGCGGCTAGTTGAGTGATGAAAGACTCCATCTGACTTCTCTGGGAACATCATCTCTTCACAGCATCACCAGAACCTTAAGCCATCACTAACATTACCACCTACTTCTTGTCTTTGCTGTTGAGATACTCTCCACCCCTGAACTCACTCTGCCAAGCTCTGCAGTCATTAGTGCCAAACCTCCATTCTCTATAACTATGCAACCACAAGCATTTGCCAACTTGCAGAAGGAGTTCCTAACATACATCTAGGTCTTCTTCCATCTTCCTTGCACCTTGAGCTAACACCACCTTGTTGAGCTGCAACTGTCATATCATCTCAATCCCAGAACATTACATTCATTCATTAAAACAGGCTCAGTCCACATACATATGCCCAGTTCATATCAGCCTTGATCATACCCAGCCATTGCACCACCATCTGTAGCTCACACCAAATAAGAATCGAACCTGTACCCATTATTCTTAACATCCCAAAGATCACTACTACTCCATTCCTTCTTGTTCTCGCAGGCTTCATCTTCCCCCTGAGCTCAAACCCATCTCTATTCTTCATGAATTTCTCTTCCATCGATTTCCAATCTCGAGCTCATCTTTGTTTCATCAACTACAGCGATTTCTTCTTCTCCATTCACAGACCCATCTCTAATCTCCACAAATCGAACCCTAATTCTTCATCTGCGACACCCATTTCCATCTCTCGATCTACTCTCTCTGAATTTCTCATCTCTCAATTTTCAGACACAGCTGCTGTTTGTTTCTCAATTTCAGGCGAAATGAAAGAATCGAATGGGATGAAATCACTTTGGTTTTAGGGTTGGGAATGATTGGGATGCTATTTGCGCCCAAGATAAAGACCACCCATTGATAATTACAACCTCTAATAATGATAAGGGGCACCCTGTATGACAACCCCTTAACCGGGAATCGGTCTGTGTTTAGTACGCCTCCAAGAAGAGTTGCCCTTAACCGTGGTTAGGCTCCATATATCAATTGCCAGTAAAATGACCTTTTTGCCCTTTTGACTCAAATTGGGTGATTTCTTCTTCTTTTCCTCCGTGCGACTCCAAAGTAGCTATAAAACTCAAAACAAGCGTAAAATACATAATTTACACGAAAAATAGCAAAGAAAGCATAAACTACTAGATAGTAAATACGGTGTATTCTACACCTATCAAATTCCCCCACACTTAGACTTTGCTAGTCCTCGAGCAAATCAAACTAAAAACTCACAACTTCAAAGCGTTCAAGCGTCCCAAGCATCCAAAGAGTTATGAGGACATAGAGTTTTCGCATGCTAGTAATAAGAAGTTAGAAATACTAAAGAACATATTCTCGTTCTTAATTGTTGAGTGAGAAATAACCACACCATAATGAGAGAATGCGTGTTTGAGAAACGATCAATAAGCATTTCGCCTCGACTTCGCCTCACCAAAAAGGATTTTATGATAATTGCACTCAAAAAGACAACTTTTTTTTTTTTATGGTTCTCACATGTGTGCAGGTAGGAATGAAGATAGAAATCCTGCATCACGTTGAATGGTGGGAAGGATAACTTCCGAAATATTTTTAAAAACCCACATCTTTTAACATTTTGAAAAACCATTTTTCCGACGATCTCTACTTAAAAAGGAAATCAACCATTATTATCGAGGATGAGATTACTTACTCACCTTCACATCCGATCGCCAATTATGATAACACCACTCTCACGGCATCCAATAGAAACGTCTTCCGCTCCTCGTCTTTGTCTTCGTCTTTGGTTTCAACTATTGATGATAAACCCTTGAATTTCATAAATCCTTAACAATTCTTAACTCTTTTTACCTTAAATATCCTTGTCGCTTGAAACTTCCTTATAAATTTTCCTTCCCCACGGCTTATTAACAAAATAAATATTTCTCTTTTTTTTTTTTTTTTTTTTTTTTTTTTTTTTTTTTCAATTTTTTTTTTTTTTTTACAAGAGAAATTAAATACAAAATAAACTATGGCCGTGGAAGAAGTATTTTACCGCTTGATTCTTCACAACTTGTATTGTCTTTGAAATCATAAACTTTCAAAAATTCTCACCTTTTAATTTTCTTCGCTTTCATGAATAAGTCTTCATACTTGGATATAAAATTACCTCATTGTATTGTAAGTCCTCAACTTATATGTAAAAATCCGCTCTTTTGTATGTTGCTTTACTTGTATTTGAAATTTGCTCTTTTTCTCGTTTTGTTGCTTATAAACCTTAAACTTTTCCAACTTTCCTTGTAGATTTTGATGTCGTTCCTTGTTGATGATGAATGTGTTTCTATGGATCCGTTGTTGTCGAGAGAGAGAATGGTGCTAACCGCAAATCGAACTACAAGAAGGAAGCTTTCATCTATGGACGTCACCCTCATGATTGACAAAATTAGCACTCAAGAGATCAAAGAGTAGTGCTTTTAGTGGTGGGAGGTTGGGTAGCTCACCATTCTACCCGGAATTGACTTACGGTGACACACACTCAAAAGAAGCTCTTTAGTAGATGGAAGATTTCTGGTCGGTGCCTCACATGATATGAATACGGGTAGTCTCCACTAATGATTGATCAGCAACTCTAATAACGCATTTCTCCCTGCACCAAATTCGCATCACCGGCATGATTAAATCCATTATTTAACACTCAAACAAACAAGAAATCCGAATGTAGTTCTCTAACATTTCCAAGTTCAATTATGTCGGTCAAAATCTCTATGTAAACATACCTAGAAGTATGCTAGTGACTCTAAAATCTTTAAAAGTTGGAATTTTTAAGTAAAACTTTTTTTTTTTTTTAAACTTTTTTCATTTTTTTGTAATTTTTGTTTTAAAAACATGCTTAACCACTCCCCCACACTTAAACCTTACATTGTCCTCAATGTAATTGAATCCTCCTAGTAAAGTCAAGGTGGGAAATTTTAACATGATAAGAAACAAGAAAAAGAAATAACAAAAAGCAAAAGGATAAGAAATACAAAACCGATGGGTTGCCTCCCATTAAGCGCTTGTTTTAAAGTCGACGGCCCGACTTGGCTCTTGCATGATTCATTCCCCATATACTAACAATCTGAAAATTTGAGGATCCACCCATAATACCTGTTTTGCAAACAATAACTCCATACAAATATTAGCACAAGAAAACAATAGTGATGTTATCGCTCGATAGAAATTTCCCCCACACTTATTCTCGTCCACACTCGGAAGTGTATAAAGAACATAGAATTCGGGAACTTCCATGTATTCCTCTTGGCAAACCTGCATAGTGTTAGAATCAAGTGTTTCCAATGGTGGATATCTAGAAACAAAATCATCCAAAAATACTTTCAAGCACATACATTCAAACCAATAAGAGGTAAAGGAGAAGAATCAATAGGCAAAGGGTTAGACAAACCTTTCAAAAATTCTTGTATTATAGAATCCTCTTCATCCTTAAAAAATTCAAGTGAACTACTTACCTCATGTATATCGTGGTCCTCTATCAAACCTTGCAACCATTCTTCGTCGTGTTCTACCTTAACCAAAGTCTCGGTATCATCATAATCATTAGCAAGTTCAATTGGGTCTTCCACAAAATCAATGAATGTGGTTTCATCCTCTAGCATCATCTCTTCAACATTCTCATCATCGGAATCGGGCCATTCACTAAAGTGATTCTCATCGGTATAGATTGTAAGATCTTCTTGTGCGGGTGTTACTTCTTTTACAACAATAGGTAAGTCACACCCAATCTCCTCCTTTTGAATAGGTGAAGGATCGTTATTATGATCCGGAGTTGGAATAACTTCCTCATTGTTGCAACGTTCATACACTTCCGCGGACTCCCATCTTTCCTTAAGAAATTTTTGCCAAGCAATAAATGCATCTTCCTCAAGCTCTTCCTTTTGAATAGGTGATTGATCATTATTAAGATCAAGGCTCGAGTATTCTACACTAGCGTCATCAAAAGTCTCCAAAGGTTGGTCCTTTTCAACACAATCATCTTCATTTTCGGACTCACCATAATAAGAATCTTCATCGGTTTCATAACCTTTATCCCGACGTCGTTTAAGTTCCATATGAATAGTCCTACTAATTTCTGCGACAAGCTCTTCCGAGTCTCCATCATCTTCCAATTTGTATAATTTTCGTGCAAGTTTCGACGTTCACACGCTTACCACCGTTAGACGGCATCTCCTCTTTTGGAAAAAGTGAAGGAAAAACACGATGAAGAGGAGTATATTCCAAATTCTCTGTCTGCACATTACTAGAAAACAAATTATTAGATGCATAACTATCCTTCCATCCGTGTGTTTGTCCACTTACATACCCGTCATAAGGTTGTTGATATGTATGAGAATATCCATAAGGTTCTGTAGGAAATTTATCATAGCCAAAATATTGGTTTTGATTGTATCCTAAGGATGGTTGGAAGTTGTCATAATGTTGAGGTTGAAAACCGTATTGATTGTTGTAATATGATTGCTCTTGTCCACCATACATTGGAAAACCGGCACCTGAAATAAGATTCAAAAACCAAGTTAGATACGGAATAGAATCCAACAAAGCAAGAATAAAGCAAAAAGAAAAATAAAAACAACTAAAATCATCCGCTGCTCCCTAACAACGGCGCTAAAATTTGATGCGTGTCGTAACCACAACAAATTAATTAATACTTTACTACCTAATTAACAAGTAATATAGGGTAGTCAAGGTCGATCCCACGAGGAGCACGAGATTCTAGTTGTAAAAGTTGTCACGAAAGGGGGGTGTAAAAAGCAAAAGAAAATAAACAAAGCAATTAAAAGATAAAGTTGAAAGCAATATGAGAGACAAGATCAAGGAATCCTTCTTCGTTACGAAACAATGAATCAAGTTATGTTCTTTTCCACTTGTTATTAGTCACAAATTATCACCAACCGTAGGTAAAGCAGCTAGCTCAGTGCTAAACCCCTAAATCCCTTGTATCACTTAGGACACGGAAGTTCTCGACTACCGGATTCTAATCACCAAGCCACCTAGAATTAGCTCAACCTAGATGTAACTTGGCTCATGCATTAGGTTTTATGAATTTCTTAGGTTGATATTAGTAGTTAGACTCTTAGCTCAAGGTCCACTTGCTAACGTTGTTTCTACACACAATTGCTCCACGGAATCCCTCCGCAAGGTCTCGTGTTTGCTACTTATGTAAAGAGTCAAAGAACGATTACTTATCCCCTAACTTTCACTAGCTTTAGATCGAATTAACAAATCAATTTAGTTGGCCACCCAAACAATCTATCAATCAATCATGAATGTCTTTAAGATCACTCCTATTAGTAAAAACAAACGATAATTATATGAAAAACTTCAAGATAGAATTTGAAAACAAAAACTCAAATCATGTTAAGAACTAGGAATTCATCCTCGATCAATAAAATTAACTACTCATGTTAAAGAGTTCACACAAAGAATAAGAAAAGAAAAGAATTGTGTGTGTAGAGAGATGTGTGTATAGAAGTTGTAGAAAACTTCTCTATTTATAGGCTTCAATATTCTCCAATTCTTCTAAGGAATAGAATCCTTTTTCTTTTGCAATTCAATTTCCAAATCCAAGCTTTTCTCTTCTCTTCCACCTTCTCTTTCCAAATTTGAGTCCAATTCTCCATCCAATTCCTAGCCCAAGTCTTCACACCCATGAGAGAAGTCCATAGAAAATTCTGGAAATTTTTGCTCGCCGGAAATCGGGATTGTGGCCGGAATTTGGCCGGAAAACGTCGCCGCCGGCCGCCTGAAAATTCTCCGTCAAGAGAATATTCGACGGAATATTCCGTCAGTCCTCCGTTAGGACTAACGGTCAAACAGGTCAACCGTCAGTCAACGTTAGTCAACGGGTCAAAGAGAAAAGAGAGTTCAGCTGAGTCAACTCGGGTCAAATCGACCGAGTCAGAATGATTCAATGATCCAACTCAGTCTTGCACAGGCCATTGCAACCTTGCACAGGCCATATGCTGTGATGCACAATGATTGTGCTTCAGCCATGATGGCTGCCTGAAGACCTGTAATGCACCATCATCACCAATGCCTTGCTCTCCATCTCAGAACCATCATCTCATTACCAGAGCTGCACTTGCATCCACCAGCACAAATCCTCATCATCACCAGCACTTCCAACTCGCCTGTAGCTCATTCAACCCTGCCTTTTATCTCAGTTCCATTCTAGTTCTTCAATTCAGTGCCATACACATCCTGCAGTGCCTACAGCTCCACCATCATCCAAAAACCCCTTTACACCTTGCTCAGTACACAACACAAAGAGTGCAACAAGGCCATCACCGCCAAGCTCCACCATGCTCAACTGCAACTGTCACCAGAACCACAAGCCCATTCTAACTCAGCAAACATCACTGCACAACGTCTCAGTCTTCAAAGTGCAACAGCACAATTTTTCAGCACCATTTGCATCTCATTGCCAGCGGCTAGTTGAGCTGATGAAAGACTCCATCTGACTTCTCTGGGAACATCATCTCTTCACAGCATCACCAGAACCTTAAGCCATCACTAACATTACCACCTACTTCTTGTCTTTGCTGTTGAGATACTCTCCACCCCTGAACTCACTCTGCCAAGCTCTGCAGTCATTAGTGCCAAACCTCCATTCTCTATAACTATGCAACCACAAGCATTTGCCAACTTGCAGAAGGAGTTCCTAACATACATCTAGGTCTTCTTCCATCTTCCTTGCACCTTGAGCTAACACCACCTTGTTGAGCTGCAACTGTCATATCATCTCAATCCCAGAACATTACATTCATTCATTAAAACAGGCTCAGTCCACATACATATGCCCAGTTCATATCAGCCTTGATCATACCCAGCCATTGCACCACCATCTGTAGCTCACACCAAATAAGAATCGAACCTGTACCCATTATTCTTAACATCCCAGCATCACTACTACTCCATTCCTTCTTGTTCTGCAGCTTCATCTTCTCCCTGAGCTCAAACCCATCTCTATTCTTCATGAATTTCTCTTCCATCGATTTCCAATCTCGAGCTCATCTTTGTTTCATCAACTACAGCGATTTCTTCTTCTCCATTCACAGACCCATCTCTAATCTCCACAAATCGAACCCTAATTCTTCATCTCCCGACACCCATTTCCATCTCTCGATCTACTCTCTCCGAATTTCTCATCTCTCAATTTTCGAGACACAATTCTTTGTTTGTTTCTCAATTTCAAAGCGAAATGAAAGAATCGAATGGGATGAAATCACTTTGGTTTTAGGGTTGGGAATGATTGGGATGCTATTTGCGCCAAGATAAAGACCACCCATTGATAATTACAACCTCTAATAATGATAAGGGGCACCCTGTATGACAACCCCTTAACCGTAACTGGTCTGTGTTTAGTACGCCTCCAAGAAGAGTTGCCCTTAACCGTGGTTAGGCTCCATATATCAATTTCCAGTAAAATGACATTTTTGCCCTTTTGACTCAAATTGGGTGATTTCTTCTTCTTTTCCTCCGTGCGACTCCAAAGTAGCTATAAAACTCAAAACAAGCGTAAAATACATAATTTACACGAAAAATAGCAAAGAAAGCATAAACTACTAGATAGTAAATACGGTGTATTCTACACCTATCAGCAGGTTCATCAATGCAGCTACGCTTTCCAGAGTAATAGTCATCTCTCCCCATCTAGATATAGCTGTATGAGTAGAAGGGCGCCACCGAGAAATGAAAGTAATCAAGCCTGCATCATCTTTCTTAATTTCAAGAGTAGCAGATGCCATGACTGCATTGAGGATTTGCGCTTTGGTCAAATTGGCTTTAATGTCCTTATTATTCAACATGCGCCTCATCCATCCTTCATAAGAAGCCGTGAGTATGACAAGTCTTGAAGTCGATAGGAGATGGCGGATATTCATTTCTTTGAAGACAGAACCTCATCACAAGTGCTAAAGAAGAAGATGGATCAACTTCTATATTTTCTGAATCGGAAAACAGGACTATCCTGTGAGAGGGATGTTACCTAATGTTTGGAAAAGACAAGGTGAACAACTCATCAAGCAATGTTCGGCATATCTTTGAAGTCGTCAACACTTCCCGACTTGGCACCAAACATTATCTCCGGAAGACATATCAACAGGAGTTCTTTTCTTCATTCTACAATAAATACGGGAGTCAAGTACTTGTATAAAAACACACGATACATGCGCGAACTGCATTCACGTTGGAATGTACAAGGCTGGGATTGGGTCCAAACACCGGCTCAAGTTTCAAGTACCGGTATTGGTTTCAAGTCCGGTATTGGTTTCAAGTCTGGTATTGCTTAAGTTTCAAGTCCGGTATTGGTTTCAAGTCAGGTATTGGTTTCAAGTCTGGTATCACTCAAGCTTCAAGTCCGGTATTGGTTTCAAGTCCGGTATTGGTTTCAAGTCAGGTATTGGTTTCAAGTCTGGTATTACTTAAGTTTCAAGTCCGGTGTTGGTTCAGGGCACAAGGCTAGTATAAGGTCGACTTCCAGTCAAGCATATGTGGGTGGCACCCACGTTCGGATCAAACGCACATGGTGGGACCGCGTTCATGTGCACGTATTATAACACGGTTTTTCTTATGTTCATGGGAATTGTGTTTACGAAATTTAAGCCAAAGTCTCTTTCCAAGCTATAACCTAAGAAGCTAGTATTGCATGCAACAACGTAAGAAGAAGCGAAAACGACATATTCACGGAGTCGCGCAACTAAACCATCCTAGCAAATATGGGCGTTTTTACTCTCAATCTTGATGGGAAAGCTAAGCATGATGTATCTTGCAAAAAGTTTTACCTAAGAAATTAGGGTTTTTTCCTAAAAAAAAAAAAAAAAGAGAGAGAGAGAGAAACCGAAACTTACCTTGGGGCGGACGGTTGGACGGACGGCGGCGACTCCGGCGGCAGCAACAACGACGGCGTTGGCGGGAGTAGTGGTAGTCGCGGACGGGAGCTGCCAAACAAAAAAAAAATCGTGAGAAAAAGAAAAGGGGGTTGGTCTCTTTTATAGACAAAAATTAGAAGAATCCCAATAGAACAAGAATTCCTCTTTTATTTGGTTTCCTCTTTTGATTCAAATACCCAAAGAAGGAAACCGGTCCCACCAAAGGATTCCATACAAGCACAACGGCATGGACAACTAGCGGTCGGTCAATACTCTTCCGGGTAAACTTCCTTTATCCTGTCTTTCTCACATAAATATGTCACCATCTCATGCCTACCCCACAATAGTGTAACCATTATGTGCTAGGCAGGGGACTTAATGTTGATGGTGGATTTTCATTTAAGGTTAAAATTGTAAAAACTAGAAAATTATGCGCTAACATCTTGTAAAAGATAAAGCCATTAATAAGTGTTGAATACTTCATCACTTTACTAATTCACCTAGAATGGAGCATGTGGCAACAATCCCATTCTGTGAATTAAATACACGAAATTCATCCAGGTTGGAGCATGTAGCAACAATCCCATATACCCTGTGAATTTATAGCATTATTAATTAATGCGTGAGCATCCTTGTATTTCCTTTACTCATTATCAGTACGGCATGACGACTGAGTGTTGCTCTCAGCAGAGCAACACGAACCTCCAAGCATTATAATGAAAGCATGTACGAAATACCCGTACAGGCTGCAACTCTCGGTGTGTTATACTAGCCCGATTGAGCAGCTCTCGGTGTGTTATACTAGCCCGATTGAGCATCCGGACTGTCCATATCAGTCTGGATATGATCTCGTTCGTCCAACTTCACCAAAGATGATTGGATGGCCCAGATCAATTCCATAACCCCCAGCGGGTATGGAATATTCACCGCCGAACCAACGCGGACCCCGCATGGTCGGCCTCCGAATTGGCATAGCTTGCCAAAACGTCCAAACCAGGAGCGGCGTGGGCGGAAAACCCTAAATTAGGGTTTGCGGCACATTACATGTGTTACAAAATGTCTTAACCATCCATCTTCGCAGGTATAGATGGAGGGTGTAGATGTAGATTCAAAAGGCCAGAGCATGTCAACACAATCACCGTGGTGGGCGCCTACATACCTGACCAATCGGTCAGGACCAACCATGGTTGGTCATCACAATTCGTGCGCCCGAATAAGGCATGGTTACACGGCCGTGAAAGCCAAAATTAGGGTTTTGAGCGTCACGAGCGTCAATCTTCTCCGGCACGAATGGAGGGCCCAAGATTAGATTAAGCAGGTCCGGTCATACCAACATGACCACCGTGGACCCATCAATCTCCTCACTGGTCGGCCAAGGCATACCATGCTGGTTATCCCAAATCGTCCGCCCAAACTAGCGTGGATACACTTCCCAATTGCAAACTAATCTCGACCGCTCAACTTCGCCGGACGATTTGAGTGGCTCAAATCACGTTTTCATGGGACAGTCAGGTATAGGCGTGAACCCCAGCCTACCACCTACACGCCAGAACGATCGGCCAAGACCGACCAAGATTGGTCGTCTTGGAACGCGCGCCCGAAGTTTGCAAAACGCGCGGCTTTTGTTTGCACTCGTTTTCTGTCGCAAACTGATATCGACCACTCGACTTTGCCGGACGAATTGAGTGGTCCAGATCACACTTTCGTGAGATAATGGGGTATGGGCGCCTACACCGTCATGCCGTCTACACGCATGTACGATCATCCTGGCCAAAATCGTCTCCCAAGCTTGGATTCGACCAAGCTGAAGAGTGATGCCTGCGCACATCTTCAAAACCCTAATTTCATCAATGGTCGCAGATGAGTGTCTCAAAGATCATCTTGTCCGTCCAACTTCACCGGCTTGGTTATACAACCCTGGTCAGAAGTTAATTGGTCAGTGAGGCGTCATGGTAATCACCACCCATCACTCTACCACATCATGATGCGATTCGCATAGAATACACATGATACTTCACAAGTATCGACTTCCTAAATAACTTAGTTATTTAATCTAAAGCATTACATGCAACTTTCTGTGGGTCCCACGATCCACACACTCGAGACATCAATCATGTCACAAGTCTGGGGATACATCTGGGGTATTGGTCGGCGGTTTACGGCGTGGCAAGATGCAACGCGCCATCACAAGAACGTGTCGGAGGTCATGGACGGTTAGAGATGACAGGAGAAGTGGGCAAGACTGGTCGTGTAACACCAACACACAACTCCACTAATCCATCACTCCACTTCCTCCACTTCCCACGAGAGACATGAATAAGGCTCAAATGACTTGTATAAATAGGTTCTCCTCCCTATTTTCTAAACAGGAGAAACAAGACAAGTCCAGACAACAGAGGCAAGTGTTGATACAATCGTATTCAAACACCGGAATCGATAGCTTACACCCCGCAAGCCGTTCAGCTTTTCCGATACAAGTCATTCATAGCCAACATCTTCACATTCTCAACACCTTCTTCGCTTCCCTCCCTAAGATCAACCCCATCTCCTTCACTTTGTGACCGAAACAAGTCCGGAACGGCCATTTCTTGGTTTAGGCCGGACTTTGCATGATTGATCTCTCGAATCTACAAGCACTCACCGCGCAGTGCATTTGTTTAAGGTTTAGACTCATTTCTCATCCACACACCCCAAATTACCAAAACCGGCAGAAATAGTTTTCACCCATAAACAGAAGGTTGGTGTTGAAGTTGCTGGAGAAGAACAAGGTCCTAAGGTTGCGAAGACCAATGGCAAAGGTAAAGTTTCTCTTCGCAGGGAGAAGTCTACTGCCCCACCTTCAAATAAACGAAAGATTCATTCCCCTTCTCCTTCCAATCCTCAATCCAGCGAAAGCTCTGATGAAGATAATGATGATATTGATACTTCTCTCGCAAAGGAGAATTCTCCAACTGAATCTTCTATGGCGCAACTGTCTAGTATCTTCTCTGACTCCATGCAAGGAATTGGAGATGATCGTCTCTCTAGTACGTGCAAAGATCTCGCGTGTATCTGTGATGCTCCTTTACTAGAGGGTGATGATTTTCTTCATGGTGTCTCCAGATCAGTGACTCCCAGCTTTCTAAATTCGCTTGGTGTCTTGGTATGTATTTTGTAGTTGCAGGAAATCCTACACTACACCCCTCACAATATTCCACACTAAGACATTTTTTAGATGAATAACAATGATTTTATTGATTATTTCCTTGAAGATTCACAAGATAAAATAGAAAAGAGTTAAAGAAATTACAATCACCACCAACTTTCTCTCTCCTAATGACTTGTCTAACACTCTCAAAAGAATCCCCTCTACAACAGGTTCGTTCGGCTCTTTATATAGGATAGTATACAATGGATGACAGCTAAGCTGTCCTTTATTTTCGGGAATGACTTGCGAAATATCGCAAGTGTTCAAATATATAATCTCGCCATTCTCCTAATTCTCGATGGGTCTTCACATCTTTCTCATGTTTTGGCTATCGTCATTCATTGCGTCATTTATATTACTCTTCTGCGACGCCCTCGCAGTGCGGTTGTTTATTGATCTCGCGAAGTATTGATGTTGCGATATTCTGATCCTACATCTTGCCTCTTCTCATGTCTTCTCTGCGAAGGAGAGAATGTCATGAGAATCAATATTTTGAAATGCCGCAATCGTTTATTTTCTATCAATTTTCTGCCGACAAGATTCCGTGAATTTAGGAATGACTGTTTACACGTATCTAAAATTTCCCTTTTTACCGGCACATTTAATGTTATCCGGTTACTCTTTTCTCGTCTATTTAAAGGAGGATTCGTTGTGAAAGCATTTCTTTTCTTTTACTTCGTCTTCTTCATCGTCTGCAACTATTTTCTGCTGCTTTTCTTCATCATCTTCTTCATCGTTTTCTGTTTATTTTTTTCGCTCATTGTTTCTATGGCATCAAGGTTTGTTAAATTTTGCTGAATTTGATCATTTTGTGATTGATCTCTCTTATTGAAGTTGTTTTATTCTGATACTGTTCTTCTTTTAATGACTCTTCTGCCATTTTTGTTTTAGCAAGAACAAACCTAGCACCAAGTTCACCGTTGTGAATCCTAATATCTCCCAAGGTTCGCAACCGAAATCCACTGCTTCTAAAAGAAAGCCTGCGAGTAACAAGGTATTTAAGAAACATTTATTCTTTTAATAACAATATTGTTGCCTCTATTTCTTATTTATCTTGTAATTCGCAGGATGACAAAAATGTTGATAGGTCCCCCAAGAAGCCTCGCCATTCTAAACCTGTTGCGCCTTCTGTTACTTTTCCTACATTCAAACTTACAACTCCTACTGCGAAATCTTCGCAAGATATCTCTACTATTTCTTCCAAAGATAACACTTCTATGCTTGAATTTCTCATAGATCAACTCCCTCATAACAGTCCCATTGCGAATGAGCCTATTTCTTCTTCCATTGTTAATGCCTCTACTATTCCTCCAGTCATTAACCTTCATGAGATTTCTTCTTCTCGTGATATTCCTTTAACAAAAGATGACTCACCTCTTCCTTCTTCTATCACCGTTACTTCCTTTTCTGAGCAAATCCCTCTTACTAAATAAAATTTAGAAGGAATAGATGTGGCCTTCAAAGTCCTATCAGATATTGTGAACGATGCTAAGGAGACTTCTGTCGACCCTATCAAATCTGATATTTGCGAGATTTTGAGCAAACACCTTGGCCCTGATAGAATTTCGCAAACATCCTTGGAACAAGAAATTAACACTTTGAAGAATGATCTCCAAGCTATGACTGCAAAATGTAATATTCTCCATCTTGAGAATCAAAAACTTCAAAATATTTCGCTGGATCGTGATAATCTTCGCAAGAAGAATGAAGAATTAAAAGGTATACTCTTGCCTCTGTATTGTCCATTATTTTTTTTTTATTTTTTTTTTAATAAACCTCAAGCCCTTGTTCGCCCTTCAAGATTTAAACCAGAAACGAAAAATGGAGATATATCAGTTGGAATCTACTGTTGAAGAAGTTCGAGTTGATAGAGATGCTTGGATGGAGAAATATAACCAATTAGATAATCTTCATACATATTCTGTTGATCAAATAGATAATCTTTCTAAAGAAAATGCTGATTTAGCTCAGAAACAAGACTCATTAAGTAATGACTTATCTTGCCTCTCTTACTCTTTGACTAAAGATAATTTGGAGTTGGAAACTTTATCAGATGAGAATGGAACTCTTTCTCAAGAGAAGCGAACTCTGTTAAACAAGGTGGCGATTTACTCGTAACAATATTATGTAAAGAGCAAGAACAAACTCTTTGCTCGCTGAGAAATCAACTTGAAGAAGTTACTGCCGAGAAGGATAAACTGATTCAGGGTAGAATAAACTTAAGTGTAAAAGCAAACCAATTCAAGGATCAATGTTCCAAATTAGAAAAGTCCAACTCTTCCCTTACAAAAGAAAATGCCTTACTTGTTTCCAACGAAAAAAGTTGGCGATCACGTCTGAAAGGTTTAATTGGAGATAATTTTGACAATGCCATGGATCATTTGGAGAATAGTTGTTAGGCTCTAATCCAACATCTTACCTCACAGAAGGAAGGTAGTCATAGAAGTTGACTGCCTCATCTATTCTTTCTTTATCAAGCCTTCATATTTTTTTGTTTGTATAATTCCTTTTACTTTTTGTTTTGCAGAGTCTGAGAAAAAACTTCACTCCTCCATTACTGCTTTGAAATCTGACTACTCAAAAATTCGCAAAGAGAATGGAATACTCGCTGCTTCTCTTGTGCGTTCTCGCGACAGAGCAGAAAGAAAATTCGACTATATGCGTGACTGTAAAGATATAGAGAGTAAAAATCAGCCAGAAAGCACTCCTTCGTCAATTTCATCTTAGAGCCGAAGTTCTTGTGAATAATGTTTTACTATCTAAATCTCTTGATCCTGTGTCTGTTGAACCTCTGGAAGTAAGTGATGATGAAGTTCCTAATCCTCCTGATAGCGATTATGATTATAATAGTGGTGAAGAACTCGAAAATGAAGAAACTATCTCTCCCAATAAAACTGTCAATGATGATGTCGCGAATGAAGATGTAGGTGAAGAAGGATCTGCTGGAAATATATTAGTTAGCGAAAATATAGATAAAGTTGCTGAAGAAAACCCAGCATCTTCTTCTGGTGAAAAAGCTACTATTTGAGAAATGATTTTCTCTTGTAATCTTTCTTCTCGTACTGTTGCTTCTTTATGTATTTTAATCATCTTTTTTGATGTATGTACTCGTCTACGTTACTCTTCTTTCTTTCAACAAGTATAATTTTTGGTATTTAATAATTGTTATTCCATTATCTTCATTTATGTTGAAATTCACTGTTGCGACAAGATCGCAGGACGTCTTTACATTTTCATGTATTGACCCATTGATCTTGCCTTATCATTGTTTTTGTGTGGTCTTATTTTGCCTTCCTAGTTAAAGGTCTTATTTTGCCACCCCTCATTTTGCATCAATATGAAAGGCCTAAATATTCTTGCGAACATAAAGTCCCATGACATTGACGTCTTGCGACAAAATCGCAGGTCGTCCTTACACTTTCATGTAATGACCCATTGATCTTGTCTTATCATTTCTTTAGTATTTTTGCCTCTCAGATATTTCGTTTGCGACAATATGACAGGCCTAAATGTTCTTGCGAACATAAAGCCCCATGACATTGCCGTCTTGCGACGAAATCGCAGGACGTCTTTACACTTTCATGTAAGGACCCATTGATCTCGTCTTACCCTCGCGTTAGTATTATTGCCTCTTCAGGATCATTGCACAAATATGACAAGCCTAAATTTCCTTGCGAAAATAGAGCCTCATGACATTTTCGTCTTTTGACACTTATCAGCTCCCTAATGGAGGGTGCCGCCCTTATCATCTCCCTGGTTGCCCCTTCAAGGAGGCGTACATTGGCCATACAAGACTAGCTCCTCCCATCCGGTCTTAACAACAACCAGTTGTTTTCGTAGCCTCTTATCCCTTATACCTATAGGGTTTATGGTACGAGACTGCACCCTAAGTGGAGTTTTCTTCGGCCGAGTGCAAAGCATGTGCCAAGACTTGCCAAGAATGGTCGAGACACTTCAAATGCCCCAGGCACTCTTGGCTCAACCGTGTACCTCGGTGCCTTGTTCATACACTGACTCCTTGGAAGAGACCCTCGGTCGTCCAACCAGGGTATAACCTTATATATATAGTTGGAAATCCAAGGTATCTCCTCCGGATAGGCTTTCATGGGCCCCAAATTTTCATGACTCAGGTTCCGTGGGCGGTGTAACCTTTTCCCGAGCCATGTCAAGAGATACCCCCTTATATGACGCACTTTAGGTCTTACATTTGCCTCTTACGAAATATCATTCGCGAACTAGGGTGTACGCCATAAAGGTTCGTCCCATTCACTCACTCATTTCTGTCCATTCGTTCAATCATTCATTTTTGGTTATCTCTTGTTAATTCATTTGCGAGATATTCGCACATTCTTTCTTAATTTCGCAATAACTCTGTCTTAGGAACATTTCATTTCATTTCATTCATTTAACATTTCAGAATTTATTCTTTCCTTTCCATCTTCTATGGGTAATATTTCTTGAGATATAATCTATTCCATGGTCTACCCAATCTCTGGCCCACATCTTTTCCCTCTGGATCCATTAATCTATATGCCCCTGTTCCAACTATCTCCTTGATGATATAAGGTCCATCCCACTTTTTCGCCAACTTGCCACCACTTTCTCGCTGATATATTGGTGTTTCTCGCAATACCATATCACCTGGTTGAAACTCGCGTGTTTTGACACGCTTGTTATATTCTCTCGGCCAATCTTCGCCGATAATTCTCCATATCTTTGTAGTGCTCTTTCTCTTTTTTCTTCTAATTCATCTAATTTAACCAAAATGTTACCCGCACTAAGATTTTTCTCCCAAGCTTCTCTCTTTGTTGTTGGAATAATAACTTCGTCGGAAGTCTGACTTCAACACCATAGGTTAGACAAAACGGTGACATCCCCGTAGCTTCTCGCCTTGTTGTATTATAAGCCCATACTGCATTATGCACTTGCTCACACCATGCCTTATTATGCCCTTCTAATTTTTTCTTCAATATATCAGCGATTGTTTTATTTGTTGCTTCTTCCTGTCCATTGGCCTGCGGGTATAAATGAGTTGATTTCCCACATTTTATTTGAAATGCATTAAGCAAGTAATTCTATATTTTGTCCTCAAACTGTTTCCCATTGTCGATACCAACTCGTGCTTTGGAATTCCAAATCTGCATATTATGTTTTCGAATATGAAAGTAAAAATATCTTTATCGCGAATGTGTTGTACCGCTTTTACTTCGCCCACTTTGTGAAATAATCATTGCGACAATCAAATATCTCCTTTGCCTATGCACGGTAAAAATGGTCCTACAATGTCTAATCCCCACTTTCCAAAAGGCCATACACTTGTTGAAGAGGTTAACGGTGCACCTGGTGCATGTATTTTCTTTCCGTGTCTTTGACAATCTTCGCAACGTCTTGATATTTGTTTCGCATCTTCATTCATATATGGCCAATAATAGCCTTGCATTTTCGCCTTATGTGCTAAAGATCTTCCGCCACTATGATTGCCAAAGCATCCCCACTTTGTGTAGCATTTTTAACACTGCTTCTCCTTCCTTTCGTGTTAAACATCTGAGCGAGGGTCCATTAAAGGATCTTCGGTACAATACCCCGTCTCTTAATTCATAATTTGTTGCACGGCTTTTTAATTTATGCATCTCTAATCTATTTCTTGGTGTTTCTCCTTTCATTAGATAAGCATGAAGTTCTGTCCTCTAATCCTCGCAATGGGGTCTTTGTGTTTCATCTTCTATGAGCATTACTTCTACTTCTTCCTCTTCCTTTTTGTTGATTGATGGTAATTGAAGTGTCTGTATTTTTATGCATCTCGCAGATGGATCTGTCATCATACTTGATATAAAAGCAAAAGCATCTGCGAGTCTATTGTCTTTTCTTGATATGTGTCTCCACTTTATTTTTGGTATCTTCGCTGACAATTTTTCAACAAGCTTTTTGTACTTTTTCAAGGATGCTTCATTTGTAGTATACTCTTCTTTTATCTGGCGAATAGCTAACTGAGAATCACTGGTAATTCTTACATTCTCCAACTTCATTTCTATTGCAAATCGCAAAGCATGTATTATAGCTTCATACTCTGTTTCATTGTTAGTAGATGCAAACTCCAATCGAAAGAGAAAGCCATTTTATTGCCTTCTGGCGAAATTATAATGATCCCAATTCCGTTA
Organism: Papaver armeniacum; assembly: GCA_023531295.1. Classification (NCBI taxonomy): domain Eukaryota; kingdom Viridiplantae; phylum Streptophyta; class Magnoliopsida; order Ranunculales; family Papaveraceae; genus Papaver; species Papaver armeniacum. The sequence goes on from JAJJWW010008914.1 coordinate 218,160, forward strand.
CCTTCTCCATTTGACGATCCATCTACCAATATTTCCCATCTATTTGGCTCTGTTAATAAATCCCTTGGATTTCCATGTTCTTCTTCTATATCCATCATTTCTTCCACTGCCTCATCTTCTTCCAATGGAAATTTTGCTAAAAAGTCTGCTACAACTTGCGATTTTGGTGAGGATAACACTTCATATTTGAGTTTGCAATGACTTACTTGAGCATTCCATCTTTCAACCCTTCCTGACCTTTTTGAATTTTTCATGACTGACTCAATTGGTACTTTTGTCATTACCTTAACTGTGTGTGCTTCGAAGTAGATGCAAAGTTTAAATATTGCGTAAACTAACGCCAAAATTAATTTTTCAATTTTTGAATAATTTTTCTCCGCAGCATTGAATGTTTTGCTGATGTAATAGATTGGTTTTTCCACACCTGCGTCCATCCGCAATAATACTGCACTTAGTGCATGCGAGGTTGTCGCGAGGTAAATTAGTAATTCCTCCCCTGGTTCTGCTTTTTGTAAGATCGATATATCCATTAGATGTTCTTTTATTCCTTGTAATGCTTTTTCACATTCGTCTGTCCAACTAAACTTCGCTCCCTTTTTAAGTATGTTGAAGAAATGCTTGGACTTATCAGATGATCGCAAGATGAATCTTCCTAGTGAAGCTAATAATCCATTTAATTTTTGCACATCTTTCACTGTTGCTGGTGTTGGCATATCGGAACTGCTTGTACTTTCTCCGGATCAACTTGTATTCCTTCTTTTGACACAATATATCCTAAAAATTTTCCAGATGCCACCCCAAAAGTACATTTTTCTGGGTTTACTTTGATGTTGAAAAGTCTCATTTGTTCAAAAATTTCCTTCAAATCTCGCACGTGATCTTTTGCTTCTTTGCTTTTTATTAACATGTCATCCACGTATACCTCTAGTGTTTTGTGTATCCATTGTTCGAACACTTTCTCTACCATCCTCTGATACGTTGCACCAGCATTTCGCAGACCAAATGACATTTTCGTGTAACAGTATAATCCTCTTGGAGCAAAAAAGGCAGTATGTTCTTGGTATTCTTCAGCGAGAGGAATTTGATTGTATCCCTTATATCCATCAAGGGAGGATATCCTTTCATTTCCTGCTGCTGATTCAACCATCTGCGGAATATCTGGCAAGGGAAAACTATCTTTTGGACAAGCTTTGTTTAGATCGGTGAAATCTATGCAAATTCTTATTCATTTTTTTTCTTCTTTGGAACTACGACCATATTCGCTATCCATTCGAGGTATTTTGCTTGTCTAATAATGCCAGCATCAAGCATCTTCTGCAACTCTTCTTCTATTTGAGGATGATATGTTGTTGCGATTTTTCTAATTCTTTGCTTGAAAGGTCTGGCATTTTTATCAATCTCTAATTTATGACATGCTACATATGGATCTATTCCAGGCATCTCATCCATATCCCATGCGAAAATATCTTTATAATCTCGCAACAAATCAATGGTCTTTCTTTCTTCATCTGCCTCCATTTTAGTCCCAATTTTTAACATCTTGGGTTCTTATTCAATTCCAATATTCACTTCCTTTGTTGGTTCTGCCGCAATGTAGCTAGCCTTCGGTTCTCCCATGGGCGTTGGTCCTCTTATTTCCTTTGCGAGATCACTCTCTTCACCACATATTCCTTTTCCTTCTTCCGTTCTTATCATGTATGATCTAAATTCTTCTTCTTTTTTTGCTGCTTTTGCCATCTTCTTGCGATATTTTCGCCTCTTCACCTGTTCTTCATAATGTTTTACTTCGATTTGATGATACATTCTTCCTTTATCGGTATCTCCTCTGATTTCGCCAATTCCACTCGGCATAGGAAATCTGACACATTGATGAAATGTTGATGCTACAGCTTTTATTGCGTGTATCCATGGCCTTCCCAACAGCATGTTATATGGTGATTCCATATCTACTACGCATAACGTCACATTTGTTTCAATTTCTCCCAACAAAATTCGTATTTTTATCTCCCCTTTAGGTTTTGTTATCGATTTGCCGAAACCATAGATATGACATGTTGCGGAAGTCATTTCTTCATCTTTGTACCCCAATTTTTTATATGCATGATAAAACATTATATTCACTGAACTCCCTGTATCCACTAAAGTTCTACTTATTGCCCATTCTTCCATTGTTTTTGTTAATTTTCCTTCTTCTTTGCTGGCACTTATCGTAATTACTAGTGGAGATGTGTGATTTAAATTCTCTCCTGACATTTCCGTTGCTGTGAATATAATTCTCTATTTTTCCCATTCTTTCAAGGGTAACACCTTCTCTGTTGTTATAATTTTATTTCCTTCAAAATCTCTTTTATGTATTCTCCCTTTGATACTTTCATGAAATTCTTAACCATTGACTTTGTAATCATATTACATTCCAATTCTTCATTACTCTCTTTGATTTTAGTTTTCTTCAATTTATTCATTATACTCTTGATTTTTACAGTTTTAATGACAATATCCAATCTCTTATCTTCAATCTGCCCTTCTCTGTTTCTAGCGCCAATATGTAGTTGCAGGAAATCCTACACTACACCCCTCACAATATTCCACACAACTAAGACATTTTTTAGATGAATAACAATGATTTTATTGATTATTTCCTTGAAGATTCACAAGATAAAATAGAAAAGAGTTAAAGAAATTACAATCACCACCAACTTTCTCTCTCCTAATGACTTGTCTAACACTCTCAAAAGAATCCCCCTCTATAACAGGTTCGTTCGGCTCTTTATATAGGATAGTATACAATGGATGACAGCTAAGCTGTCCTTTATTTTCGGGAATGACTTGCGAAATATCGCAAGTGTTCAAATATATAATCTCGCCATTCTCCTAAATCTCGCTGGGTCTTCACATCTTTCTCATGTTTTGGCTATCGTCATTCATTGCGTCATTTATATTACTATTCTGCGACGCCCTCGCAGTGCGGTTGTTTATTGATCTCGCGAAGTATTGATGTTGCGATATTCTGATCCTACATCTTTGTTCCCTTATTTCTTCATAATTTCGATTTTAAGTTATATCTTGATAATTTCTTTACTTTCCTTCATAGTCCGGGAGAGCTTCCTTCGTTGTTGCCTCAGATCTTGAGAAAAGGCGCAGTATTCTCGAAAAGAAGAATCTTCAACTTCGCAAGAAAAATGAAGAATTGGAAACTGAAGCTGCTTCTCTTCGTAATAGAAATGAAGAATTTGAAACTGAAACTGCTACTCTTCGTGAGAAGACCAAGCAACTAGAAGTTGATTCTTCCACTCAGAAGAATAAGATATCTAGTCTTCAAAGCGCCAACCAACAACTTTATGGTATGAGACTCTTCTCTTTTCCTTTGTTTTGTTCTCTCATTATCTTCCCTTATCCGACTTACCATTTTCGCAGACGTTTATAACCTTTCTGATGAAGCCATTCTTCTTCACTCATTCCCTGATCCTATGGATAACAATGCTCTTCTTGATCACCTCAACGATTCTTTGAATAATTTTTCAAATAACAAGATTAAATCTCTTCCTCTAAACGAACTTCAATCCAACTTTCGCCTTTTAGAAACTGATCATAGATCTAGTTTAGGCTTAGCCAACCAATTTAAACGTCTATATCTTAGTTATAAAGAGAAAATTAATACTTTAAGGAAGAAAATCAGTGATCTCATAGATGACAAAGATCGCATTGCTAGTCAAGGTGCTCAAGCATTAGCGAAATTCCAAAAAACTCTTCTTGAGGTTCAAATTGAACGGGATGAATCCATCCGTAAAAATGTTATTCTTAGCGAAAGAGAGAATCAAATTCGCTCCCTTCTTCTCATAAACAATGACGATGAATTCGCTTGGGCTGCGAAGGTTCTAGATGATGCCAGAAATAATTTAGGTGTTAACGTTAGTCTTCAAGCTGAGCATACGGAATTTTCTTCTCGAGATTGTCATTAAATCGCTGATTCATTGTCATATGTTTGCAGAGTCTGAGGAGAGATTTCGCAAAAGAAAGAACTTGAATCTGAGAACGAGCAGCTCGCAAAGGACTTTTCTTCTCGAGATGACAAATATTCTAGATTGAAGAAACAACTACAAATTACTGTTGCGAATTTCAAGAATGATGTTATTCTTTTTCGCAATCAGACTATTAAGATGGTCTGTGACGACAACAACATTCCTCATTCTTCATACCCTTGCCTCCTTGATGAAATCCCTGAGAATGTGCCTTCTTTGGATATCTCTGACAGCGACGCTAGCGAAGAAGAGGAATCCGATAAAGATGAAGAAATAGAAGAAGAAGAAGATGATGAAGAAAATGAAGAAGAAGAATCAAGCAAGAAATAGTTTTGTCTTCTTCCTTCTCTTTTTGTAATATCTGTATATCCATTCTTTTAATCTTCTATTTTTGTAGTCTTTTCCTGCGAATTTCTTGGATCTTCAAGTTCTAACTTTGTTGTTCCTTTCTGCACATGTTAAAAGAGCAATTCTTTTTTGCAATATAATTAATCAAAATATTATCAACTTTTCATTTTATGAGCGAGTAAATCTATCATATGAATACAAATAACATGTTTTTATTCTATACATTCCCATACTTGCCTCTGTTATTTGCATTCAAATGAGAGATTAAGCGAGTTACTTTCGAATAGTGATATGTATTCATGCCTCAATCTCGCATTTGTTCTTCGCTGAATTTCGCAAGTAAGGAAATCTTGGTTTCTTCCAAGATTTCCATTTTTTTTCCTTTTCTCTTATGTGGTCTTATATTGCCTTCCTAGTTAAAGGTCTTATTGCGCCACCTCTTGTCATTGCGACAAAATCGCAGGATGTCTTTGCATTTGCATGCAAAAACCCATTGATCTTGCCTTAACCTTTTCTTTGAAATTTTTGTTGCGACAATATGACAGGCCTAAAAATTCTTGCGAAAATAAAGCCCCATGACATTGCCGTCTTGCGACGAAATCGCAGGACGCCATTACACTTTCATGTACTGACCCATTGATCTCGTCTTATCTTTATCTCTTTGTTTATGGGTAAAAATCGTTTCTGTCGATTTCGGTAAATTCGGTAGGTGAGTGAGAAACTGGTTCAAACCCTAAACAAATGTGCTGCACATGGGCACTTTATAGATTCGAGAGATCAATCTGTACAAGTCCGGCCTAAACCAAAAATGGCCGTTCCAGACTTGCTTCGGTCACAAAGTGGAGGAGAAGGGTTGATTTGGGGAGGGAAGCAAAGAAAGGTGTTGAGACCCAGAATACCCCGGGAGAGTAGTATCTCGACTTGTATCAGAAAGTAAAAGCTTGGGAAGCTTGCAAGAGATGAAATCTTTTGGGAGAGCTTGCAAAGTTGCCTTTCTGAGAGTGTAGTATTTTTTTCCTGACCGAGACTTGTTGTCTGGTGGAAATAGGTAAGACCTATTTATACAAGTCGAGATTAAAACGTACCCTGGCCTCATGAAGGAAGAGAGTAAAGGGTGAAATAATGGGAGGAGGTGGTAACCGCATGGTGTTAATGGGTGAAAACGTTTTCACCATTATTTCCTCATTTATTTGACCGCTTTATTCCTTTTCACGCTTTCTTAATGTGAGCGTAGTGTACGCTGCAAGCTGTGACCGCCAAACCAAAACCCTGGAAAGCATCCCCCAGTTTGTGTTGATATCTCGAGTGTTGGTTGCACCTTGAGTGCGAGTGGCGCTGCTAGTGGCGTGTGTGGCATGTGCCATTGGCATGTGTGGAATGCCCTTGTTGCGGGTTGTACCTCGAGCGCAAGTGGCAATGCCAGAGCTGCTAGTGGCGTACGTGGCATGTGCCAATGGCATGTGCGGAATGCCTTGGTGGTAGGTTGTACGTTGAGTGTAAGTGGCAATGCCAGATTTGCTAGTGGCGTGTGTAGCATGTGCCAATGGCATGTGCGGAATGCCTTGGTGGTAGGTTGCATGGTTTGCGAATTAGGCTACCAACGTGCATTAAGGGGCACGGCTAGGTGATGAAGGCTACCAACGAGCGTGTTGGCATGTGCCAATAACATGCGTGGCCGTTAGGGCCGTGGCCTTGGTAGGAAAAGCTACCAGCGAGCATGTTGGCATGTGCCAATGGCATGCGTGGCCGTTAGGGCCGTGGCCTTGGTAGGAAAAGCTACCAGCGAGCATGTTGGCATGTGCCAATGGCATGCGTGGCCGTTAGGGCCGTGGCTTTGGTAGGAAAAGCTACCAGCGAGCTTGTTGGCATGTGCCAATGGCATGCGTGGCCATTAGGGCCGTGGCCTTGTTGGGAAAATCTACCAGCGAGCATGTTGGCATGTGCCAATGGCATGCGTGGCCGACTTGGCCTAGGTTGCATGGTTTGCAAGCCTAGGGTGCTATATTTGGCATGTGCCAATGGCATAGCGGCTTGGAAATATGGCTTGTGGTGCGTGTTGGCATGTGCCAATGGCGCGTACGGCCATGTTGACCTAGTTGCACGTTTTGCAAGCCTAGGGCGCTATATTTGGCATGTGCCAATGGCATAGCGGCTTTGAAATATGGCTTGTGGTACGTGTTGGCATGTGCCAATGGCACGTACGGCCATGTTGACCTATGTGTTTGAGTTCTAACAAGTGATTGCTTTGTAACAAAGATAGCCTAGGAAACTAAACTATATTTGGCATGTGCCAATGGCGTAGTTTCTAAGGATGGTTTGGCTAGTATTAGTTTGGCATGGATATCTAATGCCATTGAGTGCGATATGATCAATAACAAACAATGAAGTTTGCAATACATTTTTGGCGTCGTGCCATGCACCGTGAAAGCAAAATGCGATTATATATCCTAAAGTATATAGCACAATCAAGAACAATTATCAAAATGTAAACTACAATTATCAACAGATTATGGGTTTCATCTCAACCCTAGAAATTTGAACTTGATTTTGCACGTTGCTGCTATGGTGCTCAGCAATGTCTTCTGGTCAATCGGCTTGGTTTGGCATTGTTGCCATGGATGAGAGAAGCTAAAGGTTGAGAAAGGTAGAACTAGGGTGGGGAGGAAGCGAGATGTTTGGTTTGGCATTGTTGCCATGGTGGTGAGTGATACAAGCGTGCGGCTTGGTTTGGCATTGTTGCCATGGTGCGACCGTTGGATGAGGAGAAAGAAATCTCAACGTCTCGGAAGAGACGGGCTCGGATCCGGGTCACGGGTAGCTCTAGCCCATGTCTTGAGATGAGTTGCTAGTGCAAAAGATGAGTAAAATGGAATTTTACTTGTCCTCAAGTAAAAAAAAACAAGAAATTGGTTTGGCATTGTTGCCATTAGGTTTTATGATAATTGCACTCAAAAAGTCGCGCATGCGGCTTGGTTTGGCATTGTTGCCACCGAGAGAACAATGCCGAAAAGATAAAAAGGGAAGAGATTACTGGGATGTCGGCAAGAGCAAGGTTGAGCTTCATTCGTCAAGGCAAAATCCAACATTCTCGGTGGTGATTATATCGGATTAGCATAATATATGTGCAAGAAGACTCAACCGAATCAAGAAAAGAAAAATTTAACAAGTCCTACTGGATTATATACAAAAATTCACCATAAACTAACAATCTAAAGAGTTGAGGATCAACCCAAAAGACGATATGTACACACATTAACAGCCTTACACAAATATAATATGAGAGTGCAAGTAAGACTGTAGATGTGAAGGAGTTTCCCCCAAACCTAAATTTGTGAACGGGTGTGTTTGTGAGAACAAAATCTTGCAATTTTAAAGGTACATCATGCAAAAGGTCTAACTCAAAATGAGTTTTGCTAATTATGATGACGTACATATTCCAACCGCTGTGGCTCCTTAAGAGTGTTATACTTTGATGCAAAATAGTCCAAGAGGACTTGGGAAGCACAAAGCTCTAAGCCTAAGTTAGGCATTTTTAGAAAAGTTGGTTTTGCAATTTTGTGACAAACTACACCTAGGTTTGGTGAAGGAGTTTCAATTTGTGACTCAGGAGAGAGGTTAGGTACATCTAAGTTGTGTTCATGTATAAAATCATTTGTACCATCACACACTTTCCTAGAGTCAGAAGATGCTAAATCATGTTCATGTTCACAGGATAATTCCACAGGTTCCACATTAATAGTACATGTATGAATATCGAAGAAGCATCATTCTTGGTTTGGAATTGCGCAGCCCAGATGTATAGCTTATGTGGGCTGAATTTCAGTTTGGTTGTGCTGGCAGCCCAACAGTTGGGTTTTTGTTCTTGGCAGGGTTACAGCCCAGGTTTGTGGAATTTTTCACACAAATGTGCAATGCACAACTCAGAGAAAGCACAAGCTGTCAGGCGTGGGGGCTAAGTCTATCTAAGTTACGGCAAGCTCAAGCAAATTCCAAAATAGGTTTTGCACACAAGACAAAGACAAAACATTGGCTCACAGAGTCACAAGTGCACAGATTCACAAGTACACAGCACAGCCTAACCTAGCACAGGTTGGTTTGACAAATAATTGGCTCAAGAGCTCACTCAAAGGGGCAGATGGTTCTACAGGTGCAACAAGCTAGTTGATGTACAGCCGGGGTTTTGGCACAAGTTTACAGGGTACACAGGTGCGCAACCAAGACATACAACTCATAAAAACATGTATAGATTCTAGTCTACATGGGTACAAGTCATGCTCATATAACTCAGGTGTTGGTCAGCAAGGCTAGCTTACCTGGCAACCAAGCTTAGCAATGCAGGGTTCAATTACAGCTCAAGTTCTGCGCTTTTCGTGTCTTCTTTGGTTGGCTCAGGTGCTCAGAGGTACATTACCACCAGTTCTGCTCCCTTTTGTTCTCCTCATTGGGTTATGTCTCAGCTTCTCAAGGTACCTGTTAACTCAACACTCAACCCGATTCTCAATCTTACACAGCTAAAGCAATATATGGGATTGTGCACAATTTGAGAATAACTTGGACTGATGGGGTGTTAAAAGTGACAAGTGACACTAAGCTACAGCTATAGAGGCTTATAGCTCAGGTCAAAAGGCCAAGATGCAGAAAGAACAAAATTTACAGCTGATTATGCAAGCTACACTAATGGGAAGTGTGAAGGGTTATGATGCAGGTGCAGAAATAGATGCAGAAATGCAAGAACAGAGAACAGTTAAGCTACAATGCAAAGACTTACACAGCTTATAAGAACTACGATGCAAAACTACAATACAATGCAAAACTACAATGCTACAAATAACTTACAATGCCGAGTTACAATGCTAAGCCTGAGATGCAAAACAGGGATGACAAGTTACAGATGCAATTTATAAGAAACTTAAACTAAGTTATACTACAATGATACAAGCTAATATTTACAATGGTGAAAATCAGTAAAGCAAGCAAGCAATGGATAACAGGGCACACGCCAAGTCCCCGGCAGCGGCGCCAAAAACTTGGTAGGCCCGAAGATGTGTCTATTTTACGGCCTACGGTAATACCGCAAGTGCACGGTGTCGTGATGTAGCACTGGGCACGTACGGGTCGAACCACAGAGACTTGTGGTGCCCTTATGTGATCTAAGCTTGCTAACTACTGAGTTCTAACAAGTGATTGACAAAATGTAACAGAATGTAACAAAGATATTTTGGTTGCCGAAACGGCTAAGTAGTGAAATGAGTTGAAACTAAACTAAGGCAGAGATATAAAAGCACTAGGGTGTCGACTTCACCACCTAATCGAGGCTAATTAGTTATGGGTTTCATCTCAACCCTAGAAATTTGAACTAAAACATGATACAAAACAATTGAAATAAAACCTAAGTGAAGCACTCGCTGCTTGTGCATGCCCGCAAACAAACACAAATCATCTCTATTTATACATGCAAATAAAACCCTAACCCTAATTCCTCAAAATCGAAATTAAATATAAAATAACTCACAAAAACTCTCACCCACGTCGCTCCGAATCATTGTCTTCTGTCAATCGGCTCCGCAACTCCATTCGGGGTTATTGTCGAGAAACCCTAATTTCACTCTTTAACCCCTAGCTTCTAGGATGAGAGAATCTAAAGGTTGAGAAAGGTAGAACTAGGGTGTGGGGAGGAATCGAGATGCGCGTTGTCGGGTGAGGTGATGGAGGTGGTTGCTGCAACTTTGGTCGGGGAAGAAGATGAAGGTGTTGCGAGAGGGTCGGGTGAAGGGAAGAAAGAGAAGAAGGAGAGGAGAAATGAGGTGAGTGGTTTGGCATTGTTGCCATGGTGCGCGATCTTGTGCACGTGGAAGCAGCGATGTGCAGCCCATGTCTTGAGATGGTTGCTACTTTTGGCATTGTTGCCATTCTTTGCTCTTTTGTGATTCTCCGAGCTTTATTTATTACCTAAAAACACAAAATTAATTAATACAAATATTTATTCTTGAAAACAAAGAAAATACGAGAATATGGGATAATATGATTTATAAGCGCAAAAAGATGAGTAAAATGCCAATAAAAAGGTGTATAAATATGCACTATTTGGCACTCATCATTGCCATGGTGCGATGTGCGGCTTTGTTTTGACGTCGTGCCATGGTGCGCAGTGTGCGGCTTGGTTTGGCATTGTTGCCATGGTGCGCAATGTGCGGCTTGGTTTGGCATTGTTGCCATGGTGCGCAGTGTGCGGCTTGGTTTGGCACTGTTGCCATGGTGCGCAGTGTGCGGCTTGGTTTGGCATTGTTTTGGAATTAGGGTTACTTGGTTTTGGAATTAGGTTTCTGTCGAAAACCTAATGCGGTATTTTGAAAAAATACCCCTATTAATTATTTACACCTGAGTTAAATGCTCTTAGTTAATGTGTTGCGGGTAACACTAGGTCATGGGGTTTTACGATTTTACCCTTGTTTAAAAACCACCATCAACATTAAGTCCCCTGCTTAGCTCGGAACAGGGGCTTTGTCATGGGTAAGCATAAGATGGTGACAAACTATCAACAAAGAAACCGTAAAGAGAATTGAGGAGGCTTGTCGACCTTTTATAAATAGGATTTGGAATCCTTGCCTCTGGTAGTTTTGCACAAATCGGGAGGCTAGCACAATTGGTGGGGCCGGTGCAGCTTGGGCGACGTTGGGAAGTTGGCGCGAGTTGGGAAACTGAGTGTGCTAGCTGGTGGGACCGGCGCAAGGTGTGGAAGCTGTGCGTGCTTGCAGGCGTGACTTGACCGGTCATTGGAAAGTTGGCGTGATTGGTGGGGCCGGTGCAGCTTGGGCGACGTTGGGAAGTTGGCGCGAGTTGGGAAACTGAGTGTGCTAGCTGGTGGGACCGGCGCAAGGTGTGGAAGCTGTGCGTGCTTGCAGGCGTGACTGAGCGGTCATTGGGAAGTTGGCGTGATTGGTGGGGCCGGTGCAGCTTGGGCGACATTGGGAAGTTGAGCGCCCTTGTGGGCCCGTTTCTTACACGCACGATTTTGGTAAAGGGAAATCCTTCCCTATTTCAGAATCTTCACGCCTATATATACAAAGTCCCTTTATCCCATCTTGCACTTTCATCTTTTCATCCTTTCCTACTAGCGGCAGAGTCACAAAGAAAAACCAGCTTCCAGGTATGTCTTCCAGTACTTCTCTTGTTTCCCTTTTATGTAGGTGTAAACCCTAAGTGTAGGCGTTTATATATTGCGCATATAATTTCTTGGCGTGCCTCTTGTAGAAAACATTGTATGTATGCGCCCTAGGGAAATACTGCATATATTATTCGAACCCGTAGGAAAGTGCTCCATATATAATTTTGAACCCGAAGAAGGATATTGCAGACGCACTTGATCCCTATAAAAATCACGTGCGTATAATTTTGAACCTCGAAGAAAATATCGTGTGTGCAGTTTCGAACCCGTAGAGAATACTCGTATATGAATCCCGAAGAAGAATACTGTATATGTGCTTCATATGACTTCGAACCCGTAGGAAATATTGCATATATGAATTTCGGTCCTGAGAGAAATACTACGCGTGCAGTTTTGAACCCGTAGAAAAATGCTCCATATATAATTTTGAACCCGAAGAATGATACGCCCTTTCTCTTTTTTTTTTTTTTTTTTTTTTTTGTATTTCGGGCTTTCCTTTGTTGGGCGCGGTTATGTGTCGGGAGATAATTTTGTCTTTCTCTCAGGTGCAGATATCTTGTTACTAAGTTGTTATAAAGAAATCCGGTAAGATGTTACTCCGAACAAAATTTCGCCTCATCGAAAGATGTCCATAGTTCCAAACCGAACACGGATGATGAATTCTTCGCCAAAAACTTGCCCTCGCTCGGAAAAATCACCCAGTGCTTCGTGCCAATTTTGTTAACCGGTGGTGAAGATGAAAAGAAGACACGTTCGGTTCGCCCAGAGAACACCATACGGTTCTGTCTTCATAAAGGGGTATATTCCTCTTCCAATATTGATTTCAGGATGTGCCAAAGCCCATTGCGTTCTTTTTATAGATGGGCTAAGTTCATGGTGAGTAAGGAGCATATAAATACCAACTTGACTCGAGCGCAGATTATTGATGCTGTCAGAGCTTCAGTAAATCTCCAGATTAGGAAGGATATCTCGGGCTTGGTTGCTTTCATCTCTCAGATGGTGTTCGGACACCCATACGATCATATGTAGATGGGGTGAGATAACTTTCTCCTTGGAGAGTGTGGCTCTCTTGCTGAATCTTCCGGTAACTGGGAATCTTAAAATCCAATTATCTGAAAGTGAGGGGAAGATGCGGGATGACCTTGCCGCTAAGTTGGAAGATTTCGCTCGGAAAGACTCCACCGCAAAGTCGAAGGATTCTGTCAGGAAGAGGATGAAAGGTGCCTTTACAGCTGGTGGATATCTCAATGGTTTCCTGGACGAGCCTGGAACCCGAACATAAAAGCGGTGATCTTCATGTTGCAAAGCACTTTTGGCTCTCTCGGTTGTCTAGAGACATTTTTGACGACGGTTCTGGTAAGAAGGAGATAAGACCAGAGTTGCTAGTGATTGCTGTGAAGTTGGCAAAAGGTGAAGTTCTTCCTATTGGCAAGCTATTCCTCGGTTCCCTGTATGTGCATCTGGATCACCTAGTTGCGAACATGCGAGTTTCGAATGGTTTCATGAAAGTGAATTCATATGTGCACGTTGCTTTTCTGCAAGTCTGGCTATGGGAGCACTTTGAGAAGTATGCTCAAACCGATGCCTTCGATTCCGGGAGTTGGGGCGGTTCTCGAATTCTTCGATGGGTGAACAAGCGTCCAAGAGTTGGTGTGAGCTTGGTTAGTCTTCTTGACAAGTCGTATGAAATCAGTTTTCGCCCATAGGAGCCGGTCCATAGGTCGGTGACTCAAATTGACACCTTTGCTTCTGCTCCGAACATGTCTTTGTCTTCTGATGGCGATTTGAGCGTTGGTGAAAACTTGTTTATTCAAAGCCGCATGTCCGGTTATATGCCGTCTTTCTTTATGGGGTCTTTCCAGATAGCTTCTTACAATATTGACCGTCTTGCTCGTCACATGGGTTTCGATCAAGGGGTGCCTCTTGCTTACCAAATAGGTGATCCCTAAGGATTCATTGCGTGCCGCCCTTAATGCCAGTGCCCTTGAGCCGGGTATCCGCCTTCCCTTCTTTCAAACGAGAAGAATAACTTCGACGACCTTCGGCTATAACGAGTTCTGGTGCGACGAGTTTATTATGATCCAAGATTTTGTGAATAACGTGGTGGAGAACGTTCGTTGTAAACCTTCCCCAGCAGTTTTGAAGAAGTATCCAATGTTGAGAGATCTCAAGCAAAAGTTGCCTAGCAACTCGGAAAGTCCCCAGGCCAAGGAACGGAGAATGAAGAATCGTCTTTGGCGGGTTCGGACGGTTTCAAAAGATCCTCCCACAACTCTCGTGTCTTTCAGTTCTTCCAATAACCAGGTATGTGTCGCTTCTTCATTGGTTTGTCTCAAAACACGTGAATTTCTGCTGAAAACATGTGTCTTGTTTCTTCCAGGGCTTCGGTAGTGTTAATGCTTTCGCTGCCCTTGCACGTTGCCAGGAGACGGCAATTTCTTCAAAGAATTCCAGCAGCACTGAGCCTTCTCATAGCGGTGATGAGTCAGAGAAAGAAGAAAGTTCGACAAGTGAGAGAGATTCCTCTGGCAGCACTGGTTCTTTTTCGGGAAGTGGTTCGGTGAGTTCCGCGCTTCTCTTCTTTCTTCTTCTGTTTCTTATTTTGAAAAAATGTCTGACTCAAGTTCGCAGGAGGAATCCGGTTCGGAGGACGATTCTGAGGTAGAGCCACACGGAAACTTGCCTTTGGTGGCCACCGCCGGTGACTTGGAGATGGGAGTTAGCCAATTGCCGGGCACAGATGTGGTTCAAACGGTGGATGATTCTCTGATGGTTGCTGCCGTAGACATGGAAGAAAATCCTCTGCGAGTCGTGAGGCCAGGTGCAGGCGCCATTTTTGATCCTCCGTACTTGGTTCCTTATCCAGGTCATGTGCTGGTTGGCGGCTTCAGCGTGCCGGCTAAGCATGAGGCGTTGTACACCAGAATCTGGGAGAAGTACGGACATATGGCCACAACCAAGAAAGTCACTAGTCGATTTGAGCTGGCTAAGCGTGTAGAAGAGGCTTTATCTTCCATCGAGGATATGCGTGAGGTGACTGGTCACACCGTTTCTGAAGACGTTATTTCCGACTGGGAGCACCATCGCGAAGTGTGCGTAGAAAAGGAGTTCAACACTTCGTGGTTTTTCGAAGGCCTTGCTGAGATCCAAAAGTTGAAAGATGCAGCAAACGAAAGCCTTTCCGCCGAGGAGATTGCACGACAGGAGGTAGAACTCGAAAAGCTTTCCAAGATGTTGACTATGAAGAGAGCGGCTCTTGAAGATGCAAAGTTGACTTTCTCCAAGAAGAACAGACCTTTGTTGGATGATTTTCCTTGAATGTTTCTCTGTTAAACTTTCATTTAGGTTCTCTCTCTCTTTTTTTTTTGAAAGATATATTGGATGTCCGGGTTCAAAGTTTGACCTAGGTTTTGGTAGACAGTGGTAGCTTTTGAGGATATTGGATTATTTTCGGGATGAATGGTTTTGATAGTATGACTCTGATTATGCTTTGGGAAAGGAATATTGCTTTTATGAAAGTGTGTGCTAGCAATAGGCACAAGAGTATGACGGTTTTATTAAGAACCTAAAAACAGATCGTTTATCTTGCCCAATCTAATTTTACTCACTTGCAAACACGCCTCTCTCCAAGTAAAGGCGGCTTTCTTTGGTAGCATCTTGATTAGTCCCCAATTGCTGGTAGCGTCTTCAGCGAGTCCCCGTTTTTTCGGGTGTAGTTTTAACAACCGATAACCGGGTTGTCGCGGTTGAGTCGACTGAGTCGCAAGTCCCCAATCGCTGGTAGCATCTTCAACGAGTCCCCAGTTTTCAGGTGTAGTTTTACAACTGGTAACCGAGTTATCTGGAAGTTGAGTCGGATCGAGTCGCCTTCCCCTACCATCTTGACATCTGGGTCGAAGAACGAGATCGAGAGTCTGACATTGTAGCCGATAGATCAATCCTCCCGCTGTGGTCGCCAATTGTTTATGGGTAAAAATCGTTTCGTCGATTTCGGTAAATTCGGTAGGTGAGTGAGAAACTGGTTCAAACCCTAAACAAATGTGCTGCACATGAGCACTTTATAGATTCGAGAGATCAATCTATACAAGTCCGGCCTAAACCAAGAAATGGCCGTTCCAGACTTGCTTCGATCACAAAGTGGAGGAGAAGGGTTGATTTGGGGAGGGAAGCAAAGAAAGGTGTTGAGATCAGAATAATTCTGGGAGAGTAGTATCTCGACTTGTATCAGAAAGTAAAAGCTTGGGAAGCTTGTAAGAGATGAAAGCTTTTGGGAGAGCTTGCAAAGTTGCCTTTCTGAGAGTGTAGTATTTTTCTCCTGACCGAGACTTGTTGTCTGGTAGAAATAGGTAAGACCTATTTATACAAGTCGAGATTGAAACGTACCCTGGCCTCATGAAGGAAGAGAGTAAAGGGTGAAATAATGGGAGGAGGTGGTAACCGCATGGTGTTAATGGGTGAAAACGTTTTCACCATTATTTCCTCATTTATTTGACCGCTTTATTCCTTTTCACGCTTTCTTAATGTGAGCGTAGTGTACGCCGTAAGTCGTGACGGCCAAACCAAAACCCTGGAAAGCATCCCCCAGTTTGTGTTGATATCTCGAGTGTTGGTTGCACCTTGAGTGCGAGTGGCGCTGCTAGTGGCGCGTGTGGCATGTGCCATTGGCATGTGCGGAATGCCCTTGTTGCGGGTTGTACCTCGAGCGCAAGTGGCAATGCCAGAGCTGCTAGTGGCGTGCGTGGCATGTGCCAATGGCATGTGCGGAGTGCCTTGGTGGTAGGTTGTACGTTGAGTGTAAGTGGCAATGCCAGATTTGCTAGTGGCGTGTATGGCATGTGCGGAATGCCTTGGTGGTAGGTTGCATGGTTTGCGAATTAGGCTACCAGCGTGCATTAAGGGGCACGGCTAGGTGATGAAGGCTACCAGCGAGCGTGTTGGCATGTGCAAATAACATGCGTGGCCGTTAGGGCCGTGGCCTTGGTAGGAAAAGCTACCAGCGAGCATGTTGGCATGTGCCAATGGCATGCGTGGCCGCTAGGGCCATGGCCTTGGTAGGAAAAGCTACCAGCGAGCATGTTGGCATGTGTCAATGGCATGCGTGGCCGTTAGGGCCGTGGCTTTGGTAGGAAAAGCTACCAGCGAGCATGTTGGCATGTGCCAATGGCATGCGTGGCCATTAGGGCCGTGGCCTTGGTAGGAAAAGCTACCAGCGAGCATGTTGGCATGTGCCAATGGCATGCGTAGCCGACTTGGCCTAGGTTGCATGGTTTGCAAGCCTAGGGCGCTATATTTGGCATGTGCCAATGGCATAGCGGCTTGGAAATATGGCTTGTGGTGCGTGTTGGCATGTGCCAATGGCGCGTACGGCCATGTTGACCTAGTTGCACGTTTTGCAAGCCTAGGGCGTTATATTTGGCATGTGCCAATGGCATAGCGGCTTGGAAATATGGCTTGTGGTACGTGTTGGCATGTGCCAATGGCACGTACGGCCATGTTGACCTAGTTGCACGCTTTGCAAGCCTAGGGCGCTATATTTGGCATGTGCCAATGGCGTAGCGGCTTAGTTTGGCATGGTTGCCAATGAGTGCGATATGTAGTTTGGTTTTGGCGTCGCTGCCATGGTGCGCAGTGTGCGGCTTGGTTTTGGCGTCGTTGCCATGGTGCGCAGTGTGCGGCTTGGTTTGGCATTGTTGCCATGGTGCGCAGTGTGCGGCTTGGTTTGGCATTGTTGCCATGGTGCGCAGTGTGCGGCTTGGTTTGGCATTATTGCCATGGTGCGCTGTGTGCGGCTTGGTTTGGCATTGTTGCCATGGTGCGCAGTGTGCGGCTTGGTTTGGCATTGTTGCCATGGTGTGCGATGTGCGGCTTGGTTTGGCATTGTTGCCATGGTGCGCGGTGTGCGGCTTGGTTTTGGAATTAGGTTACGTGTCGAAAACCTAATCTGGTATTTTGAAAAAATACCCCTATTAATTATTTACACCTGAGTTAAATGCTCTTAGTTAATGTGTTGCGGGTAACACTAGGTCATGGGGTTTTACGATTTTACCCCTTGTTTAAAAACCACCATCAACACTATTGTATTATTGCCTCTTCAGGATTGTCGCACAAATATGACAAGCCTAAATTTCCTTGAGAAAATAAAGCCTCATGACATTTGCGTCTTAAGACACTTATCAGCTCCCTAATGGAGGGTGCCGCTCTTATCTTCCCCCTGGTTGCCCCTTCAAGGAGACGTAGTTCTACCATACAAGGCTAGCTCCTCCCATCCGGTCTTAACAACAAACAGTTGTTTTCGCAGCCTCTTATCCCTTTTTCCTATAGGGCTTATGGTTACTATACTGCACCCTAAGTGGAGTTTTCTTCGGGCCGAGTGTAGCATAAGCCAAGACTTGCCAAGAATGGCCGAGACACTTCAAATTTCCCAGGCACTCTTGGCTCAACCTTGTACCTCGGCGCCTTGGTCAAACGCTGACTCCTTAGAAGAGACCCTCGGTCGTCCAATCTAAGTCATAAGCTTAGATTGAAAATCCAAGGTACCTCCCCTGGATGGGCTTTATTGACCCTAATTCTCCATGACTCGGGTTCTAGGGGCGGTGTAACCTTTTCCCTGAGCCATGCAATAGGTACCCCCTTCTATGACGCACTTTAGGTCTTACATTTGCCTCTTGCGAAATTTTAATTTCGCGAACTAGGGTGTACGCCATAGTTGGTTCGCCTCTGTCTGATTAATTTGTTGATTCTTCTGCATGTAAATTCTTTTGTAATTTCGCAATCTCATCTTTATCATTCATAAAATATATTCTCTTCTTCTGCATATCAACTTCCTTTCGCAACCTCATCTCTGCTATTCATAAGAAAGATTTTCATAATAATTTTTTTTTTTTTTTTTTTTTTAATCAAACCAATCATACATTTTTCTTTCACCTCCCTATTTCTACTTCGGCAGTCAACAAGTACATTCATTCTTTAAGTCTCTTATTTCTGCTACTTTCTGCCTCTGCATTTTTGAATTTTCCTGTCATTTTCTTGTCTGTTGCGAAGCCTTCGCCACTTCTTATCTTCATCATATATTGATTTCGCAGCATTTCTTCTTCTCTCTGTTCTACCATCAATCTTTCACCTTTTTGTTTTTCTTTGATGTTGTGTTTCCAATTCTTCTTCTTCGCAAGATTCTATATCAATTTCATAACACTTCTTTCCTTCAACCCAATCTCCTTTTATGATGCCAACACCAGTGGGATGAGGGAACTTGATACATTGATGGAAAGTCGATGCCACACCTAAAATCTCATGTAACCAAGGTCGTCCAATCAATGCGTTATATGGTGATTCCACATCAACTACAGAATAAAATTTCAGAGGATAATCCTTTCAGTGGAATTCGCATATGAACTTCTCCTTTTGGCTTATTTGCAGTACCGTTAAAACCATAGATTTTGTACATTGAAGGTATTAGATCTTCATCTTTCCCTCCCATAGTTTTATAAGTATGATAAAAAAGAATATTCACGGAACTTCCAGTATCGATCGAAATTCTGTTGATTGCCCATGAATTCTCGGCTTCATCATCTTCATCCTCGCTAGGTTTTGGGTTAATCTCCAATCTTACCACTAATGGGTTGTCGTGCATTTCTCCACCCTCAGGTACTTCTTCTGCGGTAAAAGAGATAGTCTGCTTTTGTAATTCTTCCAGTGGCGATGTCTTCGCAATGTTCATTATTTCTCTATCATCGGCATCTCTTGCGAAAACCCTGCTGAGAGTGTTATCGTGAAAATCTTCAATTGTCTTGTATGAGTGTACGATAGAGTTACAAAACAGATTCTTTGCCTTTGTGCCAACTTCAGTTTACAAATGTTTCTCTTTCTTTTACTGTGTTTGGCTTGTGAATATCTGGAGGAGGTGGTAATGCTTGAGTTTGCATTTGTCCTACTAGAAAGTGATTTAATTTTCCCTGATCTATCATCCTGAGAATGATTCTCTTTATATTTCTTCAGTCATTTGTTGTATGTCCATGGAAATGATGATAAGAGCAAAATTCATTACTTCTGTAGCTTGGAGGTGGTTCACTCGCCATGTTTCATGGTGCGGGTATGTTTTCCATTAGGATTATAGCTTCCCATATCTTCTCCACACTAGCATTCAAAGGTGGCATTTTGATTTCTTCCCATATTATCTTATGACTTCGCTGTCCTTTGTGATAGTTTTGCCTCTGACCTCCATAAGTTTCTTGCGGCTGATGACCTCCATAAGTTTCTTGCGGCTGATCAAGTCTTTGGATTTTGTTATTTCCACCACGGCTATAGAAGTTTCTCTCTCTCTCGAATTCTTCTTGATCACGACTCCCCATAGCTACTAGCTTTTGCTGACTATCTCCCATTATCCTCTCTTGTTGCCCTTGCGAGGTGCTCGCCAATGTATTTATTAACTTGGGTAACAAGCTTGCATTCATTGCTCTTGAACTTGTGTTCGCAATGGGGTATGATTCCATCTCATTTTGCTTTTCCTCAAGAGCAATATACTCCTCCTGAAGTTCTCGCAACTCAGTCATTGTGATTGTATTCTTGATTCTGAAAATTTGAATGTATAACAGATTGGTTGCGAACATAGCGTTGATGAATGACAGAATGAGATATCTTTTGTCCACACGACCAGCCATATCACTACACATTGTCTTCCACCTCACAGTTAGATGCTTCAAACTTTCGCCAACCCTTTGCTTCAACCCAAATACATCTTCAATGCCAGGTCGCGAGGAATTGTTACTTATATATGCCCCTAAAAATATAGCTTGCAAGTGGTTAAAAGATGTTATAGTATTCTTTGGAAAACCTTCAAACCATTTTAATGCCTCTCCTGTTACTTGATGCGAAATACTTGCATAATATTGCATCATGGTTCTCCCATTGTAGCATACATCTCACATAAGCTTTGATGTGTTGGACTGCACAAGTTGTTCCATCAAAAATGCTGGTTAACGCAGGTAAATTACATTTTGGGGGTATTCCTCCTAATTGTACTTCTTGTGTGAATGGAGTTTTCGCAGCTTCCTCTATGGCTTCATCCAATTGTCTCTTACCTCCTTCTCTTTTATTATTTATCATTCCTCTCATTTCCGCTAACTCTCTCAAAATTTGTTCATTTATACCAGAATTTGGATCCATTGGTCTTTTTAACTCCGCCTCTCTTCTTCTACGTTCATCTATGTTTTTACTTTCTTGTTCATCATTTTCCTCTCGTGTTTCTCTGCGATCTTCTCTTTCACTTCTTTCATGAATTCGCACACCGTTATATCTCTCATTTTCTCCTCTTTGCCGCCTTTCAGTTCTCCTTTGTACTCTATCATATTCTTCATTGATATTAGCATTATTGCGATTTCGCTCACGCCTCCTTTCTCGATTATCATGATTATTCTGTCGAATTGCCTCTTGTAGCTCTTGTTCTTCCACTTCTGCTCTTAGTCTTTCTCTCTCGCGAGCTAGATGTGCTTGTTCAGTATAGTGTATTTCAATTTCATCTTCAATTACTCATTCATTTCTTTGTATTTCTCTCCCATGTAATATTCTACTTCCTTCTTCCTGATTTTCTTCGCCATCTTGATTATTTATCCCCTGACGGTGTCTATTTCCCTGATTTCTATCATTTTGCCCGTTTTGAAGAATTTCAGCACGTTGAATATAACGATCTTCCAATATTTCTCTTCCTTCGCGATGTTCTTCGCCTGGATTTTGTATTCCCTCTCGAGTTTCTATAGGCAAATTTTGTCTTATTTCTTCTCTAACTGATCTTGAACTTGAACTTGTAGTGCTTCTTGACCTCCTATTTTGTAGTCTCATATTTTCCATCCTTAATTCATGATTTTGCCTTGTCAAATTCGCACGTTCTTATGCTTCTAACCGCCTTTCTTCATGTATTGTTTGCCTCAATGCCTCTAATGCTGCAATCTCTTCATTTCCATGAATTATTCCTCCAATTACTTCTTGGTCTCTCTCTTCTTTTCCATTGCCTCCTAATTGCTGCTCTTCTCCCATTTCATCTACAGAATCTGATCGCCAAGTATGTACGCTCGTCATAATCCACAGCTCTATTTTGTATTGGTGGTGTACGTTGAATTGGCGGTTGAATTTGATTTTCTCTATTGTTCCTTGTATTCATTCTTGAAGATTCCCCCATCTCGTCTCTCCTTTCTCCAGCAAGTCTCCTACTCCTTCTAACAGTTGTTGGTTGTTTTGATGTATGTCTTCTTCTAGCCATTTTTCAATCTTAGTGGATTGTTGAAAATTATATGAAATTCCTTCCCTATTACTCCAAATTCTTTCAAATCACAATATCAATCTTCAATCAGTCCCTGTTTCTAGCGCCATATGTAATTGCAGGAAATCCTACAATACACACCTCACAAGAATTCATAATATCTAACACATATTTAAGATCAATAATCAATCTCTTTATTAATTGAGTTAGAAATTTTACAAGAAGGAAGTGAAATCAAGAATGTAATTGCTACTCTAGACTTTCTCTCTCCTCTAAACTTTCTCTCCACTCTCGAAAAAGATCACTCCCTTTCTTAAGCCTGTTCGGCTCTTTATATAGGATATTACATAGTGGATGACAACTAAGCTGTCCTTTATTTTCGGATCTGACTTGCGACACTCTCGCAAGTATTCAAATGTTAAATCTCGCAACACTCCTAAATCTTGCTAGGTATTCACATCTTTCTCATGTTAAGGCTGTCGTCATCTGTTGCGTCATTCATATTACCCATTTGCGATATCTTCGCAATGTGTCGTTTATGGATTTCGCAAGGGTCTTGGTGTTGCGATATTCTGATCCTACAACAGCTTTGCATAAGTATTGGTTGTTTCAAGAATTACTTCAAGTGTTTACTTCTTAATTTTGAAAAAATTAAGTTTTTTATTGAGCTAAGAATTGTGAAAGAAAATTTTCACGTAGAAAATTTTTGTTGTATTCCTTTTACCCTGTGAAAGGAATATTTTTTTTTTGGTTTCCTCTTATGGGTTAAGTGTGTGTTCGTACGGGTACCCTTGTGTTATGTCATGAACCGACTCTAAAAAACCTTAAAAATATACTCCCTGGGAATCCGTTTATATACCTATCCTATTGAAGTTGAGTTATCTCACTCTAGGTTATTTTTTCATATCAAGAATGTCAACTCCTTCTCGCACTTGTGATTTTACGAAAGGATTTCTTGATAAAGGTATGGGTTACGGTTCCAAAGGGAAGAAGAGAAGAACACTAGTAAATGCTGACGATGTCGTCAAAGCTCAAAATCCTGATGATTATTCTGATGTCTCATGCTATTATGCATATAATCATCAAGATGTAGAGCATGAAGAAATGGTTTCTGCTGAAGTGGTTCATGATTTTCTTAAATACTTTGAGGAAGCAAAACTGCAACTCGTTGATACTATGAAAGGTCTCGATGTGTTACGAACTGAGTTGAAAAAGGTTAACTCTGACCTTGTTCTCATGAAGATACATGTTAAAGATCTTCTCAATGAGGATATCTCTCTGAAGAAGCAGTGGATGTTGTAAATCACAAGCTCAAAGGTCTCAAGATCCGTGAGGGTTCCGGAAGTGTTCTTTAACTCTAGTTTGAGTTTGCTTTTTGGTTTTTAAGAGTTGATTTTATTTTGTCAAACTTCTTATAAGAATTTATTCTTGTGTTTTAAGAAGGATAACTAGGGTTTGTAATAAAAAATATTGTGATTACACATAGCTATTGCCAACAACTTTCATCTTGCAATGTTTTAGATTTATTTGTTTAAATTCTAAGTTATTTGGAAGATGATTTTGCATTATTAATCTTTATTGGTTTTATTTATAGGAAAAATATTTTATGGGATATGTGTGTTTACGTCCGTGAACTATGAGTACCTCATATATGTCAAAAGTTAAGTCTATTATGTCTTTATGCAAATATTGATAAAAGATAGAATGGACTTTTGAATATTCCACAGTACAGATCTTCCCCTAATCCACTTTTATGTGAAATAATTGTATGCCTCCGTAAGCTTTCTTATGTTAAGCATTTCCGACTAAATTAATCTTAAAGGTCTTCTTGTGATAAATTATTCGAGTTTTCTGGATACAAATTCAGGTTTCAAGTAATTTGTAATGTCCAAAGAAATCATTATTTTCTTGTAAAAGTAAGGTCGCTCTTGTTGTTCTTTCGGGAATGACATTTTATGGGGGAGAGTTATTATTTGAACTTGTGCTTAATTAACAAATCTTTGTAGGGAGTGCGGCTGCGGAATATTGTAGGAGTTATCTTGTATCTTTACAAACTCCTTGATGAATACATTAAGTTTTGACTATGTGAAATCATCGAAACCAAGTTGATATGTTCTCTTTTAGTCATGAATAATCTCTTTGAGAATTTCATTATGATCCCGTTAGTTTTCGTACCTTTGCCAATTTATATTGACAAAAGGGGGAGAATTATTTTGTAGTTCACACTACATACATATGGTTTACGGATCATTATGTAAGGGAGAGTGGTTTTCATTATGAGAAGTATTGACTAAGGGGGAGTGATACATATCACCGTAGTCATTATTTTCTTATTGTATTTGTGATACAATTGAACTTTGAGAATTTTTGATGTTGTGTAATACATACATATGGTTTACGGATCATTATGTAAGGGAGAGTGGTTTTCATTATGAGAAGTATTGACTAAGGGGGAGTGATACATATCACCGTAGTATTATTGTAACAATAATTGATTGATCATTACAAGGGAGTGGTTTTCATTATGAGAAGTATTGACTAAGGAGTGATGCATATCACCGTAGTATTATTGTCAAAGTTGTGATAACAATTTGAACTTTGATGTTGAGAACAACTGTTTTCTTATTGTTATGGCTACGGACCTTCAACAACAATGATGCTGAGTTGAACACGTTCAGAATTGCTGAAGTACTTGAAGTGACGAAGAATTCAAGGAATGTTGAAGAACCAAGGAAATCAAGCATATTGGATGAAAATCTACAAAGTTTATTTATTTTGTAATCCATATGTAATGATAGTTTTGTACAAAAATTGACAAAGAGGGAGATTGTTAGAGCACTGCTTGGTCGAACTCGCAAGAGTTGCTATATTAAGCTTGTTTGTCAACTTTAGGTGATCAAAACTATAAGTCTTGATTTCCAGTCTACTTATAGCTATGTCTCGGATTAGGATATAATGTGTAGTTGAGCTTTAGACTTCACGACGTTCATCGATTTAAGACGAAGATCTACTGAGGAGAGCTTGGAGGAACTTCATCAACAAAAGGTATGTGGACACTAAAACTTATCTATCACTCAGAAGTTTATTCTATTCTATCTCCTAATGAGACTAAGTCGTATAGCTATATAGACTTTTACATTATACACATTTGATATTTTGAGCCGAGTTTAACTCGCTTATATATTTCTCGAAATATATGTTGGAAGCTTTTTGCTTTAGATACCTTCATCATTATTCTTGACGAGTTTAGTTATAAACAATTTATTTATTGGAAACTAAATGATTCAAAAGATGATCATGTGAAAATTGCCTTGAAACATCTTACGTGATTTGTGTGAGATAGTCATTTGATGTCGAATCGAAATGTTTCGTATTGATCATTTGATCACTTGAAAATTACTTATAAGCTAATGGTATGTGTGAGATAGCCATTGCCGTCTTCTAAGGATGTTTCAATGATTGAAATGGGAGTTTAGAACAATTAACCTTTGTCTGGATATAACATAGTATACATACCAGTATGTAAACTGTTGTGGTATGATTCAGGTCCGGAAACCAAGTTTGCATACCAGTATGCGAACGGATTTAACTGTTAAAGTACGAGAACCAAGTTTGCATACCAGTATGCGAACGGTTCTACCTGATTTACGGTCCGGGACTACAGTATGCATACCGGTTTGCAAACTGCTGGACAAGACCAAAGTCCGGAACTTAAGTTTGCGTACCCGTTTGCAAACTGATTGGTTAAAGTTCTAAAATAGGTTAAGTATGATTTCATACTCATGAAAAAATACATTAATAAATCAAGGAATGCAATCTTTGCAAACCGTGGCTTAATGTTCATGAATTGATTATTGTATAAGTACTTTGTACAATCATGAATCAAATCCGATTTTGCTTCAATTGTGTCTTGTATACTTGTATAAGATATAAACAATTGAACAACTCTATTGGTAACAAAATTAGATTCATTTGATTATCTTTCATGATCGATTGATCATCATATTTGATCTAGAAGTGTTAGATGAATGTGGTTAGTACAAAAGTGTTCATATGGCTAACTTCGGTTAACTATTGTGGAGCCAACTCAATATAGACGTTTAGGTACAGTTACCCATATCTAAATGAAAGTATATTTCATTTGTGTGTAACAAGCTAAGACCATCTTATGGTGGAGATATATTGCTTTGGTTTTAAGCAAACTTAGCTTGAATCTTAAATCAGGTTTTCATCTAACGGTGAATATTGAATGCTTTGTTTCTAAACTAACCTAGCTTTGATTGTAAGCAAACCCTGATTTGAAAGACTATATAAGGGAGAAATCTAACAACTGGAAAACCTAATCCCGACACTTTCCTGTGTCCTAGTTGCAACTAAAGTCGATTCTCCTTTAACCTAGGTTTTTCCAAAACCATTATAGGTTAACGACTTGAAGACTTTATTTGGGATTCGTGAAGCCAGACCCAACTAATTTCTATATAGTTGCGTGTTTTGATCTTACTTGTTCTATCGTATTGAGTACTATCTTCTCTAAGATTTTCTCGAAATTTATCTCCGATATGTTAGATATAAAAAGTAATTACAAATCTC
Source organism: Papaver armeniacum (assembly GCA_023531295.1). Taxonomy (NCBI): domain Eukaryota; kingdom Viridiplantae; phylum Streptophyta; class Magnoliopsida; order Ranunculales; family Papaveraceae; genus Papaver; species Papaver armeniacum. Next base: position 244,534 of record JAJJWW010008914.1, read on the forward strand.
TTCGTCTCATTCTTTGTGATTCCATAATAACTTCTTCTACTACCATATAGTTAAGTTATTGTGAGGTGATTGATATTTCTATGTTGTTCTTCGGGAATATAAGACCGGATTATCAATTGGTTCTTGTTCACCTTGATTTATTAAAAGATGGAACAAAACTTCATAGGTACTTCTGTTGGAGACAAATTTATTTATCAGAATAGACTTATCTGTGGGAGACAGGTTTGTTTATAAGTCTTCCAATTTAGGTCGTAGCAACTCTTAGTTGTGGGTGAGATCAACTAAGGGAATCAAGTGCGTAGAGCCCTGCTGGGATTCAAAGACGTAAGGAAAGGCGGCTGTACCTTAATCGGTGTGAGACTTGGTTAGGGTTTGATCGCTGTCGTATGCGTCAAAAATAATTTCATTTTCCTAAAGTATATGATAAGAAAGAGTTCGTTTCCACAGAGAGGCAATTGTAGTTATTATGTATTCAATTTCTTAAAGTAACCAATTGGGGGTATTTCTGATTTTTATGTAAGCAATAAAAGTAAATCAAAAAAAAAAAAAATTGTAGAAAGTAATCAATAGAGAAAGATATTGGTCAAGGAATTCATCTTCAATCTTAAACATGTGCTTGCATATATGATTAGAATTACAATATAATCTTTTTTATTATCAAAAGCCTAGAGAATCAAGAGAGCAAGATAATCTATTAATTTCCTAAGTTCATCAACACACATTAGAGCTGCGTATGTGAATTCTACCTAAAGAATAACCTAACGCCTTGCGCTAATTAAGTTCAATTCCTAGGAGCATTAAGTGTCAGAAATAGGCTAATCAATGTAATTGTCATACATTGCGCATAACAATTCGGACAATGGTCAAACTCTACATATGATTACGAGAGTGTATCACTACAAACCTTAAACATATTATGCTACTTGTATTCAAGGTTATCGCTCGATAAAAAACCCTAAAATAGCTATGGACAAGGATGCAAGTTCAATTAATTGGCCACTTAATAAACCAAACATTTAAGTCCTATCACAATACATCAATCATGTGATTATTAAAACAGTAGAGATGTGAGCGATAATCAAGAGAGAAAACTAATACATAACACAAGCACAAGTTGTAGAAATAGGACTACATCCTTAACCAATAATATTAAATTAGCTACTCATAGCTATGGAGTTCATCACAAAAATATTAATTGAATAAAGAGGATGAAACAAAAGCAAACCCTAGTAGCGTGAACAAAAGCGGCTCTCATCAATTTCCAAGAATAATACGTGATACCAAAGTTGTAGAAGTCTTCTTTTATAATCCTTTGCTTCCCAAAACTAGGTCAAGTCTTTAAAGAGTCCAATAGATAGAAGTCCACCATGCCCATATGTGAGAAAACCCATGTAGAAACTCTGCCCAAAAATATGTCACCGGAAAACTGGTATCGCCGGTCGGAAGTTGGCCAGGAAAGTATCTCAGGTGACCGGCAAAGTCCACCCGGTCACCGGTCAAACGGGTCAAATCGGTGAGGTCAATCGAGTCAATTGACTAACTCAGTTAGATCATGAGTCAGAACCGAGTCAGCTATTTAGGTGAGCTAACTGGGCTGACTTGGTTGAGTTTCCATGGCATAAGCCATTTGCACTGGCCTAAGTTATGCTGCACAACCATTACTTCCATACTCTGCCACCTGCAACACAGCTTACCAGCACCAATTCTTTGCATTCATCTAACATCTTCATCTCAGGTTCAAGCTTGCACAACCATTCATCACCATCTCTGAAGTCAAGAAATTTCAATTCCAAACTCATTTCATTCCCTGTAGCTCAATTCAAACACATCCCCTTTAGTTCAAGCGCCACCAGCTCTACTTAATTTCAAAACTGCTCCCATTCTCTATCTGCATCTTAAATCAGTATCATTTTAACCACCAATTCCAACCTGCAATATCAAATTCTCAACAGCAATAGCTGCAACAACTTCACTGCCTCCATCCAGCATCATCTGCAGTACAGTTCACTGCATCAAACCCATTTATGCTACCTCTTTCCATCGATTGCAACAGCCACAAACGCAGAGCAAACACCCATTGTATCACCACATAACTCAGCTGTAATTGCGCATCAAGCTAAGCATCAAGCCACCAAAACTGCACCATTTCCGCAGAAAACAATCACCATCTCGCTTTCCCTGCATTGAACTTCTTGTTCAGTACCATGTTTATTCACAACAACAGCTTCACTTGGTCTCAATTCCATGTTCTCGCCATCAGCAGTAGCTTATATTCTTGTGCACCACCAGTGCCTTCAGCTCTGCTCTAAACCCTTTGTACTCAACCATAGCTTCTCAATCTTCCCTGTATTGCACATGGACGCAACTCCATCCCATTCAGCTCACCTGCAATCACTGCCATCACCTATACTTCATACATTCACAGCTCTTCCAATTCCATTTAAGCTCTTCATAGCTTATATGCTCCATCACCAGTAGCAACATTATCTTCAGCAATCTTTTTGTCTGCTTCTAACCTCCAATACCCTGTAAAATCATTTATCATCACTGGCAGCAAACTCTTAGCTCATACAACCCCCAATACTGACAATTTCTTCCATCACTGCAATGAACTGCAGATTACCCACATTCATCAGCAGCCACAAAAATAAGGGCACAACCTCATCTCATCTCCTCAGAGTCACTTTACTTCAAGTTCAAACCCTTCTTGCCAATTTCTCTCATTCCCTGTCTCGAATTCCACCGGAAACAGCTCCAACATCTTTCAACGATTCGGCTGCTCAGATGCAACTCATTCTGCAATCTCCTAGCCAACATAACATCCATTTCAGCTATGAATTCCACCAGTACTCAAAAGCAGTCACCAGCAGCAACTACATCATCCGTTCTTCCTTCTCAGTACCATCAAACCCTTGACAACAGCATCAGAAGCTAACCAAACCCAGATCTCATATATTTCCTTCTCCTTCGTCTGATTATTCATCTCAAATGATCTTCTAGGACAAAAACCACTCTGCTCCTGTCGAATTCAGCACCAAAGAACCCAACTGCAATTTCCATTATCAATCTCCTCCATGACAGCTTTTTCCAGATCTAATTCAAACCCATCAGTCTTAATCTCTTCTTCTGAATCTCAGCTTCATCACCCGTCAATCTTCATCAGTTCAAACAGACTCTGATTTAATCCCTCTTTCACCTCTCAATTTCTCTTGATCTCGGAAAACAGCTCTTTCTTTCTCTAATAAACAATGGATCCGCCATAGGTTAAGGCAGAAGAATGATGATTTCTTCACTAAAACTTGGGAAATCTGTAAGAAATTGAATTTACACGCCCCAGCTTTGGATAAGGGCCACCCAGTTCTTATTTGGCCACTCAGTTACGAATATCCGACAACCTAATTCTCTGTTCTTGCTGACAGTCACCTCCTCGCGCAACTTAGCCCGCTCCATCACTCCCCTGTGAATTGACATGTTTTCCTTTTTCGCTCCAAATAGACGTTTTCTCCTTCTTTTGATCCAAATGACTCCAAAGTACCTACATACTCAAACGTAAACATAGGACACATATTTATAAGAGAAATAGCAAAGAAAGCATAATCAATAGATATAAAATCAAGGTGTTTTACAACACCTATCAGGGTTCAACTACATTCCAGACCGAAGTTAACTTGTAGTAGGCTAGTGTCTGTAGTGGCTTAATACAGTGTGGTATTCAAATCTGTACTAGGTCCCGGGGTTTTTCTGCATTTTCGGTTTCCTAGCTCGTTAACAAAACTTCTGGTGTATGTGTTATTTCTTTTTCGCATTATATTTGTTTATATAATTGAAATATCACAGGTTGTGCGTAGTTCAATCATTTGGTAAATCCAACCTTTGGTTGTCGTTATAAATTGATTGACACTTGAACATTAGTCTTTGGTACCGTTCAAGTTATTATCATACCGATCAGTTCACGGATTCCATCCTGTTGATTTGTTGATTGATTTGAGAAAGAGATATAACTCTTGGATATCTTTCCTTGATTGAGTCTGATTGTCTAGTTGATTCTCTTGGAATTATATTGGAGTTAGTCCATACAGATTGCCGAAACGAAATATTGGGTGTAGTTGTTAGACCCCCGCTTTTTCACAAAACCTACAACCAAAGCCAAGAATAATCTTGGCTATCAGTAGCAATAAAAGAAATACCTTTATAAAATTGGTTGTATACACAATATACTCTCATTTATTCAAACCTACACTTTTTTTGCTAATGTGTCTGCTGAGAAATTAATCTCTCTAAAGCTATGAATAAATGTCCATTGTAGCTTGGAGCAGAAATTAATTATTCAATCAGATCTATCAAAGATAAACCGATTTTAGTTGCATCCCAGCCGATCAAGTTTTGTGCACTAAATCCACCGGATGCGAAAACTAATAAGAATTCTTTTTCGTCTTCAAATCTTCTATTGCATTCAAAACCTACAAAACAACACTTGAATCCTCTTGTGATCAATCACGCACAGAACGGAGTCTGTTTACAATGGATTATCGCAAGATGTCTTTAGATCCGAAGATGGTTCTAAAGATCACGTCGATACTTTGATATAGTCTAAGTGAATCTTATATCAGAAGAGAAGATTATCAAGAATAAACAAACTTGGTGCAATCAAAGTTTCAACAACTGTTAGTCAATCAAATTCAATAATCGAAAACTAATAACACAAAACTAATAGTTTCCCACCAACGGTACTCGTAGAGATTCTTGATCCCACAAAAGTCTTTAAACGAGCGGTCGTAAGAGATTTTACCTAATTAAGATACTTTCCTCTCTGAATAGACGGATCCACCAGAAACAACAAGAAATGAAGTTTTTCTGGCTCTTAGAATAGTTTGCAAGAAATGCAAACTCAAGTATTTATAAACCAAGGTTGTTTGGAAAACAAGGAAATTCCAAAACCGAAAAAAATCTCAAGATATGCATTAAAGTACCTAATTTTGGTTTTCCTATTTCCACTTAAATGCCAAACCTATAATTCCGAAAACCCTCATAGAAAACTTCTATTATTAGTCTAGCACATTAACTAATAATATTTTCCAGAGGATATGCTTTAATTGCTGGTTATTAAAACATATATAATGAAATCAGAATTAAATGCTTTTCAATTTTTCGGACCAGGCATCACCTTGAGTATCAAGGAATATCTTTGAACAATAAATGATAAGAGTTATGTACATGTTCAAATATGTCGACATCTAGAAGTTTCTTAGCAAACCCTAATTCCAAGCTCACTACACCGTATCCTGGTTTTTGCAACGCCAGTATATTCTCATTTGCAACGGATATAATTGTTGCAGACGTAACAACGGAAGTATACGTTGAAAAATAAGATATCCATTGCTTCATTTATAAATAAAATCATAATTATTGAGCGTAATTTCTGCATCGCTGATATAGTTTGCGATCCTAGGGTTATTCTAAATTGTGTTATTTTCAAAGGGTTTTTATATATTTATTTGTTTTTCTTCTTTTCAGATATTTGCAAACTTTTTTTCTGTTTCGTATCTTCCTCCCAAACTCACATCTGAGATCCAATCTCAACTCTCACAAATCAAAAACGAATCTTAACCCCATCTCAAAATAAAAACTCTTATCTAAATGAAAACCCCTCTTTTATAACCCAGGATTTAACAAATAACAAATCCTCATCTCATTTCAGCTCGCTCATTTTTTGTATGAGAGGGAGATTGATATACTGCATATTCATACAACTCTCATCGTCGAATCAATCCTGATTTTATATATGACATGTGCAGCGTTTTATATATGACACATGGTATAATTTCCTTCTACCCCACTTATATGCATGATTTTTTTTTTTTTTTTTTTTTTTTTTTTTTTTTTGCATCTCTTGGCTTCCAAAAAGTTATAAGTTGAAAGAGTGCTTCAAAATTCCTGTAGGTAAATGGTGTATCCCAGTTACATGGTGACATATTGAAAGCGGAGTTATTTATGGACTATGTCTCTATATGGCCTACCAAGTATTAGAATAAGACCAATGACATTATTCCTCGCATGTGGCTTCAATTTTGCTACCCGGAGCTCAGCAGCATAATCACCAAATGGTTGAAAACTGACGAATGGGTTACCAACCTTGATATTCTTGTTAAACTTCACCAAGTACGTATTTTCACTACAATATTTTAGATTAATCCCCAAGCTGTTGTTGTCATGAAGTGTTTTGTACTCCAATGACGAATTGCAACTACAATGGGTCAACCAGTTTACTGATAACATGGAGTTGAAATCTGAGTGGGCTTCAACAAAGATGTCTATTAAACGTCGCCTAGCAGATTACGTATTATAGGTGACCGATTTGACCATTAACCATGACAACCTCTTTGACATACAAGTTAAGTGCATTCACTAGTACAAGAGGCAGCTGATGAAGATTCTTGGTGCAGTTTACCAGGTGAGATTTGTTCTCATGTTCACGCTTCAAGCAGGTTTTTTTTTGTGGTTACTCTAACATCACCTTATGTTTGACGTTGTCTCTTCTTTCATGTGTAGAGAGAACACACCACATTGAAATACATCGATTCCATGGAGCAGAAGTCCAAAAGGATATTTGCCATTTATTATTGAAGGCAGTTGGCTATCACAATGTGGGCACTGTGGAGTTTATAGTGGATACAGAATCATCATGGAGATGAATACCCATTTCAGGTTTGTCATTCCCCCGTTCTATCTTGTATTTGGTGTCACCTAATTTGTACCTTGACTCCTAATTGTGGATACCGAAACCATTTGCAGGTATATCATCCTGTGACTCAGATGATTGCTGGTCAAATCCTGTGGAGTGGCAGATACCCGTTGCTGATGGAGAACCTCCTCCACTGAATCAGTCAGTGGTTCCCTTGTCAGGTGAAGTTTATATGATATATGTAGTTGCTTCAAATTGTTTCAATGTTTTGTTGTCCCTCTGTACAAGGATATATTTCGAACTCATTGATCTATATTTGACTTTTATGAAAGGGCCTGCCTGTATTTTCTAACTTCCATCTCTTATGATTCTACTGTCCATCTTCTGTAAGAGGATAGCATTAAAACAGGAAACGTTATATCCGCTAAAATATACTTTCTGAAAAGGCGAGGGTACCCAAATATACCTCAAGCTAAAACTTTTCCTACCTATAAGCCCTTTCTCCGAAAGTGATTGTCTATGGACTGAGTCGAGACAATGCAACTAATCGGTTCACACTTCGTGTGATCGTCTATGGATACGAGATCGAGACAATACAACAACGAAGTATGTTTACTTGATACAAAGGTTCGGACTTAACCAAACACAATAGGATTGCTTATCAAGTAAATAGGAATTAACGTTTGTGTGATTTACTTTAATTATAATAAAACAATTATAATGCGGAAAATAAAAGTAAATGACACAGCAAGGTTTTGTTAACGAGGAAACCGAAAATGCAGAAAAACCCCGGGACCTTGTCCAGAATTGAATACTCTCAGGATTAAGCCGCTACACAAAATTACACCTAACTTCGTATAGTTGAGACCAAGTAAGTGTAGTTGCAGGAAATCCCACACTACACCCCTTACAAGAATCCACACAATCAAATCATTTTAAGACGAACGTTATAATTTTTATTGATCAAACTCCAAAAAATGTTACAAGATGAAAAGGAGATAAACTAAAGAATTACAACCACTCTAAACTTTCTCTCTCTTAATGACTTGCTCAACACTCGAGAAAGATCTCCCTCTCCTTAAGCTTATTCAGCTCTTTATATAGGACATTACATAGTGGATGACAGCTAAGTTGTCCTTTATTTTCGGATCTGGCTTGCGACATTCTCGCAGGTGTACACATGTCAAATCTCGCGACACTCCTCGATCTCGCTACATCTTCACATCTTTCTCGTGTTTTGGCTGTCGTCATCCGTTACGTCGTTTTTACTTCCAGCCCGCGATGTCTTCGCAGTGTGTCGTTTATGGATTTCGCGAGAATCTTGGTGTTGCGATATTCTGATCCTACATCTTGCCTCTTCTCATGTCTTCTCTGCGAAGGAGAGAACGTCATGAGAACTAGTACTTTCAAAACGCCGCGGCCGTTCATTTCTTTCCTTTAATTTTTCTGTCGACAAGGTTTTAGTGAATCCAGTATCTTTGCTTACACGTGTTACATATTCCCCTTTTTACCGGCACATTAAATGCTAACCGGTCATCCTTTTCTTGTCTATTTAAGAAGAGATCTATCAAGGATATCTTTCTTTTCTTTTACTTCATCTTCTTCATCTCTGCATTCTTTGTGAATTCTTTATTGTCCGCAACTTTTTGTTGTTGTTCATCTTGCTGTAAATCTTCTCTGCTACTGTTCTTATGGAGCCATCAAGGTTTGTAGATCATACTGCATGTGATCTATTTGAACTCTTCTACTGAGATTACTTTATTTGATTTTGTTTATTTCTAATTAATTCCCTTATTGTTTCTGTTTTAGTAAGAACGCCTATGTTACCAAATTCACAATCCAAAATCCTAAAACATCCAAGGGTTCGCAACCAAAATCCGTTGCACACAAGAGAAAGCCTGCGAATAGCAAGGTATTAAGAAACATTTACTCTTCTAATAACAATATTGTTGCCTCTGTTTCTTATTTAACTTGTGATTCGCAGGATGACAAAACCGTCGATAGATCCCCCAAAAGATCTCGTCGTTCTAAAAATGTTGAAACTTCTGTTCCTTTTCCTATATTTAAGCTTACAACTCCTCCTGCGATATATTCGCGAGATAAATCAACACCTCTTGCGATATCATCGCAAGATAAATCTACTCTTGCCATCTGCGAAAATGTCGCTGCTTATTTTCCTCCTATGTCTGAGTTTTCCATAGATGAAGTTCCTCATGATAGTCCTGTTGTGAATGAACCCTTTTCTTCTTCTACTATCGAGGCCTCTGCCTTTTCCCCAGTCATTAACCTTCATCAGATTTCATCTTCACATGACATTCCTGCGACGAAAGACGATTCAACTCTCCCCTCTTCTGTCGTCATTACTTCTTCAACCGAATCTATCCCTCTTACTAAGGAAAATCTGGAGGGGATGGACGTGGATTTCAAAGTTTTATCAGATATTATGAATGACGCCAAGAAGACTTCCGTCGATCCTATCAAGTCTAACGTCTACGAGATTTTGAGTAAATACTTTGGTTCTGGTAGAATTTCGTAAACATCTTTAGAGCAAGAAGTTAAACTTTTAAAGAACAATCTCCAAGCCATGACTGCAAAGTGTGACACTCTCCGTCTTGAGAATCAAAAACTTCAAAATGTCTCACTGGATCGTGATAATCTTCTCAAGAAGAATGAAGAATTAAAAGGTACAACTCCCCTCCCCTTTCTCAATTTTTTTTTTTTAATTTTCAAGCCCTTGTTCGCCCTTCAAGCTTTGAACCAGAAGCGAAAATGGAGATATATCAGTTGGAATCTGTTATTGAAGAAACTCGAATGGATAGAGACGTTTGGATGGAGCAATATAACCAATTAGATAATCTTCATACATACTTTGTTGATCAAATAGATAATCTTTCTAAAGAAAATGCTGACTTAGTTCAGAAGCAAGACTCATTAAGTAGTGAATTATCTCGCCTCTCTTACTCTTTGACTACTGCTAATTTGGAGTTGGAAACTTTATCAGATGAAAATGGAACTCTTTCTCAAGAGAAGCGAGCTCTGTTAAACAAGGTTGCGATTTCCTCGCAACAACTTGATGTCTATCAAAAAATGTTTAAAGAACAAGAACGATCTCTGTTCGCTGAGAAGTAAACTCGAAGAAGTTACTGTTGAGAGGGATAAACTTATCCAAGGTAGAATAACTTTAAGTATAAAAACAAGCCAACTCAAGGATCAATATTCCAAGTTAGGAGAATCCTACTCTTCTCTTGCAAAGGAAAACGCCTTACTTGTTTCTAACGAAAAGAGCTTGCGATCTCGACTGAAAGGTTTGGTTGGAGACAATTTTGACAGTGCCATGAATCATTTGGAGAATAGTTGTTTGGCTTTAACCCAATATCTTATCTCGCAAAAGGAAGGTAGTCATGATATTTGACTACCTTAATCAATTTATTTTCTTGAATTTACGGTATTTTCCTTGCGAATCAAGAAAAATCTGAATTATTTTCTATACTCTTTATTTTTGCAGAATCCGAGAAAAATCTTCACTCCTCCATTTCCACTTTGAAATCTGACTATGCCAAAATTCGCAAAGAAAATGGACTGCTCGCTGCTTCTCTTGCTCGCTCTCGCGATCGGGCAGAAAGAAGATTCGACTATCTCGCTTACTCTAAAGATATAGAGAGTAGGAATCATCAGAAAGCACTCCTTCGCAAATTTCACCTCAAAGCTGAAGTTCTTGTGAATGATGTCTTATTGTCCAAATCTCTTGATCTTGTATCTGTCGAACCTCTGGAAGTAGGTGATGATGAAATTCCTAACCCTCCTGATAGTGATTATGATTATGAAAGTGGCGAAGATTCCGCAAATGAAGAGGTGATTCCACCTAATGAAGCTGTCAATAATAATTTAGTTGAAGGAGGGTCTGGCGAGAATGCAATAACTGGCGAAAGTGTGGAAGTTGGTAAGGCTAATAAAATTGTTGAAGAATATCTAGTATCTCCTTCTGGCGAAAAAATTGATATTGAGAATTGAACTTCTCTTGTAATTTTACTTCTTGCATTGTTACTTCTTTATGTACTTCAATCACCTTTGAGATGTATTTACTCGTTTATTATTCTTCTTTCTTGCATGGAATACAATCTTTGATGTTTAACAATTCCCATTTTGTTTTCCATTATCTTTTTTTTTGCGATGAAAGATCTCTGTTGTCTACATTCAAACTGTTTATATGAATTTTTTCATTGTGACAAGATCGCAGGACGTCCTTACATTTTCATGTGATGACCCATTGATCTTGCCTTATCATTTCTCTTGTGTGGTCTTATTTTTCCTTCCTAGTTAAAGGTCTTATTTTGCCACCTCTCATTTTTGCGACACAAATCGCAAGACGTCTTTACACTTTCATGTAATGACCCATTGATCTTGTCTTATCATTTCTTTAGTATTATTACCTCTGCAGGATATTTTTCTTGCGACAATATGACAGGCCTAAATATCCTTGCGAACGTAAAGCCTCATGACATTGCCGTCTTTGCGACGAAATCGCAGGACGTCTTTACATTTGCATGCAATGACCCATTGATCTCGTCTTATCTACTCTTTTGTATTTTTGCCTCTTCAGGATTGTTGCATAAATATGACAAGCCTTGATACTCCCGTGAGTAAGAAGCCTCATGACATTTACGTCTTTTTTGACACTATCAGCTCCCTAATGGAGGGTGCCGCCCTTATCTTCCCCCTGGTTGCCCCTTCAAGGAGGCGTACTTCTTCCATACAAGGCTAGCTCCTCCCATCCGGTCTTAACAACAACCAATTATTTTCGTGACCTCTTATCCCTTTTGCCTATAGGGATTATGGTTACGAGACTGCACCCTAAGTGGAGTTTTCTTGGCCGAGCGCAAAGCATAAGCCGAGACTTGCCAAGAATGGCCGAGACACTTCAAATGTCCCAGGCACCCTTGGCTCAACCATGTACCTCGGCGCCTTTGTCAAATGCTGACTCCTTAGAAGAGACCCCCGGTCGTCCAATCTAAGTCACTAGCTTAGATTGAAAATCCAAGGTATCTCTCCTGGATGGGTTTTATTACCCCCAATCTTCATGACTCGGGTTCCAGGGGCGGTGTAACCTTTTCCCTGAGCCATGCTACAGATACCCCCTTACATGATACCCTTTAGGTACTTTGCCTCTTACGAAATTTTATTCACAAACTAGGGTGTACGCCATGAAGGTTCGTCCCATTCTGATTATTTTGTCAATTTTTCTTTATATGTAATAGGTACCCCCTACTATGACGCACTTTAGGTTCTTTTGCCTCTTGTGAAATTGTGTTCGCGAACTAAGGTGTACGCCATAGTAAGTTCGCCACTTTTTGATTATTTTGTTGATTCTTCTGTATATGTAAGCTCTTTTGTAATTTCGCTGATCTTTGATAATTTTTCGTCGTTTTCTGTGCGAAATATTCGCATGTTTTTCGAGAATAAAAATGAAATATTTAATTCTTTTTGCCTCAATCATGTACCATTCATGATCTACTTCTTCACCATAATTTTTTATGGGTAATATCTCTTTAAGTATAATCTATTCCATGGTCTATCGAGTCTGCTTCCCACATCTCTACCCTCAGGGTCCATCAATCTATATGCCCCTGTTCCAACTATCTCCTTGATGATATAAGGTCCATCCCACTTTTTCGCAAGCTTTCCACCACTTTCTCGCTGATATATCGGTGTTTCTCGCAGCACCAAATCGCTTTGGTTGAAATTCGAGTGTTTTAACACGTTTATTATATTCTCGGGCTAATATTCGCTGGTAGTTTTCCATATGCTGTAAATCCCTTTCTCTTTTTCTTCTAATTCATCTAATTTAGTTAAAATAATACCCGCACTAAGATTTTTCTCCCAAGCTTCTCTCTTTGTTGTTGGGATAATAACTTGTTGGTAGCATGACCTCAACCCCATATGTTAAACAGAAAGGTGACATTCCGTGGCTTCTCGCCTGGTTGTGTTGTAAGCCCACACTTTGCATTATGTACTGTTCGCACCATGCTTTATTGTACCCTTCTAATTTCTTCTTCAATATATCTGCGATTGTCTTATTTGTTGCTTCACTTTTGCCCATTTTCCGAGGGTATAATGGAGTTGACTTTCCACATTTTATCTTAAATGCATTAAGTAACAATTCTATATTCTGTCCCTCGAATCGCTTCCCATTATCGATACCAATTGTGCGGGAATTCCAAATCTGCATATGATATTCTCAAATATGAATGTAAAAATATCTTTGTCGCGAATGTGTTGTCTTGCCTTTACTTCGCCCATTTTGTGAAATAGTACGTAGCGACAATCGATATCTTCTTTGTCAGGACCACTGGTAAAAATGGTCCAACAATATCTAAACCCCATTTTCCAAAGGGCCACACATTTGTTGAAGATGTTAATAGTGCTCCAGGTGCATGTGTTTTCTTTCCATGCCTTTGGAAATCTTCGCAACGTCTTGATACACGTTTCGCATCTTCATGCATATATGGCCAGTAATAGCCTTGTATTTTCGCTCTGTATTCCAAAGATCTTCCGCCGTTGTGATTGCCAGCATCCCCACTATGCAACATCTTTAACACTGATTCTCCTTCTTCTCGTGTCAAACACCTGAGTGAAGGTCCATTAAAAGATATCCGGTATAGTATCCCATCTCTTAGTTCATAATTTGTAGCACGACTTTTTAATTTGTGTGCCTCCAGCCTATTTCTCGGTGTTTCTCCTTTCATCAAATATGCATGAAGTTCGGCTCTCCAATCTTCAATAACGGGTGTTTGCTCCCCATCTTCTATGATCATCACGTCTACCTCTCCTTCTTCTTCCTTATTGATTGATGGTGATAAAAGTGTCTGTATCTTTATGCATCTCGCAGTTGGATCTATCATCATACTTGAGATAAAAGAAAAAGCATCTGCGAGTCTATTATCTTTTCTTGATATGTGTCTCCATTTTATTTTTGGGATTTTCGCTGACAATTCTCCAACAAGTTTCTTGTATTTCTTTAAAGATGGTTCATTTGTAGTGTATTCTCCTTTTATTTGTCGAATGACTAGCTGAGTCACTTGGTGATTCTCACATTTTCCAATTGCATTTCTATTACGAATTTCAAAGCATGTATTACGACTTCATATTCCGTTTCATTATTGGTGGATGTAAATTCCAGTCTGAAGGAAAAAGCCATTTTAGTGCCCTCTGGCGAGATCAAAACAATTCCAATTCCGTTACCTTCTCCATTTGATGACCCATCTAGCAACACTTCCCATCTATCTGGCTCTGTCAATAGGTCCTTTGGGTTTCCATATTCTTCTTCTATATCCATCATTTCTTCCACTGCTTCATCATCTTCTAAATGAAATTCTGCGACAATTTGTGACTTGGGTGAAGATAGTACTTCATACTTGATTTTGAAGTGTCCTATTTGTGCATTCCATCTTTCGACTCTGGCTGATCTTTTTGAATTCTTCATTACTGATTTAATGGGTACCTTTGTCAATACCCTTACTGTATGTGCTTGAAAATATATGCGAAGTTTGAATGCTGCATAAACTAACGCCAAAATTAACTTTTCAATTTTTGAATAATTTTTCTCTGCGGCATTGAAAGTTTTACTGATGTAGTAGATTGGTCTCTCAATTCCTTCATCTACTCGCAATAATACAACACTTAATGCGTGCGATGTTGTCGCAAGATATAGTAATAGTTCTTCTCCTGGTTCTGCCTTTTGCAAAATAAATATATTCATCAGATAATCTTTTATTCCTTGCAGGGCTTTCTCGCATTCATCCGTCCATTTAAATTTTGTCCCCTTTTTGAGCATGTTGAAAAAGTGTTTGCATTTATCTGATGATCGCGAAACAAACCTCCCTAGTGAAGCTAAGAGTCCGTTTAACTTCTGTACATCTTTTATTGTTGCTGGAGTTGGCATGTCGCGAATTGCTTGCACCTTTGCCGGATCAACTTGTATTCCCTCTTTTGATACAATGTAGACTAAAAATTTCCCTGACGCAACCCCAAAAAATACACTTCTCTGGATTCACTTTGATGTTGAACTGTCTCATTTGTTCAAAAATTTCTCTCAAATCTTTGACATGATCTCTTGCTTCTTTACTTTTTATTAACATGTCATCCACATACACCTCTAGTGTCTTATGTATCCATTTCGCAAACACTTTCTCTACCATTCTTTGGTATGTTGCTCCAGCATTTCGCAAACCAAATGGCATTTTTGTATAACAATATAACCCTCTTGGAGCGAAAAAAGCAATATGTTCTTGATCTTCTTCAGCGAGAGGGATTTGATTATATCCTTTGTATCCATCTAGAGAAGATATTCTATCATTTCCTGCTGCCAACTCTACCAATTATGGGATATCTGGTAGTGGAAAAGTATCTTTTGGACAAGCTTTATTTAGATCAGTGAAATCTATACAAATTCTTATCCCTTAATTATTCTTTGGAACTACTACCATGTTTGCTATCCACTCCGGATATTTAGCTTGTCTTATGATTCCTGCATCAAGCATCTTCTTCAATTCTTCTTCTATTTGGGGATGATACGTTGTTGCAATCTTTACGATTCTTTGTTTGAATGGTCTTACATTTTTATCAATCTCCAATTTATGACATGCCACAGACGGATCTATTCCCAGTATCTCATCCATATCCCATGCGAAAATGTCTTTATATTCTCGCAGCAGATTAACAGTTCTTTCTTCTTCATCTTCCTCCATCTTAGTTCCGGTTTTTAGTATTTTGGGTGCTTCTCTGGTCCCAACATTCACTTCCTTTGTTGGTTCTGTCGCGGTGTAACTGGCCTCAGGTTCTCTCATAGGTGTCGGTTCTTTTATCTCCTTCGCAGGTCCATTCCCTTCTTCCGAAATTTCTTAGGTATGCCTTTTCCTTCCTCTGCTTTTATCATGTAAATTCTAAATTCTTCTTCTTTCTTTGCTTCCTTCGCCATTTTCCTGCGATTTTTCCGCTTCTCTGCACGTCCTTCATATTGCTTCACTTCAATTTGATAACATAATCTCGCTTTATCCACATCTCCTCTAATTTCACCGATCCCACTTGGTATAGGAAATTTAATGCATTGATGTAATGTCGACGCTACAGCTTTAATCGCATGTATCCATGGTATTCCCAACAACATGTTGTATGGTGATTCCATATCCACCACACAGAATATTACTCGTGTTTCGATTTCTCCTAGTAAAATTCGCAAATGTATTTCTCCTTTTGGTTTTGTTACAGATTTGCCAAAGCCATGAATATGATAAGTTGAAGGAGACATTTTTTCATTTTTGTACCCCATTTATTTGTATGTATGGTAGAACATTATATCCACCGAACTCCCTGTATCCACCAAAGTTCTGTTTATTGTCCATTCTTCCACAATTTTTGCCGTGTTCACCTTTTCTTTCTGTGTGGTTATTGTGATTACCAAAGGAGATGTGTGCCCTAAATTTTCTTTTGGTATTTCTACTGCTGTGAACGTAATTTTCTGTTTTTCCCAATCTCTCAAAGGTGATGTCTTCTCAATTGCTACAATATTCTTTCCTTCAAAGTCTCGTTTATGTATTCTCCCTCTGATGTTCCCATGGAATTCATTGATCATTGTTTTTGTGATCGATTTACACTCCAACCTTTTGTTAAATTTCCTGATTCTAGTTTTCTCTATTTTTACTGATTTATCCACTTGTTTTATCATTTTCTTGATTTGAACAACCTTGATAACAATCTTTAATATTTTCCTTCAATCAGTCCCTGTTTCTAGCGCCATTATGTAGTTGCAGGAAATCCCACACTACACCCCTTATAAGAATCCACACAATCAAATCATTTTAAGACGAACGATTATAATTTTTATTGATCAAACTCCAAAAAATGTTACAAGATGAAAAGGAGATAAACTAAAGAATTACAACCACTCTAAACTTTCTCTCTCTTAATGACTTGCTCAACAATCGAAAAAGATCTCCCTCTCCTTAAGCTTATTCAGCTCTTTATATAGGACATTACATAGTGGATGACAGCTAAGCTGTCCTTTATTTTCGGATCTGGCTTGTGACATTCTCGCAGGTGTACACATGTCAAATCTCGCGACACTCCTCGATCTCGCTACATCTTCACATCTTTCTCGTGTTTTGGCTGTCGTCATCCGTTACGTCGTTTTTACTTCCAGCCCGCGATGTCTTCGCAGTGTGTCATTTATGGATTTCGCGAGAATCTTGGTGTTGCGATATCCTGATCCTACAGTAAGTAACCCTATAGTTCACTTAGTTCCGTCTGTAGTCCCATGCCTCCGACTTGTGAATAAGTCACGTACTTGGAACAATTCCTTTGGTTCGTATTCCAAACAGTAAAGGAACAACAAATCTGTTTGGTATCAACTCTATTCAACCAAGTGATATGAGTCGGACAAAGGCTCTTTTGTTTATCTTAACATAAACTCCTTCGTCAGGTCCTTAGATCTATATTATGTTCAATCACCCAAAGGTAATCGTTTAAGATTAAGCCAATCAATACCTTTAATCACAAGGAAACGTATTGATGCCGATCTACTCAATTAATCAATCCAATCTACCACAAGGATAAACCGATTATTAATTGGATCCTTTTTTACCAAAACAAGTATTGTGTACACCAACGATTATAAAACCCAAGTCAGATCTTCAATATCTTCTTTGTCTTCAAATCTTCTTAAATCTTCAATAAAAACCTGCACAAAATCACTTGAATCTCTTGTGAGAGAATACGTTTAACAATGGATTATCACAAGATCATCTTTAGAACTAACACGTCTAAAGATCCATGTCGAGTTTCATGCATGAAACTAGTTTGAGTGAATCTTATATAGAAGAGAAGATTCTCAAGAATAAACAAACTAGGTGCAATCAGATTTCAACCACCGTTAGTCAATCAAACCAATCGGAAACAAAGATAAACCGCAATTATCTAGTTTCCCTTGTCGCGCTAGAGGTTCTCAATCCCAAAGAAGATTTTAAGCGAGCTACAGTAAGAGATTTCGCCTAATTAGGTTACTCTCCTCTCCGAATTGCGGCTACACTAAGTAACAACAACAAAAGAGTTGTTTGTTACAAAGTATTAGTTTGCTAGAAAGGCAAGCTTCGTGTATTTATAGACAAGGAAGTTTGGACACCAAGGAATTTCCCAAACCGAAAATATTCTCAAGATATTTATAAAACCACGATTCGGTTTTCATAATTCTGGAAATGTCATCCAAAAAAATAACGATCGAAATCTCTCGGAAAATCTAATTAGTAAATGCACATTACTAATTATGTAATTTCCCTACAAAATGAAATTAATAACCTTAATTAAAATATTCTTAACTTGCTTATGTTTCGATCCTGGGATTCTCTTCCCTTAGGTTTAGTTAAGGAATATCTTTGAACAATTATAGAAATAAACATTCACAGCACGTGTTCAAAGTTTGTCGACATCTTAACTTTGTAAGTTCTCTTTCACACTTACAACCTTGAAACCGATTTTCCACACTTCCAAACAAGTTTAAAATTGGTTCATCTGACTTTCAAGAACTATGTGATTGATCAAACCAACATTCAATCACAATCATGGGTTTACGGTTCTACCAAACCAAGTTTCGGTTCTACCTCCATGTGAGTACTGTGCATAGTCACACTAACTTCCCAAAAGTTCGGTTGACTATGTACTAGGATCGGTTCTACACATATATATGATATCTAACTTATATGTGTTGCACATGTCCATAGGATCGGTTCCCCTTTCTGCTATAAACCTTGCTGCACCCTATACAAGGATCGGTTCCCTTTGATGTACTGCACCCCTTACTAGGATCGGTTCTCTTTCCCTTATTAGGATCGGTTCCCTTTCCCTTACAAGGTCAGACATACAAAATCCGATCATACCACAGGTGATTACTTAAGATCGGTTTTACTTATAAAAGTTATACCAATACATAAGTCAGGCCTTTGTGAACAGTTCTACCAAGAACAAAACAAGTTGTGAGCAGTTATACTCTATCACACATATTGGTTGTTCATAAGATATGCAATGAATAACAAAACCAATAACACCTGGCAATTTCCTTTTCGGTTCACAAACAAGTTTATGAACTTACTTCCTTAGAGCACATGTAAACATTGTTCCCTCGGATGAAATCCTCACCTCATACCCATACATAATCACAATAGCATTCAAATGATTATGGCGATGTCTTATCTACAAAGTTTAATGGTTAAGCAATAAACCTCGTATTGTATTCCTTAATACTATGTCTATCTAGAGTTCAAATATGCTTCGCAGTTATGTTTTCAATATGCACGACTTGAAAGATACGTTAGGGAATGTAACAGTTCAAGTCAAATATCACTAACCTCAAGTGGAAGGATGATTGTTGTCGTTGTAGCTCATTGTTTCTTCAGATCTTCAAGTCTTCACAATACTTGTAATGTCTCATATCCTAATAATTTCAAGCTAACCTATACGAAGTTTAACTCTAGTACATAATCAAGCGACTCTTAACATGAGTTTTGATTCACTAAAATATGACAACCAAACTTGACATACCAACGCTTGGTGGGTTCAACCGAGCCATGCTCTAACAATCTCCCCCTTTTTCAATTTTAGTGACAAAACTCTTACATCATATGGATAAAGAAATTACAATAATTCATTACAATCCGCTTGATTCCCGACTCAACCAAACAATGAACGACACATTCAATTTCCTTGAAAATGTCGTTGTTGACATTATAATAACAAAGCTATTACTCCCCCTAAGGAAGATATGTAGATATTCAATTCGCACATCTTTGCTATACCAAACATATGACATGTTACTCCCCCTTTGTCTGTGGTTTCACTCTTTCGTTAGATAAAAACATTCAAGTGCCAATGTTCTTTTCCTTAGCGATGCCAATCAATATAAATATCAATGCCAGCATCACCTGTTTACTCCATATATTTCTCCCCATTTTTGTCACAAAAATGACAAAGAAACGAAAAAATAAAGGACAACACGAAAAGACTCTTACAAATCTCAGAATAGACTTGCAAACCTGTAGAGTTAGGCACGAGGGTTCCACACATCATGTTCTGATAACCAATATCAAAACCGAAACTACAAGTAATTTTATTTTTATATGTTACCAAGGAAACAATTGTCCGAAATAATTTTTCCAATTTAGTTTAGCAAACCAAAAACAACTAAGCATATTAGTCCCTTTGCTAAACCGATTGTTCAAAAACAACCGCTTAATTCGATAAGACCAAAATAAAGATAAACTCCATTTTTCTCATCAGGTTCTAATTATCCATAAACTTAGACCTTTCGATTTTAAACAAGACAAGTACTATGTTAGTTAACTAGCATTTCTTGTTTAGGCATTCGATTAGACTTGAATAACCGAAACCTCACTTCGATATGTCTAACTAAAATCAGAATTAACTTAGTTTATCTTATCCGGAATCGAATTGGACTAAACAACTCATCTCGTACACATATTATTTCGTTAAGCCCTAAATAATTCATACAAACCAAAATAAATCAACTTGCATAATTATTCACCTCAACCGGAAGCAATTGAAACAACATATACATTATAAGCACCGTAATTGCACCGTAATTTTGTAAGCCTAAACGATTGATACCATACAAAAGCAAGATAACAATAGTTTTTCTTAACCAGAACCAATTGAATCACACACACACACATCAATTGTATCGAAATTTTGTAAGCCTAAACAATTGATACCACACAATAAAGCAAGATAACAATAGTTTTTCTTAACCGGAACCAATTAAAACACGCATCCACACACACATCATGGAATAAATATCAATTGAACCGAATTTTTTTTAAGCAAAAGCAACAAATATATATAATATAAACTCAGGCTTTTCTTAAACAGGAAAACAGTTAACTAACAAGATTGTTACCTAAAATTTCGCATCCACTTCTACAATATGATTGCATCTTCGTCCAGGGAGAATTGATATCGAAATATCACCACGTTGTCATCCTTATGCGTGAACAAAAGAATAACAACACACCTCAACCTTTACCAGAGAAAGGTTGAAAACCGGTTTTAAAAATTGCAAGCAAAAGTTGAAAACCGTCGAAACACATATGCTTTTATGCTAAACCAAAACCGATTCAACATATTGTGACTTTTTCACTATTAGAACCCCTCATAATCCTTTGATAAAGCCTACCTAACTAGAGCTAGAACTTAATCCCGCTAAATCAAAAAGTCACCCAAACCATGATTGTCACAATATATGAGATCGGATATTAAGGTAGTAAAACCGAAATCAAACATCCCATAAACATACATAGCAATAAGGTAAAAGCAATTAAGCACAGGCTATGTAAACCAAAAACTATCACAAGAAAAATTACCAATAAAATAATTTTATTCATAATAGTTTTATTCATAATAGACCAATACAATCAATGAAAGAAATCAAAAATTGATGTTTGTTATACTAGATTAAGTAATACAATAAATAACTTAATCTCTTGTGGTGCTCTTGTTATTCACTGAGGTCTCTTCAGTGCTCAAACTCTTAAAGCATGTCTCGATAGACTTGTCCGCAACCACTTTAAATTTTATAAGATCTTCCAACCGAAGCTTCAAGTTAGCAAGATCACTTTTTGCCTCCTCTAAACTTTCTTTTAGTCCATCTCGTTCTTGCATCAAGGAGAAAAGACTTCTTATGAGTTCATCAAACCCATACATAGCTTCATGCATATCATCAGTGGAGAACCACTTGGTAGATTTTGAATCATCGATCGCAAAGAGACTAATTTCTTCTTGAGATCTATCAGGGTTATTATCAGACACGCTTCTTGAGATAATCTTCCTAATTCTTCGATATGGGACAAACCCTTGACAGTTTCTTACTTTTCGTGCTTCCCTTCTATCACTCCTTGTAACACTGCGAGTTATAGGAGACATCTTTATCAAGAAAGAACAATAATCTTAAGAGATGATTTTATGAACCAGGGTTTTTCCGAAATATATACAAATATGTTTTCGAACTTCTCTTCTTCTTAAAGAATATAATCGAAAGATATTCCAACAATATCTTCTTTTTACCAAAAAAAACTTTCTTTATCATGTGCTCCTTGTTTATATGTGCTTTTATTATCCAATATTAAGAGCACAATATGGGATGAGAGTGCACGATTTCGATACAACTAAGTTGCATCGGAGTAAGATTTTTCCAGCTTACAGTGAACATCAGACACATAGTTCATGTCTCTTTTAGGGAATTTCTGCCCAAAATATTTTCTCCCAAGATGATGATCTTTTCTAGCTCTAGAGATATGATCATGTGGAGAAAATGTACTAATGTGAGAATTCTCGGAGATAGCTAGATCTCTCTTAATTCTTTCAATGAGATTTTCATACGATTTTCTCATTCTAAGGACTTCCTTATTATTCACATTAGTGTGATCATCTGAAACAACTATTGAAAAATCCTGATTGTTTCTTTTGGCAGAGATTCGCCCTTTCCCTTCCTTATGAAGTCGTTCCTCATCAAAACCAGAACTGTTTCGATATGGGTGCAGAGGAACCTTTTTCCAGAAGCGATTATCAACTCTTTCCTCTGACTCCTTTGAGTGATCTTATCGGGATGTAGTATAATCTGTCTTTCTACTGAGGAATAATCTTTCAGTTTTTTAAGACAAGAAACTTCTTTCAAAAATTTTACCACCGTATGTTGAAGAAGTATAAGTTTCCTGTCAAGTGACTGAAAGTTGTATTCCTTAGAGTCATCACGGAATCGCTTCAAAGTTTCCTTTGGACAAGATTTCGTTTGATCATCAGTAGATCTAGAAGCTGGTTTCTCATCCTCTTCTAACTTGATGTAGTTAGGCAAACTACCATCATCTTGATCTGTTTCAGATGTGATAAACCCGGTTTTGTCTGTAAAAGTCGAGCAAGGACTTTTGGTTTCCTCATCAGAAGAAATCACAACAACATCATTAGTCAGAATCATGGGACGTGTCTCTTTATCTGTAAGAGATTTACCAAGAGCTTCTAGTTTGATAGCGAGATCTATTTTCTCTTTGGCTAGACAGTTCAGTTAAATGTCTTTTTCTCTGATCTCCTGTTTAAGAAGATTTGACTCTGTCCTTAAAATGATCACTTTAGAAGACAGAGACTGTATAGGCTTTAGGAGTTTTACCAACTCTTTATCAGCTTCTTCTCTTTCATCAGAGATAGACATAGATGCTTTCGTAACTCCTGGATCATGAGTTAACGAGGTGGTAACATCTTCAACATTTGAGTATTAATACTCTTTCATAACGTTAACTGAATCACACATTAGATTCAATTCTTATAGGTTGGATCGCACCAAACACAGATTGTTAGATCTTTTCGTGTTTGCCTGCTCTGATACTAATTGAAAAGGCGAGGGTACCCAAATATACCTCAAGCTAAAAAATTTCCTACCTATAAGTCCTTTCTCCGAAAGTGATTGTCTATGGACTGAGTTGAGAAAATGCAACTAATCGGTTCACACTTCGTGTGATCGTCTATGGATACGAGATCGAGACAGTACAACAACGAAGTATGTTTACTTGATACAAAGGTTCGGACTTAACCAAACACAATAGGATTGCTTATAAAGTAAATAGGAATTAACGTTTGTGTGATTTACTTTAATGATAATAAAACAATTATAATGCGGAACATAAAAGTAAATGACACAGCAAGATTTTGTTAACAAGGAAACCGCAAATGCAGAAAAACCCCAGGACCTTGTCCAGAATTGAATACTCTCAGGATTAATCCGCTACACAAAATTACACCTAACTTCGTATAGTTGAGACCAAGTAACTAACCTTATAGTTCACTTAGTTCCATCTGTATTCCCACGCCTCCGACTTGTGAATAATTCACGTACTTGGAACAATTCCTTTGGTTCGTATTACAAACAGTAAAGGAACAACAAATCTGTTTGGTTTCAACTCTATTCAACCAAGTGATATGAGTCGGACAAAGGCTCTTCTGTTTATCTTAACATAAACTCCTTCGTCGGGTCCTTAGATCTATCTTATGTTCAATCACCCAAAGGTAATCGTTTAAGATTAAGCCAGTCAATACCTTTAATCACAAGGAAACGTATTGATGCCGATCTACTCAATTAATCAATCCAATCTACCACAAGGAGAAACTGATTATTAATTGGGTCCTCTTTTACCGAAATAAGTATTGTGCACACCAAAGATTATAAAACCCAAGTCAGATCTTCAATATCTTCTTTGTCTTCAAATCTTCAGTAAAAACCTGCACATAATCACTTGAATCTCTTGTGATCAATCACGCACAGAACGGAGTCTGTTAACAATGGATTATCACAAGATCATCTTTAGAACTAACAACAATCCAAAGATCCCTGTCGAAACTCTGAACTAGTTTGAGTGAATCTTATATTAGAAGAGAAGATTCTCAAGAATAAACAAACTAGGTGCAATCATATTTCAACCACCGTTAGTCAATCAAATCAATCGAAAACAAAGATAAACCGCAATTATCTAATTTCCCACCAACGGGTCGTGCTAGAGTTGCTCAATCCCAAAGAAGACTTTAAACTGAGCGGCCGTAAGAGATTTCGCCTAATTAGGTTACTTTCCTCTCCGAATAGGCGGCTACACCAGTAACAACAACAAAAGAGTAAATCTATTGTTATGAAGGATTAGTTTGCTAGAAAGGCAAACTTCGTGTATTTATAGACAAGGAAGTTTGGACACCAAGGAATTTCCAAAACCGAAAATATTCTCAAGATATTCATAAAAGAACAGATTCGGTTTTCATAATTCCTGGAAATGCTATGTCCAAAAATTATAACGATCGAAATCTCTCGGAAAATCTAATTAGTAAATGCACATTACTAATTCTGTAATTTCCCTACAAAATGAAATTAATAACCTTAATTAAAAGATTCTTAACTTACTTATGTTTCGATCATGGGATTCTCTTCCCTTAGCCGTTAAGGAATATCTTTGAACAATTATAGAAATAAACATTCACAGCACGTGTTCAAAGTTTGTCGACATCTTAACTTTGTAAGTTCTCTTTCACACTTACAACCTTGAAACCGATTTTCCACACTTCCAAACAAGTTTAGAATTGGTTCATCTGATTTTCAAGAACTATGTGATTGATCAAACCAATATTCAATCACAATCATGTGTTTACGGTTCTACCAAAACAAGTTTCGGTTCTACCTCCATGTGAGTACTGTGCATAGTCACACTAGCTTCCCAAAATTTCGGTTGACTAGGTACTAGGATCGGTTCCCCATATATATATGGTATCTAACTTATATGTATTGCACATGTCCATAGGATCGGTTCCCTTTTCTGCTATAAACCTTGCTGCACCCCATATAAGGATCGGTTCCCTTTGATGTACTGCACCCCTTACTAGGATCGGTTCCCTTTCCCTTACAAGGATCGGTTCCCTTTCCCTTACAAGGATCGGTTCCTTTTCCCTTACAAGGTCATACATACAAAATCCGATCATACCACAGGTGATTACTTAAGATCGGTTTTACTAATAAAAGTTATACCAATACATAAGTCAGGCCTTTGTTAACAGTTCTACCAAGAACACAACAAGTTGGGAGCGGTTATACTATATCACACATATTGGTTGTTCATAAGATATGCAATGAATAACAAAACCAATAACACCTGGCAATTT
This sequence comes from Papaver armeniacum, assembly GCA_023531295.1. Classification (NCBI taxonomy): domain Eukaryota; kingdom Viridiplantae; phylum Streptophyta; class Magnoliopsida; order Ranunculales; family Papaveraceae; genus Papaver; species Papaver armeniacum. Next base: position 269,957 of record JAJJWW010008914.1, read on the forward strand.
CCTTTTGCGGTTCACAAATAAGTTTATGAACTTACTTCCTTAGAACACATGTAAACATTGTTCCCTCGGATGAAATCCTCACCTCATACCCATACATAATCACAATACACTAGTCCAGAAGGGGCTATAAATGACGAATGGAGTCTGTTATAAAACATGGTTTGTCACGGTTTTCATCTGTTATTAGAACCGTTATTTATTTGGTTTGACTCTTTATAAATGACAAACTGAAAACGTTATTAACATATGACAAATAGAATACGTTATTTTAAGTCACAAACATTATCTGTTATTAAGTACCACAATTCTCGTATGTTATATTTAATAACAGGTTATGTCCGTCCTATGTAAATGCTCCGTCATCATTCAGGCCACTGATTCAGACTTTATAATTCAGATCTGGCGATTCAAATACTACTATTCAGATCCTGCGATTCAGAAATTGATTGGATCTGAAACAAAATTTTTGACTAGCTCTGGAAATAAATGAAACGGTTTAATTTAACAAAAACTAATTGCACTGTAAAGATGAATTTAACTTTATATTAATACCCAAAAAACATTCAAACATATAATCTCTGAATACAAACTGAAAGATAAATTATACTACTATCAACATAGAATTGCATACTAAACACTAAATCTGAATTCTATCAACTAATAATATCACCTAATCTTGCCACTCTAATGTGTTAGCTCCCCAACAAGATTTACATAAATTTTGGCCACTTAGTCAAGTCACCTCTTGCAACATATCCAAGTACTCCTTCCTTATTTCATAACATAGCACTTGCATCCATAATTTTATCAAACTTATGATCATCACCTTCCAAATGAACACATTCTGCAATGGGAAAATGCTTGATGCAGCCTTCTCCATATCCTTTCCAATCATCTCAGGGATAAATTTTTCCTCACATGAAGAGGCCTCGCTTACCATGTTTTCAACCATCTTGCGACGAATCTGACAATACAAAGTACAGATGATACAATCATGAAATAATAAGAAAATGTTGGTTTACCATGATTTCCGTATTCTTCCAATAGGGTCACAAAAAAAATCTTACACACATGAATAACATGAAATGATAAGAAAATATTGAAATCAAAAGACATGAATTCACCTCTCAAATCTGACTAGATTAAGCATAACAGGTTCTCTTAACCTGTTTGTCTTGCTTCTTGGTGAATCTAATGCAGAATAACCTCAAGTTGAAGTTGTCTGTTGTCTTGACATCAATATGGGTTTCAATTAGTGTCTGACACTTTCTTTCAAGAGGTCTCAACTTGTCTGTGGTAAAATCCATTCCCTGAATATCGAACAATTATAAATATATTTATCAACAAGCTTTCGATAAAAAGGTCTGTTGTTAACCATTTATTTAAAACAAAATATAGATAAGGTTGTGATGATTATTACGTGCAAATTTCTGTGAGGATGTTACCCATAAAAAACTACTTATTAGATTCCTTAATGTGAGCCTCAAGTCCTTGTGCAAACAAAATATGAAACCGGACTGCATAAAACTGACTTCTCTAACAAGGAAATACATAACCTGCACAAGTTGATCCTCATTAAAGGCTAGCAAACTAACTAAAATTGTAAAGCTTCCAATAAATTCTGGTATTAGACCGTATGCAATAAGATCCCCGCTTTCATCCTGCCATTTGCAGAAGTAAAATTAAACCATATTTAGCAATCCCATGGATTCCACTTAAATAAGAATTATTTTTAATTCCATAAAAGGCGAAGTCACAACAGCTTGCAAGTGCTGGAGCTCCAAAACAAAAACAAATAGAACAATCTTGCCATCTAGAAAATTGTAAAAAATGAATCTTAGATTATCTTGAATTCACCAAAGATCCAAAAGCGATTCAACTGCTTGTATAAAACTCCTGAAGTAAGAATAATATAAAATATAAAACTTACCAAAGATCCAAAGGCGATTCTGGTATAAAACTCATGAAGTAAGAATAATATAAAATAAAAATTGTGCTTCACCCTTTACCTGGATGTATCACCACAAGGATGATTGCGAGCTCGCTTCTCTGGCACATTCACTATCAGAGAAAAAAGGTAGTAGTTTTAGATAATCAGGTAAAGATCGTTGCAAAAAAGTAAAATTGCTAAAACAAATATTAGATGAACAACTAGACATACTAGTTAACACCCTAGTGAACAAGAAATTTGCAATCTTTTGATCAAAATAAAGATCCAAATCAGACAATTACCATCATTTATTCAACTGATAAATTACTACCTATGCTTCACCAAGCTTTTACTTGGATAACATGTTGAATACTACCACTGGAATGACCGAAGGCATAAGCTATTCACCAACCTAAATGATCAATTAATGCTAATGAATCATGTGCCATATTGTTTTCCTATATCAACAATCCCATTACAAAAATTTCAAAACTATAACAAAAAATGAATCAAATGTGTATTCCTCATAAAAATCCAAACTTTGTCGAAATCAAAAAAAAAAAAAAAAAAATCACAAGAGGGGGAGATAGAGACTACCGTGTAATCAGATTTGTTGGTTCGTATAGAACTCTAACCCAATCCAAAATTGTCAAATGCACCTCAGTTTTATTTCTAAATCCATTGAAATCATCACTATACTAAATAAATGAATCGTTTCTAATGATTTTCTTCTCATCATTTGGTGTCTCAGTCCCTGTAAGACCCTTAATTTGACGTCTCTAAGAATCATGTCTTGTGTTCATTAATCAATCAAACTGATCAAAACTCACTATTAAAACACCAATAAAAGCACGAATTTGATAAAAATGAATCAACTTTATCTATTACAAGAAAACAGAAACTTGGAAAATTAGGTTTTCATTTTGTGTTTCTCACCTCGCTAGCTGCTCTGTAGATAAATAAATCTAGCAATAATTCAGAAGATAGGGTTTTCGTTTTGAAGTGAGAAAGAAACTGCTGCGTTTGTGGAGAAGATGAAGATTTTCTTCGGAGGAAGCGGCTGTGGTCTGCCGTCTGTGGAGGAAAAGGAAAGGGAAGAGAAAAAGAAATAAGTGAAATGAAAGAGAAATGCGTAGGATTAGGATAGCTAGGGTTTTGTTTCCTATGAAATAATCTACCGGTGAAACAAAATATCCATACCTTCTAGCTAATGGGGTACCGACCAAAAAAGAAAACTCATGGCAACTGTGCCGGTGAACCATTTTCAAACGTATACTCTAGCCACTTTTGGGTGCAATAGGAAATTTATTGTGGGAGTATATAAACCTAATTTATTTATCGGACATAATATGTGATTTACTGGTTCATCGTTAAATCACACACCTACGAAATTACCACGTTTGAGAATGACGATTTTTTTATGTGAAATGATGGACCCAACTATTTTGATGTTATATGACATAATTTGTTTGTAATATTATAGTCACGCAATTAATCTGTTATTTAAAAGCGTGATTAATAGCCCTTTCTGGACTAGTGATAGCATTCCAATGATTATGGCGATGTCTTATCTACAAAGTTTAATGGTTAAGCAATAAACCTCGTATTGTATTCCTTAATACTATGTCTATCTAGAGTTCAAATATGCTTCGCAGTTATGTTTTCAATATGCACGACTTGAAAGATACGTTAGGGAATGTAACAGTTCAAGTCAAATATCACTAACCTCAAGTGGAAGGATGATTGTTGTCGTTGTAGCTCCTTGCTTCTTCAGATCTTCAAGTCTTTGCAATACTTGTAATGTCTCATATCCTAATACTTTCAAGCTAACCTATACGAAGTTTAACTCTAGTACATAATCAAGCGACTCTTAACATGAGTTTTGATTCACTAAAATATGACAACCAAACTTGACATACCAACGCTTGGTGGGTTCAACCGAGCCATGCTCTCACAATCTCCCCCTTTGTCAATTTTAGTGACAAAACTCTTACATCATATGGATAAAGAAATTACAATAATTCATTACAATCCGCTTGATTCCCGATTCAACAGCACAGTGAAACTGCTTACATTCAATCCTTGAAAATGTCGTTGTTGACATTATAATAACAAAGCTATTACTCCCCCTAAGGAAGACAGGTAGATATTCAATTCGCACATCTTAGTTATACCAAACATATGACATGTTACTCCCCCTTCGTCTGTGCTTTCACTCCTTCGTTAGATAAAAACATTCAAGTGCCAATGTTCTTTTCCTTAGCGATGCCAATCAATATAAATATCAATGCCAGCATCACCTGTTTACTCCATATATTTCTCCCCCTTTTTGTCACAAAAATGACAAAGAAACGAAAAAAATAAAGGACAACACGAAAAGAATCTTACAAATCTCAGAATAGACTTGCAAACCTGTAGAGTTAGGCACGAGGGTTCCACACATCATGTTCTGATAACCAATATCAAAACCGAAACTACAAGTAGTTTTATTTTGATATGTTACCAAGGAAACAATTGTCCGAAACAATTTTTCCAATTTAGTTTAGCAAACCAAAAACAACTAAGCATATTAGTTCCTTTGCTAAACCGATTGTTCAAAAACAACCGCTTAATTCGATAAGACCAAAATAAAGATAAACTCCATTTTTCTCATCAGGTTCTAATTATCCATAAACTTAAACCTTTCAATTTTAAACAAGACAAGTACTATGTTAGTTAACTAGCATTTCTTGTTTAGGCATTCGATTAGACTTGAATAACCGAAACCTCACTTCGATATGTCTAACTAAGATCAGAATTAACTTAGTTTATCTTATCCGGAATCGAATTGCACTAAACAACTCATCCCGTACACATATTATTTCGTTAAGCCCTAAATAATTCATACAAACCAAAATAAATCAACTTGCATAATTATTCACCTCAACCAGAAGCAATTGAAACAACATAGACATTATAAGCACCGCAATTGCACTGTAATTTTGTAAGCCTAAACGATTGATACCATGCAAAAGCAAGATAACAATAGTTTTTCTTAACCAGAACCAATTGAATCACACACACACACATCAATTGTACTGAAATTTTGTAAGCCTAAACAATTGATACCACACAATAAAGCAAGATAACAATAGTTTTTCTTAACCGGAACCAATTGAAACACGCATCCACACAAACATCATGGAATAAATATCAATTGAACCGAAATTTTGTTAAGCAAAAGCAACCAGGCTTTTCTTCGAGTTAACTAACAAGATTGTTACCTCAAATTTGCATCCACTTCTATAATATGATTGCATCTTCGTCCAGGGAGAATTGATATCGAAATATCACCACGTTGTCATCCTTATGCGTGAACAAAAGAATAACAACACACCTCAACCTTTACCAGAGAAAGGTTGAAAACCGGTTTTAAAAATTGCAAGCAAAAGTTGAAAACCGTCGAAACACATATGCTTTTATGCTAAACCAAAACCGATTCAACATATTGTGACTTCTTCACATATTGTTTCTATTAGAACCCCTCATAATCCTTTGATAAAGCCTACCTACTAGGGCTAGAACTTAATCCCGCTAAATCAAAAAGTCACCCAAACCATGAGGGTTTACAATATATGAGATCGAATATTAAGGTAGTAAAACCGAAATCAAACATCCCATAAACATACATAACAATAAGGTAAAAGCAATTAAGCACAGGCTATGTAAACCAAAAACTATCACAAGAAAAATTACCAATCAAATAATTTTATTCATAATAGACCAATACAATCAATGTATGTTATACTAGATTAAGTAATACAGTAAATAACTTAATCTCTAGTGGTGCTCTTGTTATTCACTGAGGTCTCTTCAGTGCTCAAACTCTTAAAGCATGTCTCGATAGACTTGTCCGCAACCACTTTAAATTTTATAAGATCTTCCAACCGAAGCTTCAAGTTAGCAAGATCACCTTTTGCCTCCTCTAAACTTTCTTTTAGTCCATCTCGTTCTTGCATCAAGGAGAAAAGACTTCTTATGAGTTCATCAAACCCATACATAGTTTCATGCATATCATCAGTGGAGAACCACTTGGTAGATTTTGAATCATCGATCGCAAAGAGACTAATTTCTTCTTGAGATCTATCAGATATATTATCAGACACGCTTCTTGAGACAATCTTCTTAATTCTTCGATATGGGTGTTGATGGTGGATTTTCGTTTAAGTTTAAATTCGTAAGTAACCAGAAAATCATGCGCTGACATCTTGTAAAAGATAAAGCCGTTTATAAGTGACGGATACTCCTCACTTAATTCACCAAGAATGGAGCATGTAGCAACAATCCCATTCTGTGAATACATGAAATTCCTCCAGGTTGGAGCATGTAGCAACAATCCCTTCCCGTGAATTTCATATCAGCCTTGTATTTCCAAAGACTCATTATCGGTGTGGCATGACGATCGAGTGTTACTCTTACCGAGTAACACGAACCTCCAAGCACTATAATGAAACCATGTACGAGATACCCGTACAGCCGATTCTCGGTGTGTTATACTAGCCTGAGCCCTCTCGGTGTGTTATACTAGCCCGATTGAGCCCTCTCGGTGTGTTATACTAGCCCGATTGAGCATCCCAAGACCGACCATATCAGTCCGGATATGATTCGATCGTGACCATCCAACTCCACAAGCATGATTGGATGACCCCGCATCAATTCCATCACCCCCAAGCGGTATGGAATACACACGGCCCGACCCCGCATGGTCGACCATTGGCCTTCGCTTGCCAAGAAACCGTCCATACCAAGCATTATGGACGGAAAACCCTAAATTAGGTTTGCGGCATATTACATGTGTCGCAAAACGGTCTCAACCATCCATCTTCGCGGTATAGATGGAGGGTGTAGATGTAGACTCAAAGGGCCCAGAGCATGTCGACGTAATCACCATGTGACCGCCTACATACATGACCTGGTCAAAACCAACCATGATTGGTTACAACAAATTCGTCCGCCTTTGAAAGAGCATGGTCGCACGGCTTTGCAAGCCAAAATTAGGGTTCAAGCCATCACGCGCGTCCATCTTCTCCCAGAGACGAATGGAGGGTCATGATTAGATTGAGCAAGGGTCGGCCACACCAAAGATGACCACCGTGAGCCCGTCTACCTCCTCATGCGGTCGTCCAAGGCATATCATTCCTGGCCAATCCAAAACGCCCGCTCAAACATGCGTGGATACACTTCCCAAATTGCAAATCGATCTCGACCACTCAACTTCACCCGACAGGTGGGTGGCTTAGATCACGTTTTCATGGGACGGTGAGACATGGGCGTCAACATCAGCCTACCATCTTCACGCCAAACCAACCGGCCAAGACCGACCAAGTCAGGTCATCTTGGAAAACACGCAGGAAAAAGGGTATGATGCGCGACTCCTTGCGCATCAAACTCCTATCGCAAATCGATCTCAACCACTCAACTTTACCGGTCAAATTGAGTGTCTTAGATCGCGCCTTCTTGGGAAAGTGAAGTATGGACGTGCACACCGGCGTGTTGTCTACACACATGCCCGGTCGGTCCTCTTCAAAACCCTTCCCATGCTTGGTTTCGACCAAGTCATGAAGAGTGATGCTTGCATACCTCTTTTAAAACCTTAATTTCATCAACGGCCGCAGATGAGTGTCTCAAACATCATCTCATCCGTCCGACTTCACCAGGCTTGGTTATACAACCCTGGTCGAGTTATTTGGTTAGTGAGGAGTCATTACCCATCACTTTACCACACCGTAATGCAGCACTCGCATAAAATACACACGATACTTCACAAGTATCGACTTTCTCGAATAACGCAGTTATTCAATTCAAGCATTACATGCTATCTTTCGTGGATCCACGATCCACATTCCAGAGACATCAATCATGTCACAAACTCGGGGATACATACCGGGTATTGGTCTTGCGGTTTACAGCGTGCAGCGTGCAACGCGCCATCACAAGAACGTGTTAGGAAGTCATGGGCGGTTAGAGATGAACAGGAAAAGTGGGCAAGACTGGTCATGTGTTACCGACACACAACTCCACTACTCCATCATTCCACTACCTCCACTTCCCACGAGAAACGTGAATGAGGCTCAATGACTTGTATAAATAGGTTCTCCGCCCTATTTTCCAACAACAAGGAATAACGGAGAACAACACAAGCTCAACGACAGAAACCAAGTGTTAATACAAACCGTATTCAAACACTCAGAGCCTTCTTGCATCAACCGTAAGCTTGCTCATCTTTCTCACAAGTCATAAGCAAGCCAACACCTTCACAATCTCAACACCTTCTTCGCTTCCCTCCCTAAGATCAACCCCATCTCCTTCACTTTGTGACCGAAACAAGTCCTGGAACGGCCATTTCTTGGTTTAGGCCGGACTTGCACAGTATTGATCTCTCGAATCTACAAGCACTCACCGCGCAGTGCATTTGTTGAAGGTTTAGATTCATTCCTCATCCACACCCCAAATTACCAAATTCTGCAGGAGTAGTTTTCACCCATCAACAATTGGCGACCACAAGGGGAGATTAATCTTCTGTTACAAAAAATTGAATTCTCAATTTTGCCTTTCGTGTCACGATGTATCTTCACCCTGAGTCCCATGTGGCCCGGGATATCATGGGAAGTATAGCTAGCGAGAATGTTGGAGGATGTCTTGGCAAATCAACGCTGTACAATCATGGTTTTCCCACACTACACCCTCTCTACTATATTTCGGCTAATTAGTCCATTGTAGATGGAATGTCATGAGGAGGATAGCTTAACACCAAAAAGGCGAGACATTTCGCCTTTTGAATGATATAGCAAAGACAATTACAAGAAGGGTCGACATTGTCATTCTCATATGGCATCTGTGTTTGTTAATCCACTTAAATAGTTCTTTCTCAGAACCTCGGGCGCAAGAAATGTTGAATCTTTAATCAGAGTCACATCTTTACTGTCGGTGGAGAGGCAAAAAGGGCGCGAGCTTCTTTGATTCAAGAAGTTAATAAGTCAAGGATGATCAATCAAGAAACTCAGAAGAAGCTGGAGAAGAGACTTACCCGGAATGATATCGATCCTATTCAGCTCCTTGAAGTAAGATGATGAAGTTCTCGATGCTCCGTATAGTGATTATGACTATGAAAGCTGCCGAAGACGTCGCTAATATTGGTCGGTTTTCCTGGCGAGTACTACAATGGAGCCCATGACAAGCCTAAGAAGATTTGTAGCTGCTCCTTTCAACACTTTAGCTCCTCCCATCTTGAATCAACTGCTTGTTTTCGCAGCCTCTATCCCTTATACCTATATGGTTTATGGTTACGAGACTGCAGCTGGAATGTTGAGGATGTGAGCGCAACCTTCCACCCGAGCCATGTTAAGAGATATCCGAAATATATCGAACCAAGCAAGCCCCATTCATTCATTCTTTTTAGTCAATCATTCTTCATCAGACATTTCGATTCATTCCAATTCTCTTTGTTGTTTTGTTGATTCATGAGGAACAAATATCTGCGAAGGAGTACTTCATCTTAATTCATTTTGTCATCTTTCGTTATCACGGTCTTTAGATGTGAGGAAATGTTGAATCGGGGTTTTAAGAGTCACAGCCTTCTTACCGGTGGAGAGGCTTAAAAGGTTGCGAATCACGACCTCTCGTTGGGAACCAACTCCATAAGTTGTGCAAAAAGAAGAGACTTACCCTCGCACCAGTCCTTCCAATTTTTTCTTCAATATACTACAATGTCATTAGCTTGTGGATATAATGGAGGATCCACAAGAAAGGGAACTCTATATTTTGCTCCTTCAAATCGTTTCCATTATGGGGACGAAATAATTTCAAAACAATCAAGAATTTAAATGTATCTTCTTCCCGTGTCTTTGACAAGAGCGTTCCGGCATTGCTCGCGTCCGGCTCGCTTTATATGCCAAAGATCATTTGGGAAATGGAAGGTCCACTGAATGTCGAGGATGCTCGCCTTTTAACTTGTGTGTGCTTCCAACTTTGGTACTCGCCTTCATTAAGTACGCAGTTCTACTCTCCAATCTTCCCGCAGGACCTCATCTACTACCATCATTATATCATTTTTGTTCCTCCAACGTCATCATACTTGACATTTCCGCCTTTTTGTGCCTCCATTTTAATGATATAGCAGAGGGGATGGAAAGAACAAGAAGGGTCGGTAATTCTCACACTCTCCGCTTTCATTTCTATTGCAAATCATCCAGGAAGGTAACCATAAAATGTAATTCCTTTACTCTTTCTCCTATTTGAATCCATTTAAACCGTTTCATCTTCTTTCCATCTTTATGAAGAGAGGCTTATTTGAGCATTCCAATTCTTCCCGATCTTTTGCATTATCGAATTCAATTGGTTATCCCATCTTCTCGCACATGAATACTCCTCTACCATCCTTGATTAATGTCATGGGAAGCATAGATAATCCTCGTCAAGAATGTGCCGAAAGGGGGGAGGAGGATTCGAATTAAAATTGGGAAACCTGAGGAGTACTACATTCTCCCGCTCTCCTTCCTTATAAAGAAAGGGAACCCGTAATCTTCTTTCCTTCAAAAATCTCGTTTGTGCCTATGGAGTATACCATATATCTTTTCTCCCCGCTTCAGAAGATTTGTATTTCAAACTCTTATTGAATCACTATAAGACTGTCCAATCCACGCCAATGGCCCAACCTAAAGATCCCCCCCCAACCACTCGACCCTTTATATAGGGTAATACATAGTGGAACGCTATCCTTTGAGGAAGGAGACGTTACGACACCTTCTACATCCACCTTCTACATCCATTTACTTAGGCAAGCGATCCGCAGATATGATGGCACTCGCAAGTCATCCAATTTCATCTCTTGTTCCACATCAAAGCCGCTGAGAGACGTTACAACGCCGCTAACGCAGAAAAGCTAGACTCAAGGTACTTACATTTCCCTTCCCAATGAAGAAGATTGGAACCGCTGGAGACGTGGGTAACGAAATGGAGAGGTGGAGCTACCTGTGATGGCGTCCGCCTATCGATCAAGAAGTGATGGACCCGAGGTAATCGCCATTACCACCGGTTCCTTCATCACCCCACCAAAGGAATGCAACGCTTTAAAGCGCATTGTTCAGGAGAAGCTTGGTTCAGTAGAGGTAGCTTTCGTGAGGATTTTCTTAGAAAGACTACTCCGGTTTGATATAAGTGAGGCTTCAAAAAGGCAAGTAAGTTTTACACAACAACTTTACAAGAAAGATAGTTTAGAATTCACTGGGACTTAGCATCCCGCACGTGGAGAAAGAGGCTCAATGATCAAACGCCATGTTTGTTTCCATTCGTACTCTCCCTTTTACATAACATTTGCAATTTCATGTAATATGTGCAATCATTCATGACCAAGATGCAAATCTCATTTAACATAATCTCTTTCAAAAGGGTTGTTCACAAAACTATCTCAAAATAAGCCAATTCAATTACCTATTAATCCAAAAACCTAAGTCAAAGAAAATCCTCACTATCACTCAAAAAGAAGATCCTCACTATCACTCAAAAAGAAGATCACTCACTATCACTCAAAAAAGAAAAGCATATAAGAGAAAACGTCCAAGATATAGCACGAATACTTCAAGGAAAGTCTTTAAGCAATAACTCATCCTTCCGGGCAAGAGAGACTTTCATCCTTTGAAGCACTACCGCCAACTCTCCGCTTTTTTAGACAACCTCTCAACCTCTTCTTCCGGGCGAGCAACACACCGCGGGAAGGGACTTCATCATGTAGTTTCTGAGCCCTTAATCTCTGAGAACCTCTCAAAAACCAAGGAGCATTGAAGATGACGCGTAGAAACACGTCCCGATGGCACCTCCAATCTTCAATCATCTCTCGTAAATCGCTCGACCTGGGGCCGTGATGCTCATCCCATGGATAGAAACTAAAGCTTCTTGGACGCTGGTCGACCAATGCAAGACGACTCTTGAGCTTCGTGGGTGGTAGCAATATGGCCGTGTTTCTTCCGATTGTCGTACAACTTTTCAAACTGAACCTAGCACGCCAATCCACCAACCAACACATGACCCGGATAAGGGACAAGAAAAGGAGGATCGAACAAAGCCCCAGGCCGCATCACCGGCAATTCGGCAACCGCGGAGTCTTGTCGGCTGCATGTGGAGGCCTTCGTAAGAAGTCACCACAATAGCCATATGGTCCGGAGTCTGCTCGTGATGGATGCCAAGGGGAGCCGTCTCAACTAAAGCGGCACCATCTCTCTTGCATTCCTTACGACATCTATTTCACTGGGTGCTGATTTCCCGCCACGACCCGTCGACAAGATCACTAAGGAAAGCGCCTTGTTCAACCGAGCTTGCATCATCTCCGTCGTGGTCGTAAAAAGGAGCGCTTTCTCCAGACTTCTCAAAGATGAAGGTCCATACCGTCCATACCGCTGATTTCAAAGATGAAGGTCCGTACCGTCCGCACTTCTCAAAGACGAAGACCAGCATCGCCGCCTTCCTGCTTTGAATGCGTACAACCTTGTGAAGGCATTATCTTTCAAATTCCCGATTTAAAACAAGGATCGCTTTTAGAAGAACTTACACCGGAGAAATGAAAGAACCGATGGGAGGAGATTTAAATACCGCATATTGGAAGAATTGAGGATTACCGACCGCATGCTTGCCTCTTAGGTCTCTCTCCTACTTTGGGACCGTAACTCGCCTCTTGTCCGTTTGGCCGGAAGTGGCTTCAACCGGAAATGCTTCGCCAAGACGTCGAAGATGGCTCACTACGGGAATTCACAACACTCTTCGAAAATTTCCGGAAGATCACGCTTGTTTCAAAATTCTTTATACCCGCTTCGGCCACCACGGGTTTCTCCCAATAGGCCGAAGGGAAGGCTCACCTTGGCCTAAGAACACATTGGCGTTAAGAATTTGTGGAAGGAATTCTTCCGGGAGTTCCCCGGTGGACGGATAAATGGGACACCCCGATCGAATCCCATTTGGCGAGCAGCCCGTCAATGTTGTACTGAGTCACGTAAAATTCTCCGTCGAATGCAGACGGACATATCCTCGGAATGCATCAAGCGCAGTAAATAATTTCTGATCTCATGGTCTTGACATCGGGACGCAACACAACGCTGTGATCGTCGCCAAAGGTCTTTGGCCGAACGATGGAAGAGTGAATCATTACCTCATGGACAAAAAAATCTACTAAGAAATGTTGTCAAATACCTCCACAAGTTTCGCACCGCTTTAGGACGCTTCTTATTCCATCGGAGTATTCTCGAGCCGCCGGCACAAGTTAACGAGTGAAGGTGCAGTGAGTAGGAGCATAACTTCAAGTGTTCCCATAAGAGCGCTCGAAGAAAAGCGAAGTGAACGTGCGACTCCACCTTCTTGTACCCGTTAGAAACGTGCATATCCATTGCTAAAGGTCCAGATGAGAATACAACGATCCAAGGAACAATGCACCTAGAGGAAGAACTTCACTCAAGGCCACAAATTCTTTTATATCAATCTTAACAAGCTCACCTCTTATGGTCTTCTTCCCGAACCATCATCAAATATATCCCCGGATAGCCATAAAGACAGAACGCAATCACGCCGAGCTGCTTTTCCAACTCTTGATTCAACTCCGGGTCCAGCAAGACCACTCCGAAACCCACCAAGTATAAAAGCATCTCGCATCCTTTTTCTCCTCCTTGTCCGTACTCTAATCCCTCCGCCTTTGAAGTATAGCATCATAATTACTTTGTTCCGCATCGAGAGCTCAGAAAAAAGACTTCCTAGCAACAGTGTGTTCATTAATGCGCTACACTCTCCAAAGTAATAAGTCATCTCTCCCCATCTAGATATGGCTGTGTGAGTAGAAATACGCCACCGAGAAATGAAGGTAATCAAGCCCGCGGTGTCTTTCCTAATTTCGAGGGTAGCAGATGCCATGACCGCATCGAGAATTTGTGCTTTGGTCAAATTGTCCTTAATGCCCTTATTACTCAACATGCGTCTCATCCATCCTTCATAAGAACCCAAGGGAGCATGGCAAATCTTGAAGTCAATAGGAGAAGGCGGATATTCATTTCTCCGGAGACAAAATCTCATCACAAGTGCTAAGAAGAAAATGGATCATCATCCATATTTTTCCAATCGGAAAGCAAGACTATCTTATGAGAAGGATGCTTCCTAATATTTGGAAAAGGCGAGGTGAACAACTCATCATTGATGTTCGGCACATCTTTGAAGATATCAACACTTCCCGACTTGGCACCAAAGATTATCTTCGTAAGACATATCGATGTAAGTTCTTTTCTACCGCAATGAAATAAAAGACAGGAGTTAGAACTTGTATGAAAGCATATGAGAAGTGTAGTCACACACGGCAAGACACAACTCACACAATTGCCGTCCAAACATCATACAAGATCTTGGTCCGGTATTAATTTCAAGTTCTCCCAGATAACTTTCAAGTCACCTGGGTATTGGTTTCAAGTCCCAGACAAGTTTCAAGTTCGTGTAAATTTCAGCCAAGCATATGTGAATAAGACCCACGTTCCTAGATACACGGCGGGCCCGCATTCATTCATCCGCATGCATCATACGATTTTCTTTATTCATGGGAATCGTGTCTACTGGATTCAAGCCAAATGGTGGAGAAAGCTACATGCACATGTCTTACAAAAGGTGTTTACCTAAACAAACTAGGGTTTCACCGTAAAAAAAAAAAAAAAAGGGTGCGAAACTTACCTTGACGGGACGGCAGCTCCCAATGGATGCGGTTTCCTAAGAACGGCCCGCAGCAACGATTGGTGGCGGCTCCAAATAAGCGACGTTTGGCGACGGCAATGTGATCACACGGAACTTGTCAATAAAAAAAAAAATTCGCGGAGAAAAAAAAAAGGGTTTTGTCTCTTTTATAGACAAAAATTAGAAGAATCCCAATAGAAGAAGGATTCCTCCCTTATTTGGTTTCTTTGATTCAAATACCCAAGAAAGAAACCGCCCCACCAAGGGATTCCATACAAGCGTGACGGCGTGGGAAACTAGCGGTCGACCAACACTCTTCCGGTAAACTCCTTTTATCCTGTCTTTCTCACATATGTATGTCACCATCTCATGCCTACCACACAATAGTGTAACCATTATGTGCTACAGGGTGGGACATAATGTTGATGGTGGATTTTCGCTTAAGGTTAAATTTGTAAAAACCGTAAAAATCATGCGCGACATCTTGTAAAAGATAAAGCCATTTTATAAGTGACGGGATACTCCTCACTTAATTCACCAAGAATGGAGCATGTAGCAACAATCCCATTCTCGTGAATACATGAAATTCCTCCAAAGCTGGAGCATGTAGCAACAATCCCTTCCATATCGTGAATTTCATATCGCCTTGTATTTCAAAGACTCATTATCGTGGTGGCATGACGATCGAGTGTTACTTCTTACTGCAGTAACACGAACCTCCAAGCACTATAATGAAACCATGTACGAAATACCCGCATGTGCCGATTCCTGTGTTATACTAGCCCGAGCCCTCCTGTGTTATACTAGCCCGATTGAGCCCCTCCGGTGTGTTATACTAGCCCGATTGAGCATCCGCACCGACCATATCAGTCCGGGGATATGATTCGATCGCAGCCATCCAACTCCACAAGCATGATTGATGACCCTGCATCAATTCCATCACCCCCAAGGTGTATGGAATACACACACCGACCCCCGCATGGTTTAATTACTGGCCTTCAAAAAAAAGAAACCGTCCATACCAAGCATTATGGACGGAAACCCTAAATTAGGTTTGCGGTGATATTACATGTGCCGCAAAACGGTCTCAACCATCCATCTTCGCAGTATAGATGGAGGGTGTAGATGTAGACTCAAAGGGCCCGAGCATGTCGACACAATCACCATGTGACCGCCACACACTTGACTAATTGGTCAAAACCAACCATGATTGGTTACAACAAATTCGGCCCGCCCGAAAGAGCATGGTCGCACGGCTTTGCAAGCCAAAATTAGGGTTCAAGCCATCACGCGCGTCCATCTTCTCCTGCGCACGAATGGAGGGTCACGCATTAGATTGAGCAAGGGCCTGGCCACACCAAAGCATGACCACCGTGGAGCCCATCTACCTCCTCATGCGGTCGGCCAAGGCATATCATGCCCTGCCAATCCAAAACGCCCGCTCAAACATGCGTGGTTACACTTCCCAAATTGCAAATCGATCTCGACCACTCAACTTCACCGACGAATTGGGTGGCTTAGATCACGTTTTCATGGGACGGTGAGACATGGGCATGAACATCAGCCTACCATCTTCACGCCAAACCAACCGGCCAAGACCGACCAAGTCAGTCATCTTGGAAAACACGAAAAGGGTATGGTGCGCGACTCTGCATGCATCAAACTCCTATCGCAAATCGATCTCAACCACTCAACTTTACTCTGGCCAAATTGAGTGGCTTAGATCGCGCTTCTTGGGAAAGTGAAGTATGGACGTGCACACCGCGTGTTGTCTACACACATGCCCTGGGTCGATCCTCTTCAAAACCCTTCCCATGCTTGGTTTCGACCAAGTCAAGAGTGATGCTTGCACACCTCTTTTAAAACCCTAATTTCATCAACTGGCCGCAGATGAGTGTCTCAAACATCATCTCATCCGTCCGACTTCACCAAAGCTTTGGCTATACAACCGGTCGAGTTATTTGGTTAGTGAGGAGTCATTACCCATCACTTTACCACACCGTAATGCAAAGACTCGCATAAAATACACACGATACTCACAAGTATCGACTTTCTCAATAACGCAGCTTATTCAATTCAAAGCATTACATGCTATCTTTCGCGGGATCCACGATCCACATTCCACATCAATCATGTCACAAATCGGGGATACATACTGGTATTGGTCTGGCGGTTTAAGCTAGGTGCTGCGGCAACGCGCCATCACAAGAACGTGTTAGGAAGTCATGGACTTGTTAGAGATGAACAGAAAGTGGGAAAGACCGGTCATGTGTTACCGACACACAACTCCACTACTCCATCATTCCACTACCTCCACTTCCCACGAGAAACGTGAATGAGGCTCAATGACTTGTATAAATAGGTTCTCCGCCCTATTTTCCAACAACAAGGAATAACGGAGAACAACACAAGTTCGATTTACGTAAAAAACCAAGTGTTAATACAAACCGTATTCAAACACTCGAGAGCCTCGCTTGCATCAACCGTAAGCTTGCTCATCTTTCTCATAAGTCATAAGCAAGCCAACACCTTCACAATCTCAACACCGTCTTCGCTTCCCTCCCTAAGATCAACCCCATCTCCTTCACTTAGGACCGAAACAAGTCTGGAACGCCATTTCTGGTTTAGGCCTGACTTGCACAATATTGATCTCTCGATCTACAAGCACTCACCGCAAAGGCATTTGTGAAGGTTTAGATTCATTCCTCATCCACACCCCAAATTACCAAATTCATAGGAGTAGTTTTCACCCATCAACA